>OY755040.1:10107837-10670337 GCA_963576565.1 Aspidapion aeneum
AGAGATAGGAAAAAATTGCAAAAAGACAAAAAGTTTGCAAATAAGACAAGGATTTTACTTCTTGTTATAAAATCTACCAGTTACTTACAACAAAATAAATCCGGGGAAAAATATAGACACCAAATTTGAGCTAAATTCCAATCCCTCTTTAATTTTCCCATTATCATATTAAACGTCTCACAAATAAATGAAAAAACTAATACTTACAAATAATTTTTATTTTAAAGATTTGAAGAAGTCAGACAACGGTACGAACGTCGTGATTCGCGTCAAGAAGACCTAAACATAATCTCCGACTTAAAACAAGTAATTGCCGAGCAAGAAAAAGACTTGGCATGCATAAACGAAGAAAAACGATACTTCCAAATGCGCCTCATGCAGCTAGAACGACATTTAGAAGCGCAATCTTCAGTGGAGGAGGAAGAGTTCGAAGACGCGCACGCGCAAACTAATGCACATGGTAGTCAAGGACATTTGGGACATGTGCAACAAAGCGATCAAGCACATTATGGAAGTAATTTGTCATTGAATATTCCTCCCACGATTTTAGAGTGCGAAGATGGCGAGGAATGATACCTAGTAGTTAAACCTTTCATACGAGGGTGGATCAAATATAAACAAGCCTTTGTTTATAACCTAGTTATTTAGAAACATGACACAACACAGAAATTTTTTCTACTTTTCTATACATCCCCCTTCTCTGTTAATACACTTTTCCCAACGGTTTAACAGTTTCTTAATATCGTTTTCATAAAAGGAAGCTGGGCGGGTATCTAACCAGTTGCGCATGAATGCCTCCACCTCTTCATTGGTCTGAAATTTCTCGCTTCCCAGTGAATCTTTCGAGTGGGCCAAACATATAAAAATCACAAGGTGACAAATCTGGACTATATGGAGGGTATTCCAGTACAGTCCAGTGCATTTAATTGATTTTGGCCTGTGTTAAAGCTGTGGTATCAGGTCTAGCGTTGTCATGCAGGAGCAACACGTCTTGGATGGGGTGTGCTCTCCTCTTTTGGCGATAAGCAAGCTTTACCTGGTTGAGTAAGTTGCAGTAGTAAGCCGCGTTTATTGTTATTCGCTCCTGCAAAAAATCGACCAACAAAACTCCTCTCCAGTCCCAGAAAACAGTCGCTAAAACTTTGCCTGCAGAAATGATGGTACGCGGGACGTGGGTGACTCACATTGTCGACACGCTCATGGCCGTCGTTAATTTCTTTGCACCAAGTTTTTACAGGTACCCACGAAAGCGTCTTATTTCCGAACTGTGCTCGCAATCTGCATCGAATTTCAGCAGGTTTAACGTTTTCGCGTGTAAGAAATTTAATGATTATTCTTTGCGCAACACTGCTGTGTACCTTCTTCTCGCTAATTGCGATTGCTTCTGGCGAAATGAGCATCGCGGCACTATCAGCCGCCTACATGCTACTGAATATCCCTACTCCAAAATTATAATGGCCACGTTCATCTTGAATGACTTTTTCGTTAGTAAGTTTAAAAGGCTATTATTTGATCCACCCTCGTACTAGTAAAAATTGTCTGCCTTAAAAAACGACATTTTAAAAAATTAGTCATATCCTTTTTCGTTAGTTTCCTTTACGAATTCTTCTGCAGTCATTCTTCAAGTGTCTTTGTCTACTAGCGCCATATCGCCAAACGATAAGATTTAATATTGACTGCACGTAATTACACAAAGTAAGCATAAGAAATAAAAATATGTTTAGATTACTTAGGTTGGTTTCTTATGCCTCGTTTTTACTACAGCGCGCACAACAGAATGAATTCACTTGTGCTTAAAAAAGTGCGTTCATATCAAAACGAATAATTCATTTTTGCATATTAATAACAGCAGAGACTTTCAGTGGCAGCGTTTCTGGTTCTTTTATAATTTTTAGTAATGGCCGACACGGTTGGTTCGACTTGACACAATAGATAGTTTAAGTTGTGCTATGTATTTTTACGTAAAACTGCACGTTAAGCGCTCTACGTTTTGTTCGAAATTTGAGTTTAAGTTGAATGTTTTTACGTTACCATAACAAGTCTACTAATAGCAGAGAATATGGAATTCGGCACTGTGTTTTTTTGATGTTACAATTTTGTTTTTTGTCTTTTCAACTACAGTCGGAATATATTTGCATAGAATCGTTTGTACTGGAAGCGGAAATTATCATCTAGGCCTCATTTTTCGATCGGTCAGTCAACCAATTCTATTCTTTGGTAACGTTAAGGTGCCCGCAGACTGCCGTAAGCTAACGTAAATACGTAAGCTCCTAACGTGACCTTGACGACGGTGTGACGAAGTGCGCTTGCGGAACTGTTAAATCTCATGCTTACGTAAAAATACGTAGCACAACTTAAACTATCTAATATGTACGTATATAAGACACGTTAGTTATACTAAAAAACACACCTGATCTGATTCCGTTATATTTTTTAATATACGAACCTAACTCATCAGGATTTTCATTAGAATACCAAAACATAGGGAGCATAACTATTTGAAAATATTCTAAACCTAAACCGTCTGCTGTTACTGTTGTCGGCGAAAGCTATTCAAAAAGTTAGCGCGTCTGCTGTTAAGCCGGGTCCTCATTACCAAGTACGAGCCTCGAGCTTCGAACAACTAACGGATATTCGCTAGTGTGCACATAAAAAAAGCAACGATTGCCAGCACACAACAAGCCGATCGCAGTAAGCCGAGAGCCGGCGGCCTTGCTCGAAGCTTAAGGTTCGCTAATGAGTACCCGCCTTTACAGAATATTCTTTCGGGTATATTAGAAACCTAGAGTTCGCGCGCAATTCGCGTTGTCATTGGTGATCAGGTTTATGGTATGCATAAAACAAAAGTCTGAGGGGGTATTATTATTATTATATTAAAATTATATATAATAAAGCTATTTCGGTAGGTTTTTTTTGGACTAGCTAGTTTACCATCTTGAGCTGAAACTAATTTGGTCACTGGTCGTTTACACTTTGCAAGCACAAGTGTACTAATAAATTCGCTTTGTTGTGATTACCATAATCAAAACGAGGCATAACTGAGTTGTGTCAGTTAGTTTAATTTTAGTGTTGGGTGGGTACTTTTCGTTATTTTTTTATTTAATTTTTGTGGTTATTTTTGTATTAATAATCTTGATTAGCAATTCTCCACCATTATGGTCAATAACTTTGTTGTATATATTTTGAAAATACACCTATCTGAGTTTAGAAAGTATAAAAATTATTATAAAATATGATGGAGTCTGTGTCAGTTTAAAAGCATTAGGAAATAATTTTATAATTTTGTTTCTATTTTATTTCTATTTTACTTTTTTGACTGTTTTTTATATTATTTGTAATAGACAGTCGTTTGTTATACTAGTAAAAATATACAATTAAAAACTAGCAGCTGATTTTGTATGTTTTCTAGAATTCGTCATTTTCGAAAGGATGATTTGGATGTCCTGCGCCCCTAAAAAAAATATTTTTAAAATTTAAAAATTCAGTTATAAGTTCACAAGTTTTGACGATTTACCCCACGAAATCATATAGTGCGATTCTCAGAATAAAAAAAAGCTAAAAAAAAGTTTTTTTTTCTGTGTAATTTTAGACAAAACTGGCAAATAGCTGCAATTCAAAAGAAAGTTAGAAAGGGTGTTGTTATATGTTATAAGGAGGGCAGGCAGATTTATTTCAGAAACTACTATCGCTACGACTTCGAGAAAAAATGTAAAAACCAAATCGGCTCTTTTAAAAAGTGAATTACTCCTACTCCTATTTATTTGAATTATTAGGGACCTATATTGACAGTTTCACATTATAAGACCAGCTGTCTTCTTTCAAAATTAGGCCTTTGTGTATCATAAGACCCGGAATTAATAGTGCCGCCACTATTAATGGAAAATAAACGACTGGATTTATAAATTCGACTTTGGTATGTCAATTTTGAAAGATTAACTGTCATTTTTCAATGTGAAAATGTCAATATAGTGCCCGGCACAATTATTGCCTGGCCGTATTGCAATAGGTCCCTATTAACAAAACCCTGCAAACCTTACTTTTTGTCCATATTTGTGTCTTTTCTAAAGTAGACAATGAACCAAACTTAAGCACTTAAAAATCCAGATACAAACAGAGCTGTCACAATTACATTATGAAAGTACTTCAAGTACAAGGACCAAGTATATTACTTTTACAAGTAAAAATGAGAAAAGTGCCAAAGATATCAAAAATATGTAAAAAATGTTAAAAAATTTCAAAAAAGTTAAAAATGTAAAAAACGTTAAAAACTTCAAAAAATATTTAACCTGACAAAAAATTTCAAAAAATGTCCAAAACCGTCAAAAATGTAAAAAAATTTCAACCTGAAAGGTTTTATTTTTTTGGAATATTATTGTATTTAAATATGTATTACTTATATACTATATTTTTTTCTGAACTCATCATTTTACATACAAATGCCATAGAAGTGTAATGGAATGGAAAGAGATCATTTTATTACACATTATTATTATTAAAATTGACCCAGTTGCATCAAAATGTCTTTAACGTTTTATAATTTCGCAATAGGTGTGTCAGAGTTACACCGAACTTCGGGGTAAATGGGACCTACCCCAAAAGACAAAAATTTTAAAATAAATAAAGTTTTTCTGTCTCAAATTGCATATGGTTGTTCCAAATAGATCACAGTTGTGTAAATCCAAATATATTAGTGATTAGGTGGATCCCCAAAAATCGACCTGCACTACTGTACTACCGACACCCCTCAATAGATGACATGACTGCTGTAGTAGTTTCTCATACTGAATTTGAATTTCATGTTCCACGAAATAATGAAGGTGGTCCGTGCAAATAATTAAGCTTATAGGCATTATTCTTTGGATAAGTGTGTATTTTTAGTCATTAATTAAGACGTACCTCAAGGTTGCTAAAATACCGGACTTCCCTGCCAAGTTGAAAAAAAACCGGACAGGTGGCAACACTTTACAACTTCTCCTCGGCGCATTAAAGTTATATCTCACCTATATCTACAGTGTACTTCAAGAATATTTTATTGTACTTAAAGTACTTTTAATGTACTTGAAGTACTTTGAATGTACTTGAAGTAATTTGAATGTACTTGAAGTACTTATAATGTTCTTGAAGTACTGTACTTGACAAAATCAAGTACATTTCCAAGTACATTGTTAAAAGTAGTTCAAGTACCAAGTACAATTACCGGATTGTAGATGTACTTCAAGTACAGTACTTGAAGTACTTGCAAGTACTTGAAGTACAATTTCAAGTACTGTACATGAAGTACCTGACAGCTCTGGGTACAAACCCATTAATATATATTTTTGCTTAAAGTTGTTAAGTAATATTTATTTAATAAGTTGCGGAATCCCGCATTTTAAGATTCAACTTTGTTTATAAGATATTTATGACCTTACTTTGCTTAACTGCATTTTTACCCAACTGAAGCCCGGCGAAAGGAAGGGTAATGTTTTTCACTTGTACTTGTAAACCTCTGTATCTCTATATAATAATTTGGCATATACCTTTATTGTTTTGTTTTTTATAAACATTCGTTATATAAAAATAATATAAAATAAGGCCTCGTACTATCCACGCCATAAAACGTTATTTTTAAATATCTTAAAAACCACCTAAGGCAAATGTTGACTTGCGGATTTCAATAAAATTTTAAACTAATAGCGCTGAGCATCTACACGAAAAAAGTTTGATGGGTTTGTATCTAATTTTTTTAATAAATTTATGTTTTTAGGTGTGATATTTTTTTTAAATTTCCTTTCTCGAAAAATTATAAATTTGGAGAAAAAGTCAAGAAGATTTACATTTCTTAGGCTTCTCTTTATCAGTCAAATAAATAATAACATCAGGTAGTTTGGTAATATAGACCATTTGTCCAAATGTTGTAAAATTTTCAGTACTTTTACATAATTTTACGTCTTTTTCGAATGATTTTTTTTGTCTAAAATAACACAAAAAAAATTACTTTATAGATAAACGTGAACTGAGAACTGGATTACAGATTTTAAATGCACCACTTGTTCGTTAATAGTTGGTACAGGATCAGATTTATATACAATTTTAGGGAGTTGCTCTATTTTTGGTCGACACTGTAGGACTTTACCCAGTGGCGGGGGGCTTCACGGGGGTGCTGGCGGCATCGAGGCTAGTTTTTGTATACGCGCTGTGCCGAAGGAAGGTTCAGATTCTATGTACTGTAAAATTCTATTGGGACATGTCGTCCTCTCTTTCTATATTTCGTAATTAGAATGCGACATAACATCTACCGTGCAAATAAAAGTTAATAATTAGACTAACTATATAGCGCATCCGCCATGCATCGCAGGTGGTTTGAACACGAACACAAAGACATACAAACCGGGTTTTAATTTTTAGGTAATATTCCAGTCTTTATTGAATTCCGTTTGGGGTAATTATTAATTAAATTAAAGAATGATCAAATTTAAATATTTTTTTAAGTAAAATTTGGGAGTGCACGTGCACATGTGCACTTATCGATAAACCGCCACTGCCTTTCCCTATATAAAATTAAAACTAATAATTAGGTAGGTACTTACTCGCTGTGTTGGCAAACTCTTCCATTACAGTCAAAGGTGTCCATTACCTTTACATCATCTGCACTCAGCTCGAAGTCAAAAATCTGGAGGTTTTCAATAATCCTGGATTTTGTGACGGATTTTGGAATTGGAACAACGCCCAATTGGACCAAATATCTGCATAAAAAAGTGTGTTGTGCAAAATTGCGAAGATATATAGTTATTAATAACATTTTAGTACTTACCCAAGGTCTGTGGAGGATAGGTTACCTGGTAACTTTCTGACCAATCAGAACCAGTTGTTGAAGCGGGAAATTACGTCACCCGGAGTGCCCATTTAAATAAAAAGCATTTAATATAGTAGGAAATCTTTCAGTTTCCTGTGTTCCTTTATTGATTTAAATGTAAATATGTTTTGTTATTTTTCTTAAAGCGTCTCTAATAACAATATTCATAAAATACATTAACTAACTCAAATATAAAACTTACCTTATACCCAATATCCGCAAGCACAGCCTTCGTAAGCTAACGAGCCACGACCCAGAAGAAACGGCAACACAGCGTGGAGGCCGGTCATTTTCGTCCACGTGCGTCGCCCACCACGCTAGTTACTGGCCGTTTCCGCGCAGATAATGTTTTTTAACTTTTAGTATAATTCAAATCGCGTTACCAAATAAAACAACTGTTCTGGTTTTAGTGAGATGTGTGGTGAACTTGTGAAGTGAAAATTATATTACCTACTTAATAAAAGCTGTGTAAAAAAGACCTTTCGTACACCGGTAATAAGTGAGGTTAGATGTTTGTTTTTGTTTGGAATTTTGGTCTGTTTTTTCTTTTTAAATTTTAAACATGCCGCGAAAGTGTTGGGCACCCGGTTGCAAAAGTAACGATGCATCTATGATGAATGAAGAGGGTCACAAAACAACCTTTAGCAAAGAAAATGACCTAAAAAATGCTTGGCTTCAGGCCATACACAGAGAAGATTATGTTGTGACTGCATCTTCAGTGGTTTGTTGGAAACATTTTGACATAAGTGACGTTGTTAGAACCGAGATAATTAGGGATAAAGAGGGAGTACAAAAGGAGTTGCCACTAACATTCCCTAAGTTAAACAATGGGGCAATACCTCGGCTATTTGAATCTCAACCCGAGTATATGTCAAACCCCAAACCTCCAGTAAGAGAAAATCCTGACGACAGGCGAAAGAAAATTGAAGAAAGGGAGGGTATGGAAATATATATAAATATATATAATACGTTTATAGACTTCGAAAAAGCTTTCGATAGCATTGAGCACTGGGCAGTAAAATATCTTTAATTAATAGCCGAATAGATCACAGATATACAGACTTAATAGACAATATATATAGTGAAGCAACAACATTAATCAAAATCCACAGAGGAACCAAGCTAATCCGCATAAGAAGAGCGTGACACAATATTCCCTAAATTATTTAACCAGGCCCTAGAAGATGTTTTTAAAAGCTTAGATTGGGAAGAAATAGGCATCAAAGTAAACGGACAATTCTGAACCACCAAGATATGCTGATAATATCAATCAATCTAAAAGAAAATAGAACAAGAAGAGGAATATATAGGACCTGGGACAAATTATTAAACTGAAAAAAGAAAAGCAAAGAGCTGAAATCAAGAGACGAGTAAGATTGGCCTGGGCAGCATTCGGTAAATTAAGCAACATATTAGGAAATAAAAAATACCCTCAGTACCTCAAAACGGAAGTGTATAACCAATGTATCCTTCCTGTACTTACCTATGAATCCCAGACCTGGACACTTACAAAATCAAACTTGGATAAGGCAAGAAAAGCCCAAAGATCAATGGAAAGACAAATGTTACATGTAAAGCTAACAGGTAGAAAAAAGAATGAATTGATAAGAAATAAAACAAAAGTAAGGGATGTCAGAGCAGAAGTAGCAAAATTAAAATGGAAATTTGCCGGTCATATTATCAGACAGAAAGACGATTGATGGAACAAATGTATTGTAAACTGGAGAACTTGGCCAAAGATGGATTGACGAAGGCTAAATAGAATAGATAGAAAAAAAGGTAAGTTCATTTAAAGTTTAAATTAACATGTTACCACTTAAACTAGATTCATAGTTCTGTAAAGTAAGCAGTCAAACATAAGAAACTATCCCACAAACATCCTGTTGTTCAAACTTGACAGTAATAACTTAGCAGTAAGAAAGGAACCATTTTTATTTCTTACTGCTCACTTCATACTGCTTACTTCACGGTACTATGAATCGAACTTTAGGGTTGTTCTCACAAATTGTTTAAAAGTAATTTCTCTTCCGTTTATTGTAGGTTTTGTTACATATTTTTTAACATGATTAATGGCCACTGATATTTATTTCCAAATGTTCTGTTTGTTTTAAAAATTAAATGTAACACGCCTAAACACAGTTTATTAGTTTTTACAAAAAAAAATACAAAATCGCCAAACTACAATCAAAACAAATAGCAGATGTTTAAATCTCCCATGTATATATCGGCTCACCAGCCGGCCAATTTGCGATGTTGCCTTTTCTGGTTTGTGGCTCGTTAGTTTACGAAGGCTGCGCCGAAAGGCAAAATGTCTTGGGAAGCTTTTAGTCCGTTAAAATAACTACAAGTAGAGAGTATAAATAAACTAGAACCAGTATTTACGGTTTTTAAATAAATATAGTCCGAAAAAAATACTACAAATGTAAAAAATTAACCATTGAAGATTAAAAATACTTAAAAACACATATAAACAAAGGGCTCTAATCACATTGTGGCACTCCAAATGACGGGCTGTCACCCCTCACGCCGCTTCGACCTTGGATTTACCAGGCAACCTATCCTCTACAGACCTTGGTACTTACCTAAGAATAACTTGCGCAGGTGATTTGTTATATTTGGCAGCGATTGCTTTGATCTTGGGTTCTTGAACTAATATTGGGTCACCGGGTTTGGCCCATGGTCTGTCTGGAGAACCCAGTGGACTGTAGGCAGTGATTACAATGTCTTTGGATTTGCAAAACGCAGTCAGTCTTTTTTGGTTTAGGTATGGGTGGCATTCAACCTAGGGAAAAGGAAATATGATTCTAGTGGTTATTAAAAGTTCTTTTACCTAAATATTTGCTGGGTGCTTTTTTTTCAGTAATGTGATTTTGGTTAGTAGTTGTGCAGAACGGCTATGTATCATCCACGTTAAAGCAAACCAAACCGCCCGGCCCGTAGCATTTCCTGCTATTGGATATGTACGCAATCCAAAGCTCCTATCTGAGGGCACGGCAGTACCTCGCCAAGTTTGCGCGCCGTAACCATCTTTTCTTGAAACATTTCAGCTGATATTTGACCTACCTAAAACTCTACTTCGGAATGAGCTACGAATCTCAAACTTAGCACAGTCGTAGATCTCCATGGAGTTAACAACCCCTCCAAGTTTCATGGAATTCCATAAAGTAGTTACGAAATTTCAAAAAACGTCGAAATTGCCACTCACTCACTCACTCATGTATAGATCATCAATATTCTACTGTACTTCCAGACATGCTACAAAGCTGAAATTCGGCACACTGGTAGGAATTATGATTAAACCCCTGGAAAAAATTAAAAAACCCCAAAATTTTAATTTACTCCCATCCCCTATACATTTAAAGTTATGTAAAAGTAGCATCGCCCACTTCCAGAAATGCTAGAGAGTTGAGCTTTGCAGACTGATAGGAACTATGATAAAACTATAGGAAAAAATCAAAAAACCCCAAAATTTTAATTTACTCCCCTCCCCTATACATTTAAAGTTATGTAAAAGTAGCATTGCTCACTTCCAGAAATGCTAGAGAGTTGAGCTTTGGCAGACTGATAGGAACTATGATAAAACTATAGGAAAAAATTAAAACACCCCATAATTTTAATTTACTTCCCTCCCCTATAAATGTAAAGTTAAGTAAAAGTAACATTGCCTACTTCCAAACATGCTAGAGAGCTCAGCTTTGGAAGACCGAGAGTAACTATGATAAAGTTATAGAAAAAAATTAAAACACCCCAAAATTTTAATTTACTTCCTTCCCCTATAAATGTAAAGTTATGTAAAAGTAACACTGCCCACTTCCAGAAACGCTAGAGAGCTGAACTTTTTAAGACTGAAAGACAATATGATAAAACTATATGAAAAAATTTAAAAACACCAATATTTTAATTTACTTCCCTCTCCTATAAATGTAAATTTATATAAAACTAACAATGCCCACTTCCAGAAACGCTAGAGAGCTGAGCATTGGAATGCTAATAGAAATTATGATAAAACCATGGGAAAAATTTAAAAAGTCCAATATTTTCATTTACTCTCCTTCCCTATAAATGTAAAGTTATGAAAAATAACATTACCCACTTCCAGAGACGCTAGAGAGCTGAGCATTGGAAGACTGATAGGAACTATGATAAAACTATAGGACAAAATTTAAAAACACGACAATTTTAATTTATTTCCCTCCCCTATACATGTAAAGTTATGTAAAAGTAACATTGTGCACTTTCAGAAACGCTAGAGAGCTGAGCTTTGGAAGGCTGATAGGAACTACGATAAAACCGTGGAAAAAAATTAAAAAACCTCAAAAATTTAAGTAAGGCATTGCAAAAGTTTTGACCAATATTCCGCATATTTTACTACTTTAAAAATTAAGTACTATCCAATTCCTTTAAAAAAGAAGGGAAATTATAACAAAAACATTTCATGTAAAAAAAAGCCAAGTACGCGAAAATGGCATTCCGCAAAAAGAATTGAGATAAAAGTAAAGCCAAGTTCTCCAATACAAATTTCAAAATGAAAGGTTCTTACTAGTTTGCAAATATTTTTCTAAACTTGGCTATTACGGCAGTAAATGACTCTTAGGCACAGTGCTTAATTGAACATAAAGAAGTTTGGCTGTAATAGCAAAGTTTAAAAAAACATTTTCAAACTACTAAGAACCTTTCATTTTGAAATTTGTATTGGAGAACTTGGCTTTACTTTTATCTCAATTCTTTTTACGGAATGCCATTTTCGCGTACTTGGCTTTTTTTTACATGAAATGTTTTTGTTATGATAAAACTTACTTGATTAGTAACAGGCTTAATAGTTGCTACTTCCAAAATCCTTTCTAGTTGCCTTTTATTAAAGTTGGAAACACCAATGGATTTGGACAGACCTTTCTTTTGGATTGCTTCGAATGCTTTCCATGTGTCCACGTAATCGATGTCACCATATAATGTTTTGCCGTCTGGGCCTTTGGGGGTGTATTCTTCACCTTGCTATAATTTATACAATATAAAGTTTGAAATACAGTCATTTTAGGAATTCACCTGGAAAAAAATAGGTGAAAGCTGGATTTTTGTATAATTTTCCGCCGAAATCTTTTTTGAGCTTCGCTAGATAGAAGGCGCTTTTAAAAAATTTTAAGAAAGAAAAAATACGCAAGATCATTCGGTCTTTATTATTAAATTAAGAAAAAATCCTAACCTAACATTTAAAAAAAGATATTTTAAAATAAAATATTCTTTTTAATTTAATTTTTTTTTCACGCTTTAGGTAACTTGTTTTAATGTTAATACTTTATAATATTAAGCTTGGGGATCAAGCTAAAGTACTAAACACCATTTACCAAAACAGGGCTATCAAAATGGACGGGCCACGATCCTCCACTTTGTTGACATCACATCCGGGGCTGATTTTTTTTTGATGGTCACGTTACGACACAGCTGATTGTCTTTAAAATATTGAAGTTGGAATGACGGTTTATGGATATTTGATTTTTTGTTAAATAGAGCCGTTTTTGAGATTGTTTCTACTTTATTCTGGCAGAACAATTTTTTTTAAATGTTTAGTAAGCCCTAGTTTTTCATAGCCGCTTCATTAGCTCACACAAAAATTAAGTTTAAAGGAGCAGCGAATGTGACAATCACATATGACAAAGTCAAATACATGTCAAATATAACAGTTGGCATGTGGTACATGGCGGGTAATTTGAATTAAAAATAAGATATGCTAAATCTTGAAAATTTTAACCTTTTAATCATGTTGCTTTCTTACAAAACTTTGGTGGAATATCGGGATGGTGTCTGAGAATATTTCAGTGACATTTTGCTGAAATCTGTAGTGCCATTTTGAAAATACCATAAAAAAACATCTGACCTCCCATGAGACCCAATGTAAAATTCAGCCCCGAGAGAACAGCTGATTTTTTCAGGGTCGTGGCCTCTATTTTTGTGTTGGCCTTGACCAAAATTTTGTCCAAATTATAGCTAATAGGGGCCTTTGAGTAATTAGTAAAGTTTTAACAACACTGATAACATATTTAGTTTTACCTAATTTTAATTTTTATTTTTTGACGAGAAATTTTGGAATTTGACCATTTAAAAAAAACCTGCATAAAAAGAGTACTTGAGGGACAGTTGGATATATCCTAAAGTGACAAGAAGGTGCGACAAGGGATGAGATCACACTGTAGGACTACTTGCTAAACTTAACCTTTGCAATTGCACTTCTACTGCTACTACTACTTGCCTTGAAAGCGGTGGGCCAATGTATCAGATACAAATCCAAGTATTCCAAACCCAAAAAGCCTAAACTTTTCCTGATGGTTGGCTCTACAAGGTCTGGTCTCATTAGGTTACACCAAAGTTTGCTAGTAACAAAGAGGTCTTCTCTTTTAACCTAGATAATAAGATAAAATAACGTAATTTGATAATAAACAATTATATAGCATTAGAATTTAGAAAATTTTATGTAGAAAATGTAGTTAAACCCTTTCAGGGCCTTTATACAACTCAATGAGTTAAACCTTTTTGCTTTTCAAGACGCAGGATGTTAAACTATTTTTTTTCAGAACTTTCTAAATTAAAATAGGAAATGTAAATTTCGTGAAACCATGTAAGAAAACAAAAAAAATATTAAGATAAAAAAAGTTTTGTGGAAAAGAATATAAAGAAGGGTTATGTACATTTTTAGATAAAAAATTGTTATATACCGGGAGAATTTAGTAGCATAAGGGCAAGAAATTAATAGTAGATGGCTAAATAGGGTTTCATAAAACTATCAATCGTGAATGTATATTTTTTTTCCTCTCGTCATATAATACCTCCCGTGTTCTCATAAGAAGCTTGAGAACACACATCTACAGTGTCCTCCATAATGTTCGCGACATATGGGAAAAATATTTATTTGTAAGTTCTAGGGAAAAAAATTATATATGATCAATCCTGCTTGTTGAATAACCTAGAAATACATTTTGACATTAGTCACGTGATCACTGTCATGACGGCAAATTCAAAAAATTAGTCATGAAAACCCACAAAGTGAGGTTAGATGGCAAAATATCGAAAAAAGTTATTTGAAAAAAGTGTTTAGATTCTCATTTTAGGGTCCTTTATGAAATTTGGAGCAATAACAATGAAAAATAAGAAATACCCTATTTTTGCCGAGAGCCCGAGACAGTTTTGGGGGGGGGCCCGAGACCTCATGAGTCTGTATTTTATGCTATTTTATGTTTGTATTCATGAAATATGTAAAAAATTTCCAATAATAACTTAGCTTCGGGGGGGCCCGCACCGAACCCCCCAGGCCCCCCGTATATACGCCACTGAGTAACAAAATATTTAATGAGCAAAGGTAAAATGATTCTAAATTCTTTATTAAAGTCATTCATAAAAAATTAAATAAAAATATCCGATTGCCACATGTACGTTTCTTGTTGCAATGGCCTTTTCTTTTGACAGTTTATAAGGTTTCCATGAATTTAGTATCAATACCACAATGGAAAAGAACAACGTTATTGATATTATTTATTAAATAATAACAATGATGAGGTTTTTTTCTATTGTGGTATTAATACTAAATTCACGGAAATCTTACAAACTGTCAAAAAAAGGCCATTTCAACAAGAAAGGTACATGTGCTAATCGGATATTTTTATTTAATTTTTTATGAACGACTTCAATAAAGAATTTGGAATCATTTTACCTTTATCCATTAAATATTGCGTTACTTAAACTATTTCAATAATAAAATCTGTATAAAATTAACTCATAATAAGGCTAGGGCCAAAAATAGGGTATTTCTTATTTTGTATTATTATTGCTCCAAATTTCATAGAGGACCCTAAAATGACATACTAAACACTTTTTTCAAATAACTTTTTCGATATTTTGCGATTTAATCTCACTTTTTGGGTTTTCATGCCTAATTTTTTAAATTTGCCGCCATGGCCGTGATCATGTAACAAATGTCAAAATGTCTTTTTAGGATATTCAACAAGCAGGATTGATCGTATATAAAATTTTTTCACATATCTCACAAATAATTTTTTTTCCCATTTGTCGTGAACATTATGGGGGACAGTGTATACTAACAAAGAAAAATTAGAGATGATGGAACGGTTTCCAAATGGGCGTATTTAGAATCAGCACCTCGGTGGCTTAATTGGTAGAGCATCAGCCTCGTAAGCGGAAGGTCGCTGGTTCAAATCCCGCCTAAAGTAAAATCTTTTCGTTATCTTATTTTTCTAATTTATCCCTTTTCCTTATGCCACTATATTCTTCCCATTATATAATTTATAAGTAAGGCGATAAAACTACCGTTTATCAAATATTTATTTAGATACTGCCGTTAAAAAGATATTCAGAAATTAATACAAATATAAATTAATTTTAAATGTTCTGCATAGTGGAATTGCACACCACTTTTTCCACACCAGCAATTTTTAGCTTATTGCACATGTTACTTGAACACCCTATTTCTTCTTATTGCTGAAGTTGATTCTGAATATTGGCGGTAATAACACGGATCATCTAGGTGATCCGTGGTTATAACCTATGACCAGGGGGGGGGGGGCTTTGGTAACGCAAAGACCTAAGACTACACTGAGAAAAATTTCTAGTTGTTTCAAATAAAAACTTTGTAAATTTAACACTTTTATCGATTTAAGTTTATCGAAGACATTTTTATCTAAAACTATTTCATTTTTATCAAAGGACATTTTTATCAAATAACGTTTTTATTAAAAATTGTTTCATCAAATTACGTTTGTTTTTCAAAATTTTTATCCAATTTGGTTTTTATCGAATTACATTTTTATTAAATGTCATTTTGACCGAAAACAATTTTATTGAAAACACTTTTATCTAATGACGTTTTTATCATAAACAATTACTACTTTTCCTGTCCAGCACAGATGGACCAGAAGCCAAGAATAGTTGATTGTTGACCCGATTAGGTTAGTATCCTAACCTGATCTGGTTAGGTTTGAATTATCAAGAAAAAAAACGATCCTGATCTGGTCAGGTAAGTTATTTTTTGATATACTTTCCAACCTAACCGGGTCAGGTCCAACTCGGCTGGACAGGAAAAGTTGACTTGGTTGTGTTTTCGATATTTTGCATATACGTAATATAGTGAAACCTCTCCTTGCGGACACCTCTATTAAGCGGACACTCCCTTTAAGCGGACAAATTTTTTGGAACCAAGCTTTTTACTATTTCTTTACATGTAAAATTCCCTCCTATAACCGGACACTCTAATACCCGGACGCGGACAATTTTTTTTGGTTAAAAAATTTTGAAACCTCTCTTAACCGGACGCGAACCTCTGACAACGGGACGGAGTGCTGCACGACATGGGCATCAACATTATGTAGTAGTTGGCAACAACGCACTCTGCAGCCGGGGAAATACCTCTTCCCGTTTTAATGCGGACACTAAATACTTCTGTCGTATTTACAACATATTTTATTCGGCGGGGGCTGGACTGCTGTGTTTTATTTTTATTGTTCAATTGGGTACCTAGTAATAGATCTCTTTGAAATAGTGCCTAGTAAAACACTTCTTAGTTTACGTGAAAAAATGGAAGTTGTTAACGTTTCGGAGAAGGAACATCTATTAGCACGAAAGATCGCTGAAAAATTTAATATCGAAAAAACTCAAACAGCGGAAATTGTTAATAAATATATATTACAATTTCTAAGTTCCCTCTCATAAGCGGACACCTCCAATAAGCGGACAAAATCGACGGAACCGTGAGTGTCTGCTTATGGGAGGTTTCACTGTATTCCGTATATAATATTTTAGCACTTTTTCCATTATGAAAAACTTTTAAATTTAAACTTACTACTCCCTCGTCAATTTTAGCTTTGATTCCAGCTCCTACTTCCTCTTCGTTTAGGTAGTAAAGTGCACAATCCAGATGACGATACCCGGCATCTATGGCGTCTTTGACAGCTTGAGTTACCTCACCGGGCTTTGACTAAAAAATAACAACAGTCCCTGAATATTGCGTAATAGATGAATTTATTTTAGCGCCATCTGCTCCTCAATGTTGCAAAGCTCGCCGGCTGCCACTCTATATGGGTTGTATACGCAGCCCACGAGAAAGACCGGCCCGGGCGCGGAAATATCACGTGACCGTAGGAGGCTCACAAAAAAACGCCTCGCGGCCCGCTGTCATTACAAAACATGTGTGTTTTCAGATTTGGTATGTTTGTTTACGTCGATTTTTTTTTAATTCGTTCACGAATTTTATGTGAATTTTATCAAAGTTATTAAAATAACGCAGCCCACGAAAAAGACTGTAGTGGGCTGCGTTAAAATAATTAATGGCTAATAAGTAAATTATAAAGAAAATACCTACAAGATAAACAATGCCGCGAACGTGTAATTAGTGTTGTTCCTTGTCGGTCCAACTATAAAACTGAATCCTAATATGTTGCAAACGGGAAAGAAGTGGTAAAAGATAAGATCTTGGATAAGATTGATCAAGTAATAGACATCCTTAGTGACATTTTCGATAGAGAGAGTGAAAAATGTGTTGTTGTCATTTCTTATTGAAAACAATTAGGTCTCTTGAAAAGGTAACCTGAGAATCGAAGATATTGTGGATACACTTTAATGTTGGCTTCATCTTTGTTTATCCAGTCATCCAGTGAATACACGTCAATTTACAAGGTAATATGTCTTCCGCACCCTCGCAATATTAAAAAACTGATTTGTAAAATATTGTTAACAGATAGTAATCTCTCTGGTACTGTGAAATATTTTAAAAGTAAGATACAGCTTTTAAAAGAATATGTTGGTAGTTAACTTACAATTTAATGAAATATATATTAAACTTTGTGCTGGGTAATTTTTCAAAAAATTATTGACGACCACTACATTCAGTTCATTGAGTGTGAAAACCACTTATTCACAAAATCACTTGTTTCTTTTTAATAAATTATTGTGATATGTTTTATATTGAAAATTTTTCTTCAGATAACTCTAGCAAGTGTTTTTGTGGAGAAAAACTATTGTCAAAGCTTGAAAAAATTAGTTTAAGGGCATGTAAAGTTTTTTTAAATAATTTTATTAAAAAGCACAATGATTTAGTGTCTGCTAATAAATCTTTGAATAAGAACTCAGACAAAGATGATGACACTCAAAGAAAAATTAAAAACTAAAAGCTTAGGTTTGATATGTCCAATTTTGAAAGACTTGTATAGATTTAAAGTTACTAACGATATTATGTACCTAATATATGTACCTGAAGATATAAGAGTGCAAATTTCGTATAATTTTTTATTTTATAGATTCAGTTCTTTTATCCATAATAAACACATATATCAGCAAAATATTTTTTTCAATTTTTGCCTATAAAAGAACAAAAATTTTTTGTTAATTTATTTAAATTGTGTAGAAACATATAATATATTAAGCAACACAATAAGAATACTGGGACTCCTAAGATCACGTGACTGCCGACTTGCTTATAACGCGCCATGGCCGGTCTTTATCGTTGGCTGCGATTTTTCATGTAATTTTGAATTGTATACCTTATCTCTCACACTTGCAAGTTGTCGATGAAAGAATTGTAGTACAACACGGAGTATACCATATATCCATACCATATTTTGTATTGTGTTTTTTTTTTGGTAGTGATTCAAAAAGAACAAAAAACACACTACATTTATGACATAGGTAAATCGTAAGTTATTTTAGATATTATTTGGATACACCCTGTAAACAAAGCGTCAAATCTTTAACTTACCTTCCATGTGCCCAGACCAATTGCTGGAATTTTATTTCCATTATTCAGTAACACACTGGGAACTTTGCTGGCCATTTTTTTTTTAAATCTAAAATCTTACCCAAAAAAAAGTGATCAACAATAATGTTAAGCTGCCAGTAAATAAGTGGAATGGAAATACTCGAATCAAAATTTTATTCAAACATTTGCCAAGGTTAAAATTTACTTTAAATAGATAAATTATTATCTCTACGAGTGGTGTTTAACAAGTGATTTTGACGAGATATAATTCTCAGCGACCAATTGGAAATGCGCGTTTTTTTGAAAAATGATAAATTTAGGTCGTCGTAGCTAGTCTATTAGTAGCGGCGTTGCGTGGGGGGGGGGAGGTGGTGGTTCCTCGAAACCCCCCCCTGCCCCGCCTCAAGGATCCTGGCGCCCCATGGGCACTCTAAGCTTTATTAAGTAGTAAAAACTAAAAATTGGTACGGTTCGGTTCGTAAAAAAATAATACCTTAAGCAGCTTATTATTTAGATGGTTAAGCAATATTACGCATCTTTTCAGGCAGTGTGGAAATTATACAATTTTGCCGGCATCCCCGTTCGTAAAATCAGAAGACATTTTTGCTTGCTACGTGAAAAATAAAGTCTGCCGTTCAAAGCCCAAAGCATCATGCATCCCGGTAAGAAAGACAAAACCAAACAAACTCAGTGCACCTGTTATTCTTAAGGCTATGATCACGGATCACCTAGGTGATCCGTGCTATGATTTTTAGTCTAAACACAGGTCCGCGAATGCTTAGTTTTCGAGATAGAGGTTGTTAAAACGTTAACTTTTTGTTGGTTTTTTCTTTATAACTCGTGCAGTTTTTGAGTTCAAATCTGGAGCCTGTATTTAGCATACCAAATATTACAAAAAAACTACAGGGTGATATTTTTTCTGGGTTCATCCCCCGGAACTTTTTTGCAGTAAGTCACTGGCAGATATAAAAAATATTTAATAAATTCAAAATATGACAAAAAAATTATTTGTGTTATTATAAATTACATAAAAGTCGCATAAAATTAAAATAATGTAATCTAGTGACTATTTAAAATTTTAGTGTTTGTTTAGCATGGTACAGTCGGGGACTTAATAAATGACCGCTGCCGTTTTCAGAAGAGCTTGGATGAGAATTCCAATACCGGGCGAGGTTTATGAATGAATGAATTATTGAACATCGTATCGCGCGCTTTCATTTCCTCGACTCCACGTCGATCGGCTGTCGCTGTGCACTTTTGTGCAATGCAATTTTTGCTATTGAAATTAATAACTATTTGGAATATTGGCCGATAAACGGGCGAAGCCATACACGTTTTTTGGATACATACATTTCTTTTTTAAGCTGATTTCTTGTTTATTAGCATAGGATGTGTGTATTTTGGCGGGATTAATACAGACAGAGATATTTTTATTTATTACCTGCATTTTTAATTGTTTATTATAAAGGATGGCCCACCGAAAACGTAAGGTATTACTTTTCGAAAAAATCCAAAAACAAAAGTTTGTTTGTCGGGGGCAAATTTTTGAGGATGGGACAACTCGCCGCGGCCAATTTGTTGCGGGACAATTCGCCGCGGGGACAATTCGCCGCGAGATTTTTTGTTTGATGAAATTACAATTGGCAATTGTTTAAACAGTTTTATTTAATATATTTGTTTATTTGTATGTTTTTTAAACTTTTTCAACTAGGTATTTGGTGGTTAGTATACAATCCAATTTTTTTTATTAGAAAAATAAATAAAATGAGGGATCCAAAATGGCGGATTTTCCCATTTATGAAGCGATATTCAAGAAACTCGGAACTGTGGGATCTTTTAGGTCGCTGATTATTATTTTGAACTTAAGATAAAAAATACAAAATGGCGGATACAAAATGGCGGACTTTCCCATTTATGAACCAATATGCATCCAATTCGGAACTTTGGGGTGTTTTAGGTCGCTTTAAAAAAATAAAATGGCGGAACCACAATGCCTCACTTTCCTATTTATAAACTGATTTTCCTAAAACTTGAAACATGGCGCCGCTTAAGGTAACTCAATATAATTTTTGACTGAAATTTAAAAACATGAAAATAGATGGATCCAAAATGGCAAATTTTCCCATTTATGAACCGATATGCATCAAAATCGGAATTTTGGGGTGTTTCAGGTCGCTGAATATGATTTCTAACTTTAACTTAAAAAAAAGTCAAAATGGCGGATCCACAATGGCGTACCTTTTCATTTATTAACCGATTTGCCTCAAACTTAAACATCGCGGCGCTTAAGGCAACTCAATACAATTTTTAACTAAAATTAAAAAAAATTAAAATGGCGTATTCAAAATGGCGGATTTTCCCATTTATCAACTGATATGCATCAAACTTGGAACTTTGAGGTCTTTCAGGTTGCTGATTATTATTTTTAACTTAAACTAAAAAAAAAAATCGAAATGACGGATCCAAAATAATGGATTTTCCCCTGGGATGTTTCAGATCGCTGATTATGATTTTTAACTTGAACTTAAAAATAAATGGATCCATGATGTATCTGATACCTTCCTAGCTAGCCGATTAGCACACTTCAAGTTATGCTATGATAAAATCAGCCTTAAAAACAGTTTTTTGTGAATATTTCGCAAACTAAACCTCCCACGAAGTTTTTGGTTATAACACAAATTATTAAGCAAAATTTGGTCTACTATATTCCGATATAAAAGGTTCTCACTGATTTGGAAATGTTTATTTATACTTGGCTATAATAATTAAGTCTTGCCATTGGCCATTTGTCATTTGTCATTTGCCATTGGCAATTTGCCATTTGCCATTTGCCATTTGACATTGGTCATTGGGCATTTGCCATTTGCCATTTGCCATTTGCAATTGGCCATTTGCCATTTGCCATTTACCATTGGCCATTGGCCATTTGCCATTTGCCATTTATTTTCAATTTTCAATTTCCAATTTTCAATTTTCAATTTTCAATTTTCAATTTTCAATTTTCAATTTTCAATTTTCAATTTTCAATTTTCAATTTTCAATTTTCAATTTTCAATTTTCAATTTTCAATTTTCAATTTTCAATTTTCAATTTTCAATTTTCAATTTTCAATTTTCAATTTTCAATTTTCAATTTTCAATTTTCAATTTTCAATTTTCAATTTTCAATTTTCAATTTTCAATTTTCAATTTTCAATTTTCAATTTTCAATTTTCAATTTTCAATTTTCAATTTTCAATTTTCAATTTTCAATTTTCAATTTTCAATTTTCAATTTTCAATTTTCAATTTTCAATTTTCAATTTTCAATTTTCAATTTTCAATTTTCAATTTTCAGTTTTCAATTTTCAATTTTCAATTTTCAATTTTCAAGTTTCAATTTTCAATTTTCAATTTTCAATTTTCAATTTTCAATTTTCAATTTTCAATTTTCAATTTTCAATTTTCAATTTTCAATTTTCAATTTTCAATTTTCAATTTTCAATTTTCAATTTTCAATTTTCAATTTTCAATTTTCAATTTTCATTTTCAATTTTCAATTTTCAATTTTCAATTTTCAATTTTCAATTTTCAATTTTCAATTTTCATTTTTCATTTTTCATTTTTCATTTTTCATTTTTCATTTTTCATTTTTCATTTTTCATTTTTCATTTTTCATTTTTCATTTTTCATTTTTCATTTTTCATTTTTCATTTTTCATTTTTCATTTTTCATTTTTCATTTTTCATTTTTCATTTTTCATTTTTCATTTTTCATTTTTCATTTTTCATTTTTCATTTTTCATTTTTCATTTTTCATTTTTCATTTTTCATTTTTCATTTTTCATTTTTCATTTTTCATTTTTCACTTTTCATTTTTCATTTTTCATTTCGTTATTCGACACTGTAACTTTGTATTGTAATGTATTGGCTGATATAGCGTGGGGTTGACTTGGAGTGTGCCCATGGGCAAGGTAACCGTGGACTTGGCCCACTTAGGTTATACATCGTTTAAAAGATAATTTAATTTAATTTTCTACAATAAAGTAAATTAAACAATTTCTGTAAAATGCTTAGCTTTTGACAAAATGACATAAAACTGAATAATTTCGGTTTATTTTGCATATACTATGGAAATACATAGGAAACGGGTGTACTGCTAATACTTCACGGTTCGTATCTCAGCATGTAATGTATGTAATAAAAAACATAACAATAAATTAAAATCCTGAAAAATCACTATTATGTGTATTTTTTTAAACGAACATTCAAACGGACTACAGACCAAAGCTAATTTTTTCCGCAATTATGTGTATTTTTTTAACCGAACATTTAAACGGAATACAGACCGAAGAGAAATTTTTCATGATTGAATTTAACCCTAAATTATATGTGTTGAACGACGCGCCACGAAATCCCGCCGGTATTGGGATTCTTATTCAAGCTCTTCTGAAAACGGCAGCGGCCATTTATTAAGTCCCCCGACTGTACAACATATCCTTTTCTGTTATTTTTCTCGAAAACGGTTAGAGATACAAAAAATTGCAAGATATCAAAAAGTTTCTTAATAAAAAAAACTCCATTTTATATTTTTGAATCTGCCACTGGCTTACTGCAAAAAAGTTCTGGGGGAATAACCCCTGAAAAGATATCACCCTGAAGGTTTTTCCTGATAATTGGCATGCTTAATGATGTTGTGTTGTGGCTAAATTTGAACAAAAATCATACACAATAAAAGGCTAATTTTACGGGCAACGCGTTTCTAACTATTCAATTCAATTCAATTCAAAAGTAGCTTTATTATCAAAAATATATCAAGTACGCATAGACAAAGCCTTGCTTAAACTAAATAAATAGGTAATACATACAGCACTACAAATTAAGCTTATCGTTATCACCAAACACACCTTTGTTGAAAAAGTACTTTTTGTGTTTATGCATTTACTTAATTTGTCCCGCTTTTTAATTTGAAAAATCTGGCAACCTTGTACCTTAGAAATAGGTAACTAAACATGTTGCCAAAATTTTACTTTTTGACTTGAGCAAAAAATGAGTTAAAAAGGGCAATTGTTTCTTTTTAAAATGAAGATTGCTGGACGGGTGTGACGTATTCAGAGTCGGAGTACAGGGGGGTTTTATTTAATAATTCTAAATTAAAAAAATCTAAAAAGATTGAAAAGTACGTGGATTTCTTAGACGTTAGGATATTTTCAAAAAATATATACCAAATAAAAGATACTTAGCTTTTATTTATATTTTTTACAATAATACAGGCTTTTGAGTAGTTTTTTTACGACGACGTTACAAATCACTATGGAAAACCCAAAGTCAGTACTTTACAACAATGCTAAGACAGCTTTTATTTTCTTAAATAATTTTTTTATACAAAGTGTTAAAAAGTAACTAGACAATAAAGATTTTCGTAATTTTTTTTAGTTCTAAAAATTCAAATAACTTTAGATATGTCAAATAAACTTATTGCAATCACTATATTCTTCTTTATAAACCAAGTATCGGACTCGGAGATTTTTGTAATAAGTGCTACATCATTACCATTTTCTGAACGTGTTTAACACTTTTTTTTCTCAAACGTACAGTAACCAAGTAATTTTAAAAAAACCCTTTTTGTGCACACTAAATCCAAGATGGCAGGGGAAGCCAGCCCCCCCCCCCCCCTAAGGTCGAAAACACAAATTTGATTTTAGAACTCCAATGTCAACAACATAGTTCCAAATCGCGACTAACCACCTTTTGCAAGCTATAATTCTATATTGACTTGACTATGCGTTTAATATTAAATTTGAGATCTTGCTTCTAGAGATGAATAGAACCGTTTAATATTTATTTAATATTTGTGATTGGTAAAGAGAAGAAATTCCTCTCTTGCTTACATGCACAGCACTTCCCTGCTCTTGAAACTCAAAAAATGTACTAACTAAAACGGGAAACTATAAAGACTTTAGCTTAGGAAATTTCCAAATTTTGTTAATTTTCAACTCCACTTTAAGAAATGGACTATTTTTATTTTATTTACCAACATTTTTATTTCTAAAAATCATATAATACATTTATTAATTTAAAATCACAATTTACAACGACAAAAAGATTGCCTTCTAAAATTCATCATTTTCAAAGGGATGGTGAGGATGGCCCAAAGCACTAAAAGAAAAAAAAATGTTTAGTTCTGTTTTAATCGTCACTAAAAAAAAAAGCTTTTATTCCTAACTTGTACTTTTGACTTATTTTTAATCTCTTAATAAAATCGTCGGCCTTCCGACCTAAATCCACAGTGTAATTAAAATGAACCACCAAACTTTTACGAGGGGTAGGAAAGGACTATAGAATTTTTTTCCTTTTACATTTTGCACTAAACCTCTTTGTTTTTTAGATACTGAGTGTCAAAATTACCTTTTTGTTTTAATTTTTTGATTATAATTTCCTTAAAATTTGAACTAGTTGTCTGTTCAAATTTTTAAGGAAGTTATAATCATGCGCGAAACATGCGAATACTGCCGAATACTGCCATGAACATTTGTAATGACGTCATTTTGTAAAAAGGTTTTGCTCGGATCAGTGACCTTATTTTTCTAGACATCTAGCGGACGGTCGTTGCAACATTATTTAGAACGAATTGTATTACTTTGCGCGTTGTTTGATGGGGAGTCAAACAACGCTTCGCGCCAAGAAAGTTAAACTATGTTTTACGTTATGTATGTTGCACTAGAAAATATTGTGTTTGTACGGACCTTAACTAAATAAAAAAGGTTAAAAAAGTACGTATTTTGTATTTCTTCAAATTATAACGGTTTATCCGTTAAAAAAATTGGCGGCACTGCAAAAAAGTTTATTTGGATCCGTTGGAACGGAGCAGTAGGTACCGTACCGTTCTCGTGAAATTCCGAACCAAAAAAGTTGTGCACTCCTGTCACTGTCAAAAAAAGAAAAGAATCCAACCAATATAAACTTTTTAATTGTAAAAAAGCACCTTTTTTGTTTTTAGTATTCTTTGAACCTACGGATTTCTACAGATTTTTCGCGTTCACGCTACAGATTTTCTGCTACCCACGGAAAAATATATGAGAGAAACAAAAAATCCTTTTTGCCCGATTAGCCACGAAACTTGTTTGATTTTTAAATTCACGGGTACGAAATTCCACGTTTGTTAGTATAAACTTAAGTAACTCAAACAAGTTCGGTCGTTCTCCACTACTTTTATTATTAAAACGACATATTTCAAAAGCATACGCTCTCGTCTTTAGGTTGTACACTTGATGGAATTATTCCATCAACGTTGCCTATAGCTTGTAAGTCCAAAATTAAAACAAATTACAGCAGCCTGTGCAATGAAGTGGTTACAACAAATTACAGCAGCATGTGCAATGAAGTGGTTTAAATCATCAAAAAACTATCTTCTGCGATCCATACTTCAGTAAACCCTCCTTCAATGGAAAGGACTGGTTTTTAATTTGAGATTAAAATTGAGCATTTAATTATGATTTTTTTTATATAGAGAACTTTTCTTGCCACGTGTGACACACCGTTACAGTGCACAAACGGAAAAATTTATGTTTTCCGTTTGTGCACTGTAACGGTGTGTCACACGTGGCAAGAAAAGTTCTCTATGTAAAAAAATGATATTGCGGTTGGCCCAACTACGATTTAGAGGCTCTACCACGGATCACCTAACAAATAGGTGATCCGTGGCTCTACTGAGTATGAAAATTAGGCCATTCCATTTTTAGGGTTGATATTGGACTCTGACAAGTGCTCTGACACCGTGTTATTGTTGCTAGCTCATTTATGTAATTGAAATCCTGCAGATTTTAAAAAGACTGTTATATATCTTCTTAGTAAAGAAGCTAATAAGCACTCGGCCCGTTCCAACCGTAGCGTCTTACATGGCGTGCAAACTACTATGTAATTAAAAAACAAATAAATATGGATTTATTTGCCGGTTATAATTTAGGAAAGTAAAAAATGTAAAATTTAGTAACCGTAAATTAAAATTTAAACAAGTTTGCGTGGCTAATTGGGTAAAAAGAAAAATTAAGGGTTTTTTTGTCTCTCTAGTACTTTTCCGTCGGTTAGCTCGAAAGCTTAACCTCACGGGGGGTCCAAGATCTAATGGACACCTAATAAGTGTTGACAATTAACTGTTTCGTCCTTATGGGACTCCTCAGAACACTGCTGGTCGATGTGACATCCTTCATAAATTAAGTATCCGGCTTTATCTCTCACCTTACATTGTTAGTGAGAAAACAAAGTCATGTACCCAACAAGAAGCGCCATCTACCGAAATACGAAAGAAACTTAAACAGCAGCAGGCGAGTACAACTGATATATCATCGATCGATGAAAGTATCAATTGAAAGAAAGAATCCATACCGTGACCTACGACACACATTGCCTTTCTGGATCAGGTCAACGCTAATTGCGTTTGTTCTGCTATCAAGACGTCGGCATCGCGTCAGTCAACGGAGTTTAAAGCTAAATATTAAAAAATGTAAAATTTAGTACCCGTAAATTAAAATTCAAACAAGTTTTTATGGCTAATCGGGTAAAAAGAAAAATTAAGGGTTTTTTGTATCTCTAGTACTTTTCCGTAAGTAGCTCGAAAGCTTAACCTCACGGGGGTCCAAGATCTAATGGACACCTAATAAGTGTTGACAGTTAACTGTTTCGTCCTTATGGGACTCCTCAGAACACTGCTGGTCGATGTGACACCCTTCATAAATTAAGTAAACGGCTTTATCTCTCACCGTACATTGTTGGTGAGAAAACAAAGTCATGTACCCAACAAGAAGCGCCATCTACCGAAATACGAGAGCAACTAAAACAGCAGCAGGCGAGTAAAACTGCTTTATCATCGATCGATGAAAGTATCGATTGAAAGAAAGAATCCATACCGTGACCTACGGACCCACATTGCCTTTCTAGATCAGGTCAACGATAATTGCGTTTGTTCCGCTATCGCGTCGGTCAACGTAGTTTAAAGCTAAGTATTAAAAAATGTAAAATATTGCCTTTCTAGATCAGGTCAACGATAATTGCGTTTGTTCCGCTATCGCGTCGGTCAACGTAGTTTAAAGCTAAGTATTAAAAAATGTAAAATTTAGTACCCGTAAATTAAAATTCAAACAAGTTTTCATGGCTAATCGGATAAAAAGAAAAATTAAGGGTTTTTTGTTTCTCTAGTACTTTTCCGTGGGTACCTTGAAAGCTTAACCTCACGGGGTCCAAGATCTAATGGACACCTAATAAGTGTTGACAGTTAACTGTTTCGTCCTTATGGGACTCCTCAGAACACTGCTGGTCGATGTGACACCCTTCATAAATTAAGTATCCGGCTTTATCTCTCACCTTACATTTTTAGTGAGAAAACAAAGTCATGTACCCAACAAGAAGCGCCATCTACCGAAATCGAGAGAAACTAAAACAGCAGCAGGCGAGTAAAACTGCTATATCATCGATCGATGAAAGTATCGATTGAAAGAAAGAATCCATACCGTGACCTACGGACCCACATTGCCTTTCTAGATCAGGTCAACGTTAATTGCGTTTGTTCCGCTATCAAGACGTCGGCATCGCGTCAGTCAAAAAAAAGTCATGTACCCAACAAGAAGCGCCATCTACCGAAATACGAGAGAAACTAAAACAGCAGCAGGCGAGTAAAACTGCTATATCATCGATCGATGAAAGTATCGATTGCAAGAAAGAATCCATACCGTGACCTACGACACACATTGCCTTTCTACATCAGGTCAACGTTAATTGCGTTTGTTCCGCTATCAAGACGTCGGCATCGCGTCAGTCAAAAAAAAGTCATGTACCCAACAAGAAACGCCATCTACCGAAATACGAGAGAAACTAAAACAGCAGCAGGCGAGTAAAACTGCTATATCATCGATCGATGAAAGTATCGATTGCAAGAAAGAATCCATACCGTGACCTACGACACACATTGCCTTTCTACATCAGGTCAACGTTAATTGCGTTTGTTCCGCTATCAAGACGTCGGCATCGCGTCAGTCAAAAAAAGTCATGTACCCAACAAGAAGCGCCATCTACCGAAATACGAGAGAAACTAAAACAGCAGCAGGCGAGTAAAACTGCTATATCATCGATCGATGAAAGTATCGATTGCAAGAAAGAATCCATACCGTGACCTACGACACACATTGCCTTTTTTATTTCTACACAATCATTGTCTACGAGTTTCAAACAAAGAGTTGAAGAACGGTACGGACCCGGAATCAACAATCTATTCAGAGGCTACGAGAAGACCAAACTTAAAGTGATAAAGGAAGAAGAACACATTTCATTCTTGTGCGAGGCGCGCGACAGTGGTGTCATTCCGGTTGGTTTCCGCCTAAAAGCCAACTTTCCGGGAGTGAGAACGAAGAAGATCTTAGAGAGGACCAGCCAAGCACTAATCCGATCCCAAATCAGTTACCATCGATGGAGAAAAGCCAACTTCAACGCCGACATGGAGGAGCGATTTGAGGAAATTAGACGACACACATGGGAGGAAGACTACGAACCGATACTGAGTAAAATTGACAGTACGGGCAACAGAGAACGACAGAAGATACGATCAACTCACCGAGAAAAACTTAAGAAACTACAGACACGTACTCAAGATAGAACAGACTCAATAACACCAAGCACTATAGTGAACATCTCCAAAAGGACTCTGAGCACCAACGAAGAATTGGTACTCAGTAAGGGACTTAAGTTCGCCATTGCACCGGCACAGACACCGACACTGGAAATTATTGCGGCAATAGAGACCGTTAGTCTACCTCAACCCGAAGCTGATGAGTTTCGCCATAAAGTAAGAACAACGTTGGACAGAAAGAAGCAACAAAAGACAAACATCACCAACCAAGAACAACGGGCAATCAAGAACCTGCAGGCTGACAAATCAATCAAGATTCTACCGGCCGACAAAGGAAACGCAACGGTGATCATGGATGTCGAGACGTACGACAAAAAGATCCAAGAAGTTCTGGAGAAAGGAGACTACAAGCAGCTACCCAAAGACCCAACCACCACCATAGAAGGACGCATCTACAGGACTTTGAAGAAGTATGCTGAAAATATCCCGGACGCTGCTAGATCCCGCCTGACTCCACACCACAGTAAGGCACCACATTTTTATGGATTACCAAAGATCCATAAGAAGGATATACCACTGCGACCAATTACCAGCTCCAGGGACTCACCGACCAGCACTTTGTCGAGGTTTTTGTTGGACATAATTCAACCACTACAGGGTAAGTCCGAATCTTTTGTCAAAAACTCGGAACATTTTGTGGAGGTTTTAAAAGGTATCGAATTAGATCCCGGCGATCGATTTGTAAGTTTTGATGTAGAAAGTCTCTACACCAACGTGCCAATAAATGAGTCACTCAGTATCATTAAAAACAAATTACAAACTGATGATACACTTCACGAGAGAACAACGCTATCGGTGGAGGGGGTGATGGATCTTTTGGAGCTCTGTCTCCGTAACTCTTACTTTCAAGTGAAAGATAAGTTTTACGCGCAAAATGATGGACTCCCAATGGGTTCATCTCTTTCGCCAGTGGTAGCAAACATCTACATGGAGTGGTTCGAGGGCCATGCGATCAACACAGCAAGAGTCAAACCAAAACTATGGCTACGATACATGGATGACACATTTATTATATGGCCGGAAAATGATGACGAACTACAAAATTTTCTACACCATTTAAACGGTATTCGACCAACAATCAAGTGCACCATGGAAATTGAAAAAGATTCGGCCTTACCTTTTTTGGATGTTCTTGTCAAACGATTAGACAGATAAGAAGTTTGTATTTAAGAGCCGTAAATATTTGTAATAATAATGAAGAATTAACCACAGAAATTAACAACATTAAAAAGGACTTACAACAGAATGGTTATTCCGAGAAATTAATAAACTCAACGATATTTAAAATTAAAAACAAACTAAATGTACCAAATTCTCAAAATAATAATCCGTTAGGTGTTATTAACATTCCATATGTTCAAGGGATTTCAGAAAACATAAGACGAATAGCTAAACACTATAATATAAAAACAGTATTTTCTTCGGGAAATACGATAAGAAGTTTTGTAACTAAAACAAAACCAGACAATCCCTCAAATAATAAGGAATGTATTTACCAAATCCCGTGTGAGTGTGGTAAATCATATGTAGGTGAAACGAAACGCCCTCTTCAGGTTAGAGTAAATGAACATCTAAAAAGTACCCAATTAGGGGATATTGAAAAATCCGGTTTAGCAGATCATGCATGGTCAAATGATCACAGGATTCAGTGGTCAGAAGCTAAAGTTTTACATAAGGAGTCGCATTGGCGAAAACGAAAGTTTATTGAAGCTGTGTATATAATGCAGAATAAAGAAGTTTTCAGTCAACCAAGCACGGACATACCAAACATATGGAAACCACTCCTTAAGGAAAACAGGCGTCTTTGGATTAAAAAAGGGGGCGGGTCGTCACACCTGACTGCACACCAAGTAGTATAAGTAGTAGCCTAGAGACTAGATTGTTTAGTTTACACTTGATAACGGTTAGGGATACTTACTAACCGAAACGTCGTGTTTTAAAATAAATAAAGACAATGGAAGTCCGAAATTTTATTTCTACACATTGCCTTTCTACATCAGGTCAACGTTAATTGCGTTTGTTCCGCTATCAAGACGTCGGCATCGCGTCAGTCAAAAAAAAGTCATGTACCCAACAAGAAACGCCATCTACCGAAATACGAGAGAAACTAAAACAGCAGCAGGCGAGTAAAACTGCTATATCATCGATCGATGAAAGTATCGATTGCAAGAAAGAATCCATACCGTGACCTACGACACACATTGCCTTTCTACATCAGGTCAACGTTAATTGCGTTTGTTCCGCTATCAAGACGTCGGCATCGCGTCAGTCAAAAAAAGTCATGTACCCAACAAGAAGCGCCATCTACCGAAATACGAGAGAAACTAAAACAGCAGCAGGCGAGTAAAACTGCTATATCATCGATCGATGAAAGTATCGATTGAAAGAAAGAATCCATACCGTGACCTACGGACCCACATTGCCTTTCTAGATCAGGTCAACGTTAATTGCGTTTGTTCCGCTATCAAGACGTCGGCATCGCGTCAGTCAAAAAAAAGTCATGTACCCAACAAGAAGCGCCATCTACCGAAATACGAGAGAAACTAAAACAGCAGCAGGCGAGTAAAACTGCTATATCATCGATCGATGAAAGTATCGATTGCAAGAAAGAATCCATACCGTGACCTACGACACACATTGCCTTTCTACATCAGGTCAACGTTAATTGCGTTTGTTCCGCTATCAAGACGTCGGCATCGCGTCAGTCAAAAAAAAGTCATGTACCCAACAAGAAACGCCATCTACCGAAATACGAGAGAAACTAAAACAGCAGCAGGCGAGTAAAACTGCTATATCATCGATCGATGAAAGTATCGATTGCAAGAAAGAATCCATACCGTGACCTACGACACACATTGCCTTTCTACATCAGGTCAACGTTAATTGCGTTTGTTCCGCTATCAAGACGTCGGCATCGCGTCAGTCAAAAAAAGTCATGTACCCAACAAGAAGCGCCATCTACCGAAATACGAGAGAAACTAAAACAGCAGCAGGCGAGTAAAACTGCTATATCATCGATCGATGAAAGTATCGATTGCAAGAAAGAATCCATACCGTGACCTACGACACACATTGCCTTTCTACATCAGGTCAACGCTAATTGCGTTCGTTCGACGTCTTGATAGCGATAAAGCTATAAATAAAAAAAATACTTACGCATCCAATGGCACGACCCTGCCATTGCAGTCGAAAGTGTTTAAGTATTCAATGTCTTCCTTGGAGAGGCTAAAATCGAAAATTTCATAATTTTGTTGAATTCTAGATTTTGTGACTGATTTGGGGATGACGATGATTCCTCTGTCTACTTGGTATCTATAAAATATTAATAAAAATACAAATTAGATCAATATATTTTTAACTTATACAGGATGTAAATGGTATGACCCACAACATCAAAATAGTAGTTTACCTAACTAGTGCGGAAAGTGCCTCTTTTCCGCACGCGATTGCAGATGGCCAAACGACGCGATAGCGGAGTTTGGCCAGCAATAAAGTGCGGAAAAGACACTTTACGCACGAGTTAGGTACACTATTTTTTCTATAAGCGTGAGGAAAAAACTAAAAATTAATCAGAAAATTATTTATATTCAAAACGTTTTAATCAAATCAATTATTATTATTCACATTCTAGCGGCTTCTAGAACTGACTGGGGTAGATCTTCGTCCGAAGAATCCATTGAAAATCTGATTTTTTTGTTTGAAAAATTCAAAAGACACTTGTATCTGCAAAATTGGCTTTGTTTTGACAGTTTGTTTGTACTTTGTTGCTATGGTGATTTAAGATGCCAAATCTAAAACCACTAGTGTTCATTGTTGTTTGACATTGACAATGACGATATTTATACCGGGGAGGTTTAAAACTTATAATTTGAACCTATTTTACTGAAAACTTTATTTTATCGAAAATATTGAAAATATAGCAGAATTTTAGTCAATTTGAATATTTTTAGGATATTTCGTGTGCTAGGAAAGATACAAATGTGTTTTGAACGGTCTAAATGTTATAGAACACCTCAAAATCGTAACAAAAATATTTTTTCCGCACTAGTGCGGAAAAGTGGCACTTTCCACACTAAAATGCGTGCGGAAAAGTAGACTTTTCCGCACGCTCATAGAAAAAAATAATTTTCTCTGCCCACAATATTTGAATAAGTGATAGAAGAAGCCAAAATAAGAAAAAAACTTATTTAGATTAGGGTTTAAAACTATTTTCTTCTATAAATTCTTTTAAAACACCGTAAAAATATAAAATAAGGGTTAGTTATACAGGGTGTTTAATAATTGAATGTCAATATTTATGGGGGTGATTTTTGGGCCCATTTTAAGAAAAAAACTTCATATGAACATATGTCCTAAACGTCTTACTTTTTGAGATGAAAAAAATGTCTTCAGTCAATGCAAATTGCTTTGATCCAAGAAAAACATTTGCTTTCCTATGCACGAAGACGATATTTTCTTAACAAAAAAAAACTATTCTCTTGAACTGCTAGTTTCCGTTGAAAATAAAAGTTGCCTTAATCCAAGAAAATTGATTTGTTCTGAATGGAAGCGGCAACCTTCTTGTTTTATAGTATTATACCAAGACATAATTGAAAAAAAAATCTTGATTTAAAACAATGGGTTTGCGATAATATCTTGCACCAAAAACATTGTTATCTTGTTTTAATATATAATTTTTCATATGAAGAAAATTAAAAAAATAAATTTTCTTGATTGAATTATAGTTTGTTCTGCTTTGAATTTTTTTTTAAAAGAAAACAATTAAATGCATCCGGTCAAAAGGATTTTAATGTGTCAAGACGAAATTAAAGAAAGAATCTTTTGATTCAAAAAAACTTTTAGATACATTTTTTTTATTTCAAAATAATTATTTGTTTAAAATAAAAATCATTTTTGGACTTCCAATGTCATTATTTGATTTTATACACAAGGTTTTGACCACGGCGGCAAATTGGCCGAGGTGAGTAGGCGGCGGCAAATTTTCCCACTCCCCTGGTCTCAATGCAAAACGCGAAACGTTCACCCCCCAAATGAAATTCTTAGATCCGCCCCTGAAAGTAGCCACAAATGTGTTGGTGACCACAAATGGTATCTCAAACATACCTGAGCAAAACTTGTGCAGGTGACTTTTTATATTTCTTGGCAATCGCTTCCAACTTGGGGTCTTCCAAAAGTTGTGGGTCGCCTGGTTTAGTCCATGGCCTATCTGGAGATCCCAATGGACTATAAGCGGTCACTGCGATGCCTTTGGATCTTGCAAATTCGATCAGTTTTGACTGGTTGAGGTAAGGGTGGCACTCAACCTAGACAAAAAAAAGTAAAAAAATATGATAATCGTCATCGAGTCTTTGAAACCGACTGTGTGCTTAATTTAAAACAATTTTTTTTTAAATTAGAAATTTTTTAAAATTGGTTTAATTTACGGGCGCCTGTGAAGTTATTACCATGAAACCAATCCGACTTTGTTACACACCATTTAAAAACAAATTTTATTATCTACAATAAAGTATAAGACACATTTTTTGATAAAGGGCTTGGTTTTTAAGAAAATCGAATAAAATATGTAAAGAATTAATTTTTTTGGTGATTTAAAAAAAATTGTTTTAAAATAAGCACACCACTGGAGTGGTAAATATGAAATATTTTTTACCATGTTACACAACGTTTAAAAGGAAATTTTATTATCTACAATGAAGTAAAAAACAATTTTTTTGATAAAGGGCATGATTTTCAGAAAATCAAATAAAACCTGTGCAAAACATAATTTAAAAAAAAATTCATTAAATGGCCCTCAGTTACGGACGTCGCTGGCGGGTTCGTTGTAAGTCAAACCCCATCGAGTTATACACCGTTGAAAAGAGAATTTTACTGTCAATGAAGTGCATCATAGCATTTTTTAAATTAGGCTTAGTTTTTGAAAAAATTAGATAAAACTTGTAACAAAAATATTTTAATTTGTGATTTTTTTAAATTGGTTAAATTTACGGGCGCCTCTGAATTTATAACCATAAAACCAATCCGACTTTCTTGTACAGTATTTTAAAGGAAATTTTATTTGCTACAACAATGTATAACACATTTTGTTCTATAAATCTTGGTTTAAAGAAAAATCGAATAAATCATGGAAAAAACATGGATATTTTTTGACTTTTTTAAATTGCTTCAATTAACGGACGCCGCTGATGAGTTTATAAATCGTTGACCCCCATCGGGTTGTACCTTTTTCAAAAGGAAATTTCATTGTCTACAATAAAGTATATTACACATTTTTCCCTTAGAAGCGTATTTTTTTAGAAAATTTGAGAAAACCTAAATATGTTAGATTTTGGGGGGTTTTTGAAGAGGTGGTTAGTTTAAGGAGGTGTTTGACCCCTAAGCTCTCTTACCTTTTTGTACGTCACTAGATTTACACAAAAAAATTAAAATAAATAAAAAACGTGCCGTTTAAAGCACTAAATTTAAAAAAATTATTATTTTCTAACTTACTTACTTTAAGTTAAAAGTTACTCCCACTCCATTACAATATTTAAAAATACATTTAAAGAATTGATTGTGTAGCTGATAAAATTCTCTACAAGATATGTTCTTCAAACTTTTACCCTAGAACAAAGTATTTCGGAGCTTACGCCGTCTAAAGTAGGAAAAATCTGAAAATTTGCCAAAGCACGTGATTTTAGTCATTTTTGGAAATTACCTAGCTCCGTTACTACTCCTCGCAGAACAACCATAGTACAACCCAATTGTAGATAATTATATCCTATAAAAAATTTCATATAACTCTTTTTGCGATTTAGTGTACTGGAACGATGTTACAGGCAAAAAACTACAAAAAGTGCCAATTTTTGATGATTTTCTCAAGATGGCGGAGGAAGCACAGGGGTGGGGGTGAAGAAAACTCAGATTTTTAACTACCCTTTCGACCTTAATAACATATTCAAAATTCAGAACTACCGGACCTTTTGTACGGTAAAACTCCTCTATTCATTGTACTAAAAGATTTTTATTAATCTGTGAAAAAGTACAACAAAGTAGGAATTATTAAAAGTGGTTTTTGAAAAATTAGTTTTGTATCGACCATTGTTTTAAAAATTTTGACGATTGCCGTGCCAATCCTGCATTTTATTACAATTTTTGCTAAACCGATTTTAATAAAATAAAAATTATCATAATGTTTGATTGCAGTTCCATGATCACAATCGAAGCTCCTGCGAAGTTTTTGGTTACAACACAAAATATAGTCTACTATATTCCGAAAACAGTGTATAGATACGATGCTCCGTTAGCTAGAGTTAGCATTTTTTAAAGTTTTTAATTGTCAAACAACTGTCAAAATCTAATCAGCTCGTAAGAGTGTCGAACACTATTTTACCTGACAATTTTATGAAAATCGGTTTGGCGGTTTAGGAGCTATCGTGTTACGGATAAAAATAATATACACACAGACACACGCACACACACAAACAGACATTACGACGATATTGCTAGGATAGGTTAAAATACATCCAAATAACACATTTTTAACGTTATCTCAAAAAAAAAATTGTCGAAAATAATACCTTCTCTAGCCATTGCTACGTGGGCTAGGAAGGTAAAACTCAGAATAAACTTACTTGTAGATTAGCTGGTGTAATCTTAGCAACGGCCAGAATTCTTTCGATCTGCCTCTTGTTAAAATTGGAAATGCCGATGGACTTGGCAAGACCTTTTTCCACTAATTTCTCCATGGCTTTCCATGTATCGATATAGTCCACATCGCTAAATAAAACTTGGTCATTGGCGTCCTTTGGGAAGTTGTCCTCGCCTTCCTAAAGAAGAAAAAGGAAAATACTATAAAAAAGATTTTATAACTAATAAAATCTGAATTCATTTTTGCAAATTTTACATTCTTAAAAGCGGTCTAGACATAACTTGGATAACTTGACTCAAAGTGAACTTGGCGTGAGACCAACTTGGTTCAGGATCAACTTGGCGCAGTATCAATTTTACGTAAAAGTAAATTTACTTTCGTGACTTGAATTTTGCTGGCATTTTGTCTGTACAGTAATAAAAAATAGCGCATGTGCGCTTGAAAGCCTGCCTGGGTGGTCCTTGACAGTTGATTAATCCAGTCTTTTTAAGAAAGTTGCAGGGTGATTTTTTATAAACGTACCTTGCCATAACTCAATTATTTGTTGTAGAAAGTAGAAACAACTGGATTTAATGGTGGATCATTGGCCATTTTTAACATTTGATACTTTTTTGACAGCTGTTACTATTTACGAGTTATGACAAATCAAACATTTTTTTTTATTGCATCGTATTCCCGACTAAAGCTTCAACATTACGGGTTCGTTGAGACAGCTCTGGATTGGAGTATGTCTTTCCTACAAGCCATATCTCATTAGCTGGCCATACACACAGAGGTTGATCCGTCGGTTTGGAACGGCACAGAACCGTTTTGTCCACCACGGTTTAAAACTGCTGCAGTCCACTAACACAAAAAAATCTTTCAAATCGATCCTTCATATCGGTCTGTGGCAGACATAACCGCGCGTTAGTGGGCGAAAACTCAAGATTTATCTGCCGGTTAAACCAAAACTGTGGAATTTCGTCAAGTCGAAAGTTTTATGCTTCACGGTATTTTAAGCATAGTGTATGTAAAATGTTTCGTGCTAAAAAGAAGTAGGCTCTGTGTATGGGAATGATTATTAATATGGAAATCATGCATAGTGGTGTAAAAAAGAGACATTGCAAGTGGGTTAAAAGTTATTTGCTTAAGAGGAAACTATTTAGCCATAACCTTCTATTAAAAGAGTTAAGAGAAAATGATCCAAATGATTTTAAAAATTATTTAAGAATGGATATTAACACGTATGACCTTTTATTAAATTTGGTAAGAGAGGATCTTACGAAACAAGATGCCCAAATGAGAGAAGCCATTGGACCAGAACAGCGATTCGTTTCCTTGCCACGGGAAATTCATATGAAGATCTGAAATTTTTTGTGGAAATTTCTGCACAGGCACTTGGTTATATCATTCCGAAAACATGTGCCATAATATTCAATAAATTAAAGAGAGACTATATGAACAGTCTGTTATCCCTGGCACAGTGTAAACCGACAGACAAGTCTGCGCCGGTTAAAATATCGAGCGCGGAACCCACAAGTTTCGCCCGCCGCGCCGGTCTGAACTCACAGATAAATCTGTACCGGCTATAACTGGCACGTGGAATGTCCACTAATTGAAAGACAAATCCGCCAGTTTGAACCGCGCCGTTCCAAACCGACGGATCAACCTCTGTGTGTATGGCCACCTAATAGCTGGCCGGCTGGAGACCCTGGGAAAATAAAAAAAGTAGGGGAAGACCCCAAATGAGATGAGCGGACGACAGACAGAGAAGAGGCATATGTCCAAAGATGGATTGAAGAAGGCTAAATAGATAGACATAACAAAAACATTTCATGTAAAAAAAGGCCAAGTACGCGAAAATGGCATTCCGTAAAAAAAATTGAGATTAAAGTAAAGCCAAGTTCTCCAATACAAATTTCAAAATGAAAGGTTCTGAATAGTTTGGAAATATTTTTTTTAAACTTTGCTATTACAGCCAAACTTCTTTATGTTCAAGTTAGCACTGTGCCTAAGAATCATTTACAGCCGTAAGAGCCAAGTTTAGAAAAATATTTCCAAACTAGTAAGAACCTTTTATTTTGAAATTTGTATTGGAGAATTTGGCTTTACTTTTATCTCAATTCTTTTTACGGAGTGCCATTTTCGCGTACTTGGCCTTTTTTTACATGAAATGTTTTTGTTATGATTTCACTTCTTTTTTAAAGGAATTGGATAATACTTAATTTTTAAAGTAGTAAAATATGCGGAATATTGTTCAAACTTTTGCAATGCCTTACTTAAATTTTTGAGGTTTTTTAATTTTTTTCCATGGTTTTATCGTAGTTCCTATTAGCCTTCCAAAGCGCAGCTCTCTAGCGTTTCTGAAAGTACACAATGTTACTTTTACATAACTTTACATGTATTGGGGAGGAGAGTAAATGAAAATATTGGACTTTTTAAATTTTTTCCCATGGTTTTATCATAATTTCTATTAGCATTCCAATAATCAGCTCTCTAGCGTTTCTGGAAGTGGGCAATGTTAGTTTTATACAAATTTACATTTATAGGAGAAGGAAATAAATTAAAATTGTCGTGTTTTTAAATTTTGTCCTTTAGTTTTACCATAGTTCCTATCAGTCTTCCAATGCTCCGCTCTCTAGCGTTTCTGGAAGTGGGTAATGTTACTTTTACATAAATTTACATTTATAGGGGAGGAGAGTAAATGAAAATATTGGACTTTTACAATAATTTATCATAATTTCTTTCAGCATTCCAATGCTCAGCTCTCTAGCGTTTCTGGAAGTGTGCAATGTTAGTTTTATATAAATTTACATTTATAGGAGAGGGAAGTAAATTAAAATTTTGGGGTTTTTTGATTTTATCAGCTTTGTAGCATGTCTGGAAGTTCAGTAGAATATTGATGATCTATACATGAGTCAGTGAGTGAGTGCCAATTTCGACGTTTTTTGAAATTTCGTAACTACTTTACAACTTTATGCAAAGTTTGAGATTCGTAGCTCATTCCGAAGTAGAGTTTTAGGTAGGTCAAATATCGGCTGAAATGTTCCCAGAAAAGATGGTTACGGCGCGCGAACTTGGCGAGACACTGCCGTGCCCTCAGATAGAGATAAATAGTAGTAGTCTGTAATGGTTTAAGATTTGTGAATATACAATTGGGTACTGTTATTTTAACTATTATTAAACATATATTGTAATAAATAATCCTAAGTAATTTTACAAAAAATTGTCCCTAGGACACAAAAGCTGACGGAAAGGACTTGAAATTGAAAAGATTGTGTGAATTTACAAGACTTTCATGGCCACAAAAAACATGAACTTTGATGTAAATTCACAAATCTCTTGTTTTGTGGTCAGAGATTTTAATATCGGAATCTCGTAATACCAAGATCCTGGAAGAAAAACCTGTTTCGAATATATCCGATTATAACTAATCCATACAGCATCGGGATTAACCCTCAGATGCACCGTAAGCACTTAAGCGCGATCATAGGTTTAATCTCGTTTAAGTCCTTGTTGCTCACATATAAGACAACAAAGAGGGAGAATGGATTAGCAAAGCCTTGTTGCGGTGCATCTGAGGGTAATAACCAGGATCCCAGGATTAGTCACACAAAGTTCATGTAGCGTTTCTTAGGATAAGTGAATTGTTTTTATTAATTTCTAGGTAGGTACCAAAAAAAAAAAAACGAGTAAGTATACTTAAAAAACAATTAACATAGATACTATTTTTTGATAAAATTTACCTTGTAACCCATAGGCCAATGGATCAAATAGAGATCGACGTAGTCCAAGCCCAAATTTTTTAAAGTGATTTGGATATTTTTCTCTACCAGATTTGGACTATGGTAGGTGTTCCACAGTTTTGAGGTAATGAACAAGTCTTCTCGTTTTACTTTTCCTATTAAAAAAATATTTATAAATATTACGTGATAACAACCAACTAAGTTTAACAAAATTTTCTGTACATACATATCAGCACCATGTATCGCTGGAGCAAATACATATTGAGTCAGATAACCAAGTCAATATAACAGCGAAAATAGTAGTTTACCTAACTAGTGCGAAAAGTGCCTCTTTTCCGCACGCGATTGCAGATGGTCAAACGACGCGATAGCGGAGTTTGGCCAGCAATCAAGTGCGGAAAAGACACTTTACGCACGAGTTAGGTACACTATTTTTTCTATAAGCGTGAGGAAAAAACTAAAAATTAATCAGAAAATTATTTATATTCAAAACGTTTTAATCAAATCAATTATTATTATTCACATTCTAGCGGCTTCTAGAACTGACTGGGGTAGATCTTCGTCCGAAGAATCCATTGAAAATCTGATTTTTTTGTTTGAAAAATTCAAAAGACGCTTGTATCTGCAAAATTGGCTTTGTTTTGACAGTTTGTTTGTACTTTGTTGCTATGGTGATTTAAGATGCCAAATCTAAAACCACTAGTGTTCATTGTTGTTTGACATTGACAATGACGATATTTATACCGGGGAGGTTTAAAACTTATAATTTGAACCTATTTTACTGAAAACTTTATTTTATCGAAAATATTGAAAATATAGCAGAATTTTAGTCAATTTGAATATTTTTAGGATATTTCGTGTGCTAGGAAAGATACAAATGTATTTTGAACGGTCTAAATGTTATAGAACACCTCAAAATCGTAACAAATTTACTTTTCCGCACTAATGCGGAAAAAATATTTTTCCGCACTAGTGCGGAAAAGTGGCACTTTCCACACTAAAATGCGTGCGGAAAAGTGGACTTTTCCGCACGCTTATAGAAAAAAGACAAAATAAATATTAAGAAATAAAAACGAACTTAGTTAACAAAATTGACAACGGCGGTTCTGTAACAAAAGTCTGGGGGGGGGGGAGAGGGTGATGGTAAAGCGGTGACCGTCAATAAGCGTACTTGAGAACCATAATTAAACCTGTCCATCTATTTAGCCTCCTTCAATTCATCTTTGGACATAGGCCTTCCTCAATCAGTGGCGGCGCGTGATAAAAAGCTTTGGGGGTGCACACCAAAAAATAAAAATAAAAATTGCGGCCCAGGCGAAAATCCTTTTTCAGTGCCACGCTAACTTTTTGGTCCTTCGAGTGGGCCGTCATATCATATAATTTAGAGCAAATAATTAAAAAATGAAATATTTAGTTAGATATTAGTTACCTACCTATTAGTATTGTTTTTATAAATAAATGATACTAGGGGTGATAACCTAGTTTATTTTCTCCTCTAATGGCAAAGATGAAAATTTATTTAAATATTGCACGCTAATGCTATCAGAATTAGAAACTTCCGCCATTGTCAAAATTCCCCAGATTAATATATCTACATTTTCTTAATAAAAAAAAATTGTGTGCGGCAGAGGTGTAAACTTCAACAAGGCGAAATTAAGAATACTGGCCCATAACATATTCTGCAAAGCGGCCGAACCGAACTCTTTTGTGTACTGGCCTTCATATCGCTCGCTGAATGTTTCTCACAGTTAGTCGACTCGAGCCGATTTCACCCGAATGAGCGTTACATAGCCGAGCCTGACGGCTCAGTTGAATTCACTACCCACCAAAACTGCTAAACGCACCTAAAGAAGTTTACACTTCAAAAACTACAAACATGTAAAACATCAATATTTTTATTTTTTGCATACTTAGGACTTAAAATTTCAACTCTACTCAGTATTATATAATATAATGATTACTTATATCTGATACTCGAATAGGAAGTATCAGTATCTATTCGATACTTGCAAAACTAATCGTTGCACACACAACTACTAAGTGCACGAATTAAAAGTGCCGGTAATCTGCTCTAACATGCAACGCGAACCGACGACGCAGGGGTCATCACGGGGGTGCGGGCGGCATTGAGGCTGGTCTTTGTATACGCGCCGTGCTGAACGAGAATTTCTATGTACTGTAAAATTCTATTGGGACATGTCGTCCTCTCTTTCTATATTTCGTAATTAGCATGCGACAGTAAATAAAAGCGTTGTTTGCATATACTTAGTATTCCGTATATGGTTGTTTGATGGAGAGTTTGAACACGAATACAAACACATACATCAGGTATTAATTCCTAGAGTATATTCCAGTCTTTAGTGAATTTCTTTTGGGATAATTATGAATTAAATTAAGGAATGATTAAAGTTTAATATTTTTTTACTTCATTAAATCAAAAAAATTCTATTACATCCATTTATTTTTGTAAGTAAAGTTGTTATAGTTTTTGCAAAGTTTCTTGAATAACTCCTAATACGGGTTCTATCGATTTCATGAACTTTTGCTTCATTCTGCCCTGCAAAAGTTATCCAAATTCATATAAAATATTCCTGGTATAATTTCAACCCTACCGACAGAGAAAAGGCGCGGCTATTTGCGGTCCGAGCACAAAGTATTTGTTTTCCGACCGACCGAGCACAGGTGGATAGACGGTACCTAATTGGCAGATTTTTTTGAGATGCGCTTTTAATTGGTTTCGGATGTGCTTTTCGGGACCCCTTTAGTCGGCAGTATGCAGAGTTAGAAGATAAATCAGTGTCGTTTCTGTAGGTGTAGGAATAGAAAGTTTTATTATCTATTTTTATTTCTTTAGTTTACGCCATAATTAAATGAAATAATGTTCATGAACCGCCGCCGCCCATATCACTTTCTTTAAAGTATGCCGATGGTCGGCTTTGATCTTTGTTCAACTGACTTTGCAAAAACTATAAATGGTATCGATTTTGCATAAGCTGTTAATAGTCGAGTTTACCTTACGAAGACATTTTCTTACCTTCTGCTAGTTTGGCCTTAAGGGCAGCTCCCACTTCGGGTTCGTTGCCGTAGACGTAGGCACAATCAATGTGCCTATAGCCGATATCGATGGCGTCTTTGACAGCTTGTTCAACCTCGCCAGGTTTTGACTGTTAAAAATAAATTACTATACGTTATAGAAGCCCTTTTCAATGATTTTATATCCGACCTTTTTTAGATTAAAATAATATTTTATATCTTTGAAATACTTGGTTTCACACTTGATTATTAAAAAATTCAATTTTTTTATAGACACCTGAACCTAATAATTATGTAGTTTTGTTTTAAATGAATAATGAACATATATGTAATTTAACATTCTCTAATTGGAAAAAACAAAATAGAAAAGAAATAGTTATTGAGTTAGATATTCATGAAATAATAAACTCCGCTAGCGATATTTTTAAAATACCGGTAATTTTATAAAAAAATACAACTAAATAAAAAGAAACTTAAATAAGTTTTGTTGTGAAATTTTATTAAAAGATTCTGATTTTCTTCTCTACGAACGCACCAAAAAGATAATGACACAATGTGTTGCATTGTTTTTGATACATTAATTCCAAGCCATCAGATTTCTAATTACTCGGAGCCATATAACTATGAGATACGAAATAATACTCTAGAGGTGGTATTGCATAGAGTAGGATTTTCTTAAGGTCGATAAGTATATCAGTAGTAACTCAAGTGACCAACAAATTGGGAGGAAACATGATGACGCCACCGCGATGCTTAATTTTAAATTCACTGGATATAGTTTTACACGAACATAAATACTTACCTATTTTTAATTTTATTACAGGTATTATAGGAAGTATGCCAACATTTTATAAATATTGCCTTAAAATTACTGGCTATAAAAAGCATTCCTAAAATTGTCTTATTATAATATTTTCACCCTAGAACTAATATAGTACAATAAATATAGGTACACGCTAATCTTGAGCTAAATAGAAAACATTTGTAGGTACCTGTAAACCCCAAGAGCCGCAAAAAACAGCCAGTAATTTATTTGGAATCTGTATTTTTTGTAACTTTAGACTCCTTTAGTACGTCTACTTCTGCTCAGAGGCGCCCAATCATAGGGGCGCCAAATCGGAGCTCTAAAGTGTACATCTAGAGTTGCCGGATTAGATGTACTAAGAAGTATGAGTATACGCGCGCCAATTTACTGTTTCGCCCAGGGCGCCTAAATATCTAGGGTGGGTCCTGCTATGGGCTTCAGTTATTCAAATGTATTGTAGGTTCTAATGTTCTTTATAAATTCAATGCATTTTGAGCATTGGCGTAGCTAGCCTTGCTTTTCAGGGGGGGCCGTGGCCCCGGTCTATCTTGAACAAAAAGCAAACATAGGTTTTAAAGAGTCGTGCAAAGTGTGCAATGAATAAAAAAAAAATACGCGCATTAAATGTTCTAATATTTTAATATAACAAATTTAATAATACATTTACCAACTTATTTATATGTATACACAGGAAGTATGTAATTCAGCAATTCTACAAAGAAAGTTTTCTACGTCGCTGACTGAAAGCGTCTACCACACTGTCTGAGTCGACCTCAACATCTTTTTCTATGAATAACAATGACAAACCTGAGTGTCTCTCTTGAATCATAGTTGTTCTAAGCCAATTAAAAACTCTCCTTATGGCAGAGAAAGACCTCTCGCAAGTTGCACTTGAAATTGGAAGAATACTCGCAACTTTAAAAAGTTGGTAGAGGTTTGGATAGATGTTTTCTGCTATATGTTGTTTGATAGAATCATGACCAACAGTTTGATTTAACCGAAAAATACAATTCTATAAAACGGTCATTTCTGCTCTTAGAGTAGAAGTATTAATATTAAAAATTTCCCGGTATTGCTCGACGAATTTATTCCATTTAACGACGTGGGAAAGCTTAATATGAAAATGGTTATGAAATTGTCACCAAAATCGGAAAATTTTCATAAGACACTAAACGCTAACGTCAAAAAAACTAAAAAGATTATTATATTTATTTTAGAAAAATAGTTTAAAAAGGTCTTTTATAACCTTATGACATCTAAAACCCGATTTCAGAAACAGAGGGGCAAAGGTCGCTGTCTTTATTAAATGCGAAATTTAACTTACACTTCTATAATATTTTACAAGATGTCGCCAATATGTATGAAATATTCAATATGCATAATTATGTTTAAATTTAAAAAATATTTTCGGGAAATTGCATAAGTGCAGAAAAGTTACCGATAATTTAAAGAGAGAAATCCTAATTCCGCAAGACAAGGGCTTTTTCCTGAAATGTAAACATTATCTGAATGATTTTAAATTTTAATGCACCTATTTTATTTGAATATTTCCCGAATAATAATAGAAAAGTATGTATTTTCAGCGTCATGTTCTTTTACTACTAGTCGGTAGGGGAGGCCTAAAATATCTTAGGGGGGGGCCTGAGGGACTTCAGGGGGGGCCAGGCCCCCCCAGGCCCCCCCCTAGCTACGCCAATGATTTTGAGACATAAAACATTTTAATATTTCGACAGCAAAATTTTGGTTCCGTTTTCGACAATTAAAGTTCTCTTCAAATTTGGTATGGCTGCATAATTTTAAACATTATAAAATTGTCATTCGTAAAACGATATTTAAGGTAAATGTGGTATTTTTGGGAATTTCAACAAATTTTTAAAAAGTGCTATTTTTAAGTAAATTTGGTAAAATTATACAGTTTTTGGAAGCTTATTTCTTAATATAACTAATTCTAGTGAAGGATCAATATCACCCAAAAAATATACAAATCCGAGGCACACAAATGAAGAGATGTCAAATTGAGCCCTGAATCCAATGTTTTTTTTACGTAGCGTTTGAATTTTTTTATTAGACACCCGGACTATTTTACGTTTACCGTAACATTTATTTAAATAATTTTTTTAAGTTTTAATAATAATTAAGCAAAAAATAAGAATAAAAAATAAGTAGTAGCACTTAAAAAAATATATTTAATCTTAAACGCAATTTTTTAAAATTTTTTATAAAACGCGATATTGCTAATTTTGCTAGTTTTTTACGGGGTTCCATGTAAAGATAATATATAAATTTAAGTGTGATACGTTAACTCAAAAAATACAATAACTATTATACGAGATCAAAATCACCACTAAACTGTTTTAGTGGGAACCAAATAATTCAACAACTTTAACAATTACAAATATAAATTTTGGTGGAAATTTCTTCTACAATTTTTAATAAAGAAACTGAAAATATTTGTTGAGATTGTTATAGAGCAGTAGATAGATACATCTACTGGCTGCATAAAACTGAATACACAATTGTCCTACAAATGACTGTTTTTGAGATATTTGAAAAAAAGTAGGTTACTATCAATCTTCACCTTTAGGGCGTCGCGACGCTACCTATAATGCGACGCCGAGTAAAGCACTGTTTGTTCCTAACTGCGTAGGGACTCCGTAAACAGCATGCCAAGTTATATCAAAATCACCCAAATATTGAATATTTCAAAATTTACTGCCTTACCATAGCAGTCCATGTTAAATTTGAAAGTTTGAAGGAAATTATCTCAAAAACTAATAAATAGATTTTTGAAATTTTTGCACGGTTGTAAGGACATTCAAAAGGCCTTCAAAACAAGGTATCACTAGACCCACCCACTTTCCCTATTCAAAATATAGGGGTAAAGTATACCTCTCGAAGGGCGCTCGTGCTATAAAAATTTCAAGATAAGCCATAAAATGTCCCCCCCTCGCGAAGAAAATCATGTACTTAGATACTCAATTTTGCTCAAAAATCCCTTACGTTTTGATTTCTAGTTTATTGTAAAATTAACGTACCTTCCAGGTTCCCAATCCGAAAATTGGAATTTCCTTGCCGTTGTTGAATTTAACTGTTGGAACTTTGCCGGCCATTTTTACTGATTGAGAGCTGCTCGTAAAGTGGACTTTCAAGTTAAATTTTATCTTATTTATCAATACATTTTACTGTTTTAGATTTTAAATAGATTTAAATTTATTTACACATTGAAAACCTACTTAATATTTTTTTTGAAATGTTAATGTTATCTTTAAGTATTAAATAATATATAGCTGTGTAACTGATACCATTCAACATTCAAGTGGTTCATCGTCGATTTTCGAGGTCAAAAAATACTTGAATAAAATATATTTACATGGAGAGTTTAAATGTTACAGCAGCCAAGTCTATATTATTTGCGTCATATTTAATTACTAAATTAAAATGGATTTAAAAGTTATTGTATGCATACAGAAATAGTTGCATAGTTCAGCCCTACCCTAAAAACCATAGCCTATAAAAGATAAAAAAATCTTTAGAAAATTTAAAACTGTTCTAAGAATTTATTTACTTGCCAAACAATTTACTAACTAATTCTTGTTTTTTTTTTAAATATTTAAATTATATAGTAGCAAATTGCTTAAATAAAATCCTTAAAATAAAAAAATATATTGGCAGATACACGAATGCAGGCATCCTTCCATCATATAATATATATATATTTATCGGTTTCACAACGTTCTACGTCTTCTGATACCCAATCTCCACTCGTTTCTGTTTGCCCATAATTCATCATCTGGGCCTCTTATTCTTATTTCACTGTCTATTCCTTCTCTCCAACTTCTCCTTGGCCGTCCTCGTTTTCTTCGGCCAGTTGGTTTCCATTGTAGTATTTGTTTAGGTAGTCTTTCATCATTCATTCTTTGTACATGTCCGTACCACACCAGTTGTTTTGTTCTTATATCATCCGATAAAGTACGTTCACCCATTGTCATAATTTCTCTTATTCTTTGATTTATAACTCTTTCTCTTTTTGATTTCCCTGCTGCTCTTCTCCAATAGTCCATCTCCGTAGCGGAAAGCATTTTTTCTATTCTATCCTTGATTGGTCATACTTCTGAGCCGTATATAATAATACCTTTTACAATGGTGTTGTATATAAGCTTTTTGTTATGTTTTGATATACTTTGGTCCCAAATTATTCCATTTAATAAAGTTATTGCTTTTCTTCCTTATACGTTTTGATCTTTTATAGCTTTGTCTAGTGTTCCGTCAGCTGTAATTTTTAGACCTAAGTATTTATCCTCATCACAGGACTGAATTCGCTGCCCGGTATTTAAGATTAGATCCTGTTTCATTCCACCGATACACATATACTCTGTCTTATTGAGATTAACCTCTAGTTCCGACTTATTGTACTCTTCTATTAGTTTTCGTGTCATATATTCGAGGTCGTCATAATCCTGAGCTACTACTATCTGATCATCGGCGAAACGTAAAGTTTACAAGGTGGTTTCGTCCAAAGGAATTCCCATGTTTTGGCATTTTCTCTTCCATACTTATATAATATAATTCATATTGATATTCATATAATATAAAAGTTATTTTTTGGTTCTAGTAAAAAATAGCAAATACAAAAATATACTTTGGGGCGTTAAAAAAGTGATTTGTATTTGGAAACACGAAGAAAAAAAAGTGGGCTGACTATATTTGAAGCCTCTATAGACTGACCACAATCCGCTGATATCTTAAAAACCACTGGACCGATTTAATTTTGGTAATCGGGTTTTTAAAATAAGACGGTCGTGAAAAGAAATCAAATTTTGCAATTTTAAACCAAAAAAAGGTGTTTTGTATAAAATCTACATAAAGCTGGCCGAGGCCTCTTCCCTACTTGAAATAAACATTATTATTCTTTAGTTCTATAAGCGGCAATTTTTTATCAAATTTATTTTTTTTCCCAAAAATTATCACTTTTTAAAATTAGTTTTAAAAAAATTACACAAAAACTCATTTTCTACATGTTATGGCAAACTTCAGACATTAAACTTATTAAAAACCGGAATTTTTTTTTTGTTTTTGCTGCCACCCTTTCTCTCCGGACATCCTGAAACTAAGTTAAAAAAAAGTATTTGGCTTTTTCTTCTCTACTAACTGATTTTGTTCGCCCCCAGAGCCCGAAAAAGTATGTAAGGTCTTTAGATAATACAGTTTAAGTTACAGGGTAAAACAAATTAAATTTTTGTTTACTTGTTTTAATAGAATCTCTGAAATCGCACAGAGGCAAAATTGTAACATCGGCACACAAAATAAAAATAAATTGTCTGTACATTTGATCAGACCACCTAATTACATGTATTTCAGTGCGTCGAATCCAAAACGGGGTCTGCTTAGCCGCAGCCCACGAGAAAGACCGGCCCGGGCGCGGAAATATCACGTGACCGTAGGAGTCCCCGCTGTCATTATAAAACATATGTGTGTTCAGTTTTGGTATGTTTGTTTACGTCGATTTTTTTTTAATTCGGGCACGAATTTTATGTGAATTTTATCAAAGTTATTAAAATAACGCAGCCCACGAAAAAGACTGTAGTGGGCTGCGTTAAAATAATTAATGGCTAATGAGTAAATTATAAAGAAAATACCTATAAGATAAACAATACCGCGAACGTGTAATTAGTGTTGTTCTTTGTCGGTCCAACTATAAAACTGAAACATAATATGTTGCAAACGGGAAAGAAGTGGTAAAAGATAAGATCTTGAATAAGATTGATCAAGTAATAGATATCCTTAGTGACATTTTCGATAGTGAGAGTGAAAAATGTGTTCAGTTGTCATTTCTTATTGAACAATTAGGTCTCTTGAAAAGGTAACCTGAGAATCGAAGATATGGTGGATACACTTTAATGTTGGCTTCATCTTTGTTTATCAAGTTATCCACTGCATACACGTCAATTTACAATTCTAAGGTAATATGTCTTCCGCACCCTCGCAATATTAAAAAACTGATTTGTAAAATATTGTTAACAGATAGTAATCTCTCTGGTCGTGTGAAATATTGAAAAAGTAAGATACAGCTTTTAAAAGAACATGAGTTGGTAGTTAATTTACACTTTATTAAAATAGATATTAAACTTTGTGCTGGGTAATTTTTCAAAAAATTATTGACGACCACTACATTCAGTTCATTGAATGTGAAAACCATCTCACTTGTTCACAAAATCACTTGTTTCTTTTTAATAAATTATTGTGAAATGTTTTATATTGAAAATTTTTCTTCAGATAACTCTAGCGAGTGTTTTTGTGGAGAAGAACTATTGTCAAAGCTTGAAAAAATTAGTTTAAGGGCATGTAAAGTTTTTTTAAATAATTTTATTAAAAAGCACAATGATTTAGTGTCTGCTAATAAATCTTTGAATAAGAACTCAGACAAAGATGATGACACTCAAAGAAAAATTAAAAAACTAAAAGCTTAGGTTTGATATGTCGAATTTTGAAAGACTTGTATAGATTTGAAGTTACTAACGATATTATGTACCTAATATATGTACCTAAAGATATTAGAGTGCAAATTTTGTATAATTTTTTATTTTATAGATTCAGTTCTTTTATCCATAATAAACACATATATCAGCAAAATATTTTTTTCAATTTTTGCCTATAAAAGAACAAAAATTTTTTGTTAATTTATTTAAATTGTGTAAAAACATATAATATATTAAGCAATACAATAAGAATCCTGGGACTTCTAAGATCACGTAACCGCCGACTTGCTTATAACGCGCCATGGCCGGTCTTTATCGTTGGTTGCAGTACACCCCCAAATTTCAAGTAAACTGCGAAAAATTTGATCAAAGTTAGAATACTTTTTACATGGTGAAGAAAAATTTTTCATTTTTATAACTCCAATTTTTACCTTGGAACAGCCAATAATACTACTTTTACAAGTGTGTAAATACGAATGTAATGAACCATTTATGCACCTAGTATAATAATGACGCTAAATTATAAGATATCCTAAATAAAATGTATTTATAGTTATGAATATTTACAAACATTTGCACAAATATTTACCATTTTCAAAACTAAAAATAATTTGGTAATTTTCTATTTATAAAAAGTTTTTAAAGATTTAGTAATATATTTTTAAAATTATACAAAATTATAATGATGAACTAACCTAATCTAATGCTTTTTTACATGGAACATTCTTATGTTAAGTAACTTAAAATTGTTTATTATATAGATTCTCTGAGTGCTATTACCATTACCCCCCTACATTTTCATCCAGAACGATGCGTTGGTTGCACCGATTTGAATTCCGTTCAGTGGATGAAAACATTGTTAAACAAAACCTGCTTGCTATTAAATCTATGGCAACTGGAGCAGATAACATAAACCTCAATATGCTTCTTTTAAGCTGTCCCAGGATTCTACCATTTTTAACATACATTAATACATGCTTAATTGAGGGAGTATTTCCTGATTCTTGGAAGGTGGCTAAAGTTAAGCCTCTTCCTAAAAAAAGTGCAGCTGAATCCTATAACGATCTGCGCCCAATAAGTATTTTGCCAGTTCTCTCAAAAATCTTAGAAAAAATAATGAATTTCCAAATACGAGAACATATAGACAAATACAACATATTACCAGAACATCAATCGGGTTTTCGACAAGGATACAGCTGTACAACGACACTATTGAATTTAACCGATGATATAATTGAAGCTACAGACAAGGATATGTCCACAGCATTAGTTTTACTAGACTACTCAAAAGCTTTTGATAGGATCAATCATAAACTCCTATTCTCCATCTTGCATTTTATGGGTTTTTCGGAGAGCGCTATTAGATTTATCACAAACTACCTTTTTAGAAGACAACAATATGTGGAGACGGAGGAGGGGTTTTCGGAGAAGAAACAAATCTTAAATGGAGTTCCGCAAGGTTCTATATTATCACAGCAAACGTCACCAGTTCTATTAAAAACAGCAAACCACACACGTACGCTGATGATACGCAATGCCAAAAATATTTTGATAACACCCAACGAAACATAGCTGAAAAGGAAATGAACGAAGACATAAATAATTTGGTAAAGTTCTCCGAATCTCATAATCTGCTTATAAATTCATCAAAATCATGTGTTATGCTCTTTGGAAAGGGAAGAGATGACCCATTTGAAATAAAAATAAAAAATGAAACATTAAAGGTTTCACCTATTGCAAAAAATTTAGGCTTAACAATAGACAACACTCTTCGTTTTAAAACTCACATCAGCAACTGTTTACAAAGGGCATATTGTAACCTTAAGATGTTCCTAGTAGACACATCCTATCACAATCCATTAAAACAAAATTGACCGATACATTAATACTTAGTCAGTTTAAATTGTGACGTGGTTTACGACCCTTGTCTGGATGCACAGACCAGCGAGAGAATAGAAAAAGTTCAAAAGGCTTGCTTAAGATTTGTATTCGGAATCAGGAAGTACGACCGAATTAGTTACAAATTAAGGGAGGCTAAATGGCTAAATATAAAAAATCGAAGACGGCTGCACTCTTTATTTTTGTTTCATATAATTATTCATAACAAAAAGCCTCAGTATTTGCATAATAAAATTAAATTCAGAGCAGATATTTATGATCTTGGATCGCGCCTGGGGAATAGGATTGTCACACCCGCACACCGCACAACCTTCTTTGAACGATCATTCCAGTTCAACATCTGCAAACTATATAATTCAATTCCCAAAAAAATTAAAAAACTTAAACCCCCAAAAATTTTAAAAATACCTTAAAAGTGAATTACTTAGAATCTAATTAATCAGATTTCTTAGAATCATTTTTTTTCCTCGTTCTTGGTGGACTGGTTGCCGTTTGGTTGATTCTTCACATATAATCTTTTAACTATAATAATTTATCTACCCATAGAGGTCTGTTAACCAATAAAAGTTAATTACGTCAGCAATTTAATCGTTTTAGTTTAGTTGGTGTTCTTGTTTTTTATTTCTTGTTTTTTATTGTTTGTTTATTTTCTCTTATTTTTAGATTATATAAGTTACCCATTCGGATACTGTTATCGCAAGGGCTCAAACTTTGATCAGCCTTGCTGTTTTTGAGTCCTTTTTGCAACCTAATAAGTCTTCGAGAAGCCGACAAACAGTCAACATCTCCTGAAGATGCCATCCACTCGAGATGGCCAAACGTCGAGAACGAATTTCCAACGACGACGGCCGAACAGCCCGAAAGCACACCCACCATTGGACGATGGCCGCGAAAGCCTTTCACAATTTGTAATTTATTGTTCTGTTGCAAATAAACATTTTATTTTATATTATTATTATTATTATTTTTATGATTAAGCTATGCATAATGTCTAAAAAATTTAACAAACATAATTATATGAAAATTTATTGTAACCGTATGAGTAAAGTACAACAAAAAATTTATGTTTTTGATAAAGATATGGTCTTAAGTAGCAAAATAGTTCAAAGGTGGTTTTCAATAATTTTTTTAAAATTTTCCAAGGTGGGCTATTAGTAGGGGGGGCACTTCATTCTCTAGCCGAGGGCCCCCAAGGAGCCCTGTCTGGGCCTGGATACTGTATGGAGGAGTATTTGTTTAATAAAACTGGATAAAACTAAAAATCACCAAGATACACAAAACTACCTGCTAAACATTTTTTATTTATGTTTGATAACCTATCTATCAAGCTGTTGCTATAAAACTTCCCTCTCCACTTGAATCATGTCGTAAACTCAATCGCAACCCAATCAATATTAGATTAATTACATGCCTTTGTCCTCGATGCTTAGTTTTATGGTCTTTGCTTTCAGAGGCGTACGCAGAAATTAATCCGGGGGGGGGGTCAAGCTTGAGCGCAGGTCAATTCGCAGAATGATCCTGAAGGGGAGCTTGTGCGCAGATCGATACAAAATCCTAATTTTTGGGAAAATTAATGTTTTAGTGGTTAATATTCAGTAGCTCTGGCCGTAGCTTAAATAAATTGTACCCTTCAAAGATGCTCGTTTATTGTTGTGTTGCGAACAGGTTTTAATTATTTTTTTAAATCAGTAAAAGAGCTGAACTCTTGCTATGGTTTGACAAAATTTGTGAAATTTGTCAAAAATGGTAAAATAATAAGTTTGAGAGTTGATGGCTTTTTGTAGGCCTTTCACACAAGATAAGGTTTTTGTTAAAAACAACAAACTTCTGAATCAAGGTATCACTCGATAAAGGTTTTGATTTAAAAAATTTAAGTAGACCACCCCTATGGCGCCCCTAATGCAGGGAAAGCACACTTACCTCTTCGTAAAATAGATATTTTGATGTTATAAATTACTGCCAAATTTGGTTCAGTGTTCTTCAACAGTTCAAAAGATATATGGGTGGACTCGGACTTTTGGGACACCCTGTATGTGTGATCAAAACTAGTTTATTTTTTAACTTTTGTTAAAAGTTATAGGCTTTAAATAAAATTTATAAAAATTATTGATATATTTATTTAGCTTTTTTAAATATCAATTACAAGTTAAAACTCTACTCCTCTAAATGGATACTCGCTGCTTTCCATTAATTCTTCAGCATGGACTGCTCTTCCATTACAATTAAAACTGTCCAAAATTTTCATTTCTTCGCTAGTTAGATTAAAATCGAAAATGTCAATATTTTGCTTGATTCGATTTTTGTTTGAGGATTTTGGAATTGGGATGACCCCTAACTGAATCAAATATCTAAAAATTAAAAACAAATACATTTATTCATTTTAGTTAGGAAGATTTTCAAAGAAGTTGGATTTGCGGTATATAAAAACTTTTATTCCTGATTTTGCTAGCTCAAGAGTTCTTCTTTAAGGATCCTCTTGATGCCACTCTGGTATTCTGGAGCATTTTGATATATTCAAGATGGCGCCCGAGTGGGGATAAAGATCATGCTGAATGCTCATTTCAAGGCCTATCAAACGAGGTATCCTCGAGCTACGTAGGTACTACCCTTGCAGAACTATGTACTCTTAAGTATCCCCAACATGCTGATTTATTGTACATTTTATTTAAAATTAATAAGCAAATATTTTAAGTTTAAACAATTTTCAATGAAATAAATCCTTTTGTGAAGAAAAGTATTGTATAATTTTTTGTGCAGTCTATATTGTAAGTAACACTTCAGTGGCATCCGAAAAGTGGGAACATCAAAAAAAGTAAAAATAATTATTCCAGGTTTTTTGCAATTTTATTAAAATATAAATTGTCTTCTTGTATATTTTGGTAGGGACAAGTTTATCACTAACGACCCAGTGCCATCTATAAGTGTGGGTGATTTAAAGAAATCGTCGAAAATCTAATGAATTTTTAGAAATCGTCGAAAATCTAATGAATTTTTACGTTTTTATCAAATTTCTCTTAAAACAAAGCTCCCTAAAACATGCTTTACAGGCTTTAATTCGACGATAATATTTATTTTTAGATGGTGAATAATATAATAAACCAATAAGTACGGGTAAATTATTAAAAACCCAAAATTTTTATTATTTCAACTTTCGTAAAAAGTAAGCTCGTTAGGAAAATATTTATATTAATGCTTTATTAAGAAATCAAAATTTCCTTTCAACATGTATCATTTAGTTGGACTAAATTTAGCACCAACATTACAGTGAAGTTCGTAAATCAGGGTTATTTACAGAAATAATCAAAAATAAATTTTAATGATAAGTTTTTATTTAATTTTTTTGAAAATAAAACCTTTTTGAACAAATGATTTGTGCTGCTTTCTGCAAAATAAAATTTTCTTTTCCTACTTGCTACTTGTAAAAAATACCAAATATATTAAAATGTAAAACCAAGCTTTTTATGCAACTAGGAAAAATTTTGTACCTAACTCTTGCGGAAAGTATCACTTTCCGCACTAGTTAGGTAAATAACTATTTCAACGATTTACACAAAGCTTGGATTAGGATTATGATTAAACTTTTACGGCCGTTTTAGGTTTGATCAAATTTTCTGAAAAATCAGGCTTTACATAAATGTATAAATAAGGTTCTTATTGTATTGCTTAATATATTATATGTTTCTACACAATTTAAATAAATTAACAAAAAATTTTTGTTCTTTTATAGGCAAAAATTGAAAAAAATATTTTGCTGATATATGTGTTTATTATGGAAAAAAGAACTGAATCTATGAAATAAAAAATTATACAAAATTTGCACTCTTATATCTTACATATACAATAAGGTACATATATTAGGTACATAATATCGTTAGTAACTTCAAATCTATACAAGTCTTTCAAAATTCGACATATCAAACCTAAGCTTTTAGTTTTTAAATTTTTCTTTGAGTGTCATCATCTTTGTCTGAGTTCTTATTCAAAGATTTATTAGCAAACACTAAATCATTGTGCTTTTTAATAAAATTATTTTAAAACACTTTACATGTCCTTAAACTAATTTTTTCAAGCTTTGACAATAGTTCTTCTCCACAAAAACACTCGCTAGAGTTATCTGAAGAAAAATTTTCAATATAAAACATTTTACAATAATTTATTAAAAAGAAACAAGTGATTTTCTGAATAAGATGGTTTTCACATTCAATGAACTGAATGTAGTGGTCGTCAATAATTTTTTGAAAAATTACCCAGCACAAAGTTTAATATATATTTCATTAAAGTGTAAGTTAACTACCAACTCATGTTCTTTTAAATGCTGTATCTTACTTTTTAAATATTTCACACTTTGATTCTCAGGTTACCTTTTCAAGAGACCTAATTGTTTAATAAGAAATGACAACTGAACACATTTTTCACTCTCACTATTGCAAATGTCACTAAGGATGTCTATTTCTTGATCAATCTTGTCCAAGATCTTATCTTTTACCACTTCTTTCCCCTTTGCAACATATTAGGTTTCAGTTTTATAGTTGGACCGACCAGGAACAACACTAATTACACGTTCGCGGCATTATTTATCTTATAGGTATTTTCTTTAAAATTTACTCATTAGTCATTAATTATTTTAACGCAGCCCACTACAGTCTTTTTCGTGGGCTGCGTTATTTTAATAACTTTGATTAAATTCACATAAAATTCGTGCCCGAATTAAAAAAAATCGACGTAAACAAACATACCAAAACTGAAAACACACATGTTTTATAATGACAGCGGGCCGTGAGGCGTTTTTTTGTGAGCCTCCTACGGTCACGTGATATTTCCGCGCCCGGGCCGGTCTTTCTCGTGGGCTGCGGGTTTACTTTACTGCTTGATGGGGTTACTTTACAGAAATTGTCGAACATCTAGTTTTGTTTTAAGTTTTTAATTAATTTGCTCGGAAACGAAGCTGTTTCTGGAAAAATGGGTTACGGCACTTTATACAGAATAAAACTTTCTTTTAAGTGTTGTGTATGTTTGGTTCAAAATTGTAACTAATATTTCAGTGGCGTCCGTAAAAAGAAATTAATTTTCGAAATATTTTAAGATAACAAATAAAACTTGGCGTCGTTAAAAATTATATTTTCTTCGTTATCCTATTAAGTTATCATGATTTGACAGAAATTTTATTCTCTAAAATAAAGTTTATAATAAATACATATTTTTTAAAAGATAATTTCAATTTCCGGACACCATGGAGCGTTACTTACATTAAAAACTGCACTAAGTGACACATTTTAAATGTAAATTTTATTGCTAACAAAAAAGTAAATTATAGTTTTCTTTCTAAAAGTATTTTCTGTTTCTGAGAAAACTGGTTAAATTTAAAAATGTTTTAAAAATGTTGGTGTTTTTATATTGACTGAAATGTGCATATTGGGAAGCCTAAGGGTAATACGTAGAAAACTTGGAAATATCTAATTGAATAGGTTTTTTCTTGGGCTTTTAATATTTTTTAAACATATTTTTAGTGTAATTTTTTAACAAAATCGTTTAGTTAAAATTAAAAAAAATATATTTACTTAATTATACAAAATAACAATTTTTACCTTAAGACAACCTGTCCTCCGGTTTTTCCATATTTATTTCCAATAGCCACTATCTTAGGATCATCCAAGTGCAGAATTGGATCTTCAGGTTTTCTCCAAGGCCTGGCAGGAGAGCCAAATGGACTGTATGCTTGTATCTCAATATCTCGGGCTTTACAAAAATCTGTCAGCTTTTTTTGGTTGAGGTTGGGATTTACTTCAATCTGTAAAAAGATCAGTTTTAAACTTAAAACATTTAGTTGGGGAATTTTTTCGATGAGAAATATGTCCTCCGTGAGCTTTTTGATAAAGAATTTGTAACACCTGTTTTGATCGATTACTAATAATCCCACCAACACTGCCTGACCTACCAGCAACTCAAAAATTGCTCGGCTTAGCGTCAAAATCTCTTTTTAATTCTGGATTTAAACTAGAATGATGAACCTTGGCAAGCATAACGGTCTATATTCAGGGTGTACTTTAAATGATGTAGCAGACTTTAAGAAATGGTCAAATCTCTTTGTTTTTTAGATATGATATCATGTATAATTTATTATAAAAAAACGATGTTTTGTTATAACTAACTTAAAATATACAATAGGCAATCGAAATAATCGTAGAATGTATTACAATAAAGGTAATAATATAGTGTTAAAATTATTTAAAAACATAAAAACACTAAAAATTATCTAAAAAAAATCGTTTTTTTTTCCACGAAAAAAAATGTGCTAATATTACTATTAGTAAAACTATACTCCATATCATAATTTTTGAGATAATTTTTTGACAGTCATCAGCTGTTTGCCATAACAAATACCATAGGCCAACGAAAAAAAGTTGTAAAAAGTTGTCTCAAAAATAATGATATGCACTGTATTATTGTTAAGATACGTACAAAAATTCAATTTTTTTTATAAACTTAATAATTTCACAAAATTTTTTTTCTTAACATATAATAGTTAAGGCAAGATTTCGAAAAATCCACTTTCTAGAAGTATTTTATGTTACTTTTTGGCAAATGGTTCATTCCCCCTATTTCTACCCCGCCTGTTGCCACTTCGAAATATTGAGAGGGGCTGAGATATTCAAGATGGCGGCCAACATTTCTCGGTTCATTTTTGAGTAGAACAGTTTTGCCCGCTAAACATCGATAAACATTACAAGTAAAAATTGGCAAAATCGGTAAAATTTGTTAAAAAAACTGTTTTATGCCTTTACCAGTCAATTTAATTAACTACAAAGAAGAAAAAAATGTTGAATACTAAAGCAGCCCTCACAGGATCAGTATGTACTTATAGATGTCTTTGCTTGTCAAAAGTTATAAATAAAGACATACTTATATAAAAATCCCGTCAGTACTATCGATTCTGTGAGGTCCTGTGTTGTTCGCCTAGTGAATAAACAGGTTTCGCAGTGAAGACATGAAGGTGATTTTTGAAGTATGAAGCAGGTTTTGGCAAACAGTTCTACTGCAACGATGATTCTACTAGAAACACATTCAGATGCAAATAGTGGTCTGTTTACTTTTAGAGAAATTCTTTAAATAAATTATAAATCAAATAAAAATAAATTTATTGCAGTTTTTATTTTAAAAAATGAGTATATACATGTCCTTACATAAAAGCTTATATTGCATAGCATTTTTTGATATACTTGACACGCTTCAGAGAATGTAAGGAACAGAAGAGTTTTTATCCTGACAAATTGTTAAAAAACTAATATAAATAAATATATTATTTAGGTGCTTTGAAATGTAAACAAAAAAATGCTGTTTTCATTCATATTTTTATATAGTGTCGTCGATCTTTCACGAACTATCTATCCTTTGGCACTAGAATATTTGCGTCCAAGTACATTCGTATAGTCATAGATAACGCAACTAAAACCTAGACTTAATAAGAGATAAGAAAGAACAACTGATAAAAATTAGGCAATCTTTTGAATCATAAAATTACATAACAGTAATATTTTCCCGACCTAGGTAGCTATTCTGAGGCTTCAACGATGTGATAGTTCCCATCACATGCTTTGGCCAATGGCAAGCTTTAAACTAGCTCCGAGCCGTCACGTACTAAAGTAAAGATATCTATTACGCAAGCTTCTCCTACCGAGAACCACCGAGAAACGTTCAGTCGGTACGGGGCAGGAGAACAAATTTCACTTCAAACGCGTAAAATTCACTAACTCTGAAGAGCGGGCCATTGCTTAAGACAAGTCATTTCGTAGAACATGCGACCGCTCAGAGTTTGCTATTGGTCAAAGCGTGTGATGTGGATGGTCCGAGGGATGGTCACATCGCTTAAGAACTAGAAAAGCTACCCTGGTAAGTAAACTAAATATAAAATACTAACCTGATCTGGTTCGGTTAGTATGCCAAAAATTAAATACTAACCTGACCTGGTTAGGTAAGTTTATCTAAAATATCTATATCTACCTGGTTGGGTAAGTACACGTACTTACTAAAACTATGACAACATAGTCTACTTTATGCTAAAAGTAATAGCACCTTATATCGACCTGAATTAGATCAGAATATTACAAATAAAATACTAACTTGATCCCAGGTAGGAAGGTCACGTTTTTTAAACGTCAAAAATAGGTAATTTTTAATGACCATTGACGTCTCTAATCTGACGTGTAAATGACCTTTAAATGACGTTCAAAAGACACACCCAAAATGACGTCATTTTTAGACGTTTTAAAGACTTCAGCAATATGACGTATTTGGAACCAAATCAGAACATTAGACACACACACAGACACAAACTTATTTATGACTTTTAAACTCGTCTTAATATATGAAATATTCCCTGCAGTTGAGAACACTGATTAGACACAGAAGGTGACTCTTCTGTGACTTAGACCTGGAAGTACTGGAACAGGTACAGCGGTGTTCGTCTGTGAGGTACAGATCAAAATAGACCTATACCTAGACGTACACATCTCCACCTTGAAGCGAAAGAAGCGTCGAAGTTTGCCTTGATTTAATATTTAATTTATTTTACATACGTACCCCCACATTCCGTATAAATCCGGTCAAATACTGACTGGGGCACCATCTATGTAAGTATGAGTGTATGTCCCTTGGACAAAGTGTGCAGTGTGGGTAGTGACTAATATATGACGTTTTTCAGACGTCAAAAACTACACTACATCATCCATATGACCACTTTTCGACGAAAAAAAGACGTCATTTGATGACCCCTTGCTACCTGGGATATGGTTACGTTCTTTTACCCACCTACTAATCCAAAATAATAACATGACCAGATTGGCTAGTTTACTTATCATATTATTTACCTGGTTATTTAAACACAGGTACTTACTAAACTAACATAAAATAGTTTACTTTAAGTAAATAAAACAGTTTGCTTATAGCCCATCGCACCGACTTTTTTGTTCGTTACTTAGCCTAAAGTGTTCCTTATTACGTCATATTAAGATTATATGAGCATTAAGACACGCGTTAAGCTAAGTAACGGAAAAATAGTCGGTGAGATGGACCCTTAAAGTAATAGTAATAACCACCTGAACTAGATGGGTATGTTAAAAATAAAATACTAACCTGACCTGGTTGGCTTAGTTTACCTACTAAGACAAAATACAAACCGGAGGGTAAGTGTATGAACCTAACATATATTTACTAACCTCACTAGGTCAAGTTTATATTTTATTCCAACATTTTATAAAATGGTGTTCGTTCAAAATATAATTTAGATTTTTTGTATTTCAGTGTTTTGCATTTTCCGGTGTTCCAGAAATAACCAGGTTCGATGGCATTGCTGCGTGGAGCGTTTACTTCAGTTAAGCAAAAGGGTCAAGAGCATCTTCTTGTCAAAGACCACTGTTAATGTTGAAAAGCTTTGTTAAATTATTATTAAAAAACAATTTTTTATAGCACTTTACCTGATTTACTACTGGTTTAATTTCACAAGCCGCTAGAATTCGCTCTACTTGTTTACTGTTGAAATTAGACAAACCAATACTTTTAACCAGACCCAGTTTTACGCATTCTTCCAGACCTTTCCATGTTTCCACAAAGTCATGATCAAAGTATTTAGCATCCTAAAAAGATAACTAAAGCTTAATTAATAGGGCTTGGAAATTATTAAAACAAGGACCCCAAAACAATCAATTAATTGTGTTCTAACTAATTAACAAAATATATGACTACCCAACAATCAATTTCAAACGTTCATACGTTAAACTGATAATGGTGCATGGGCGCACCCAGGGGGGGGGGGCGGGGCCCGGGCCCCTTCAAGCCTAAGATTTTTGTATATATTTTCCACATATTTTATGAATAAACACAAAAAATGGCATGAAATACGACACTATGAGGCCTCGGCCCCCCCCCAAGATATATTCCTGGGTGCGCTACTGATGGTGGCATTATAATTAGTGTTTGTTTTCCAAAATTTTGGTTTTAGAAACTTAAATAACCCTTGAAAATGGCTAGAAAAGCCGAAACGCGTCGGGTTGATGGTTGTTAGAAATAAATTGAGCATAATTTATTCCAAACTACGCTTTTTATTTGTTAACCTATCCGAAATTTGTGGAGTAAGGACGTTTTTCCTTAAGATTCATTTCAAAATAAGTAACTTTTATTTACAGTTTATATCTCAAAAACTGTACATAGAAAAACTTAACTTTACTTACATTTTTTATTTACATACTTTGCTATAACATACTAAAATTATAGCCAATTCGACCTAGACAAAAATTTCCCATAAGGCCTGTATAAACGGGTGCAGTGTTCCTTATCTTACCATCTTGTTAAAGTTTACTCACCTTAAATGGTAAATTTATGTCAAAAACCCCAGTGTTTTTACAAGCAACAGGCCAATGCATCAAATAGAGATCTATGTAACCCAAGCCCAAATTTTCATTTGAGGTCTTGCATGCTGGAATGACTTGATCCTTTTCATGGAACGTATTCCATAATTTAGTACAGATAAAAAGGTCTTCCCTTTTTACCAGTCCTTCGTCAATCGCCCTTTTCGCCCCTGACAAATAAAAACATTTTGTTTAAAAGTTGTAGAGAATGGTTGAGTAGAACTTGTGTTTGTTTATTAAAAAAAAAAAAGGTCATCATGTATACCGTATATCTTAAATAAAAAGTAGGAACTCTAACGTCTACCTGTTTGACTGCAGATATACTGCAATTAAAGATATCGATACCCTGCATATATTTATTATGAGTCTCGCAAATTGTATAGATTGGCGAGAATTGCATTGCATTGACTCAAGGAGTAGGAAGATAAAAAACTGGTGATTTTCTTGGGTTTAGCCGTGGAATAGAAAAGTTTATTTTCTCTAAAATATTTATGCTATCAATTTGGTTATGGAGAATTTTATATAGAAACGTTTGAGAGGCCGATTGCCTACGTGTGTCGAGTAGCTGAATATTAAACAGTTGTATAAGGTGAGTGTGGGGGTGACCATGAGGAGGATAATTACCGGTTGATTTAAAGTACAAAAGCTTAAGTACACGTCTTTGGATCTTTTCTAGCGATTCTTTCTGAGTAAGTAGTTGTGGTGACCATACTACGGAGGCGTATTCTAATCTTGATCTAATAAAAGTATAATATAAAAGTTTTATGGTTTCAAGGTCTTCAAAGTTTCTGCTAACTCTTACTAAAAATCCGTATGTTCTGGTGGTTTCAGCTATAATTGTATCTATGTGCTTATTAAAGGTTAGCTTAGAGTCGAAGGTAATTCCAAGATCCCGAACAAACTCAGGTCTATTTAGTACTTTTCCATTTATAGAATAGTCAAAAGCGATCGGTTTAGTTTTTAGGGTGAAAGTCATTACTTGACATTTTGCAATGTTTAAAAGTAGTTTATGTTCATTACACCATATGCTAAGAGAGGTTAGGTCATTCTGAAGATTCATGCAGTCTTCGATTGAGTTAATGCGTGCTTCTAATTTTATGTCGTCAGCATATTTTTTAAGTTTCGTCGTTTTAAGGCATTTGCTTACTCCATCAATAAACAGATTAAACAGAAGTGGCCCCAGGACTGATCCTTGAGGAACACCGGAAGAAGCATTAATCTCCTTTGACTTTATACCACGAATTTCAATAAACTGTTTACGATTAGTGATAAAAGATTCAAAGAGTTCAGTAAGGCCAGTGGAGAAACCAAAGTAATTTAGTGTTTGTACTAAAAGCAAATGATCCAATTTATCGAAAGCTTTTGATAGGTCCGTGTAGATTATGTCAATTTGAGAGGAAGAGTTTAAAACTTCAGCAATTTCTTGAGTCGTTTCTATAAGATTTGTTGTTGTCGATCGACCTGTTATGAAGCCATGCTGATCAGAGGATATTCGATATTTAAGACTAGGATAAATTGTACTGTGAATAAGAGTTAATATACGCGGCGTCGCGACGCTTTAAAACTTGACATGACATTGATCCAGATTTTTTGAAATACCTAAATCACTTTATTAGCTAGGACAGTTTTATTTTAACTTTTAGGTTAGCAATGAGTAACCCTTTCTAACAAGGTATCACACTTTAGAAGCGTGATTAAGTTCCTTTCAATAAAAATTGTTAAATTTAGTTTTTATCAAAATTTGAGCCTGTCTATAAGAATATGTTATAACTTAGATTTTTTCGTTGCAGTTGCAGTTGCATTTTTTTAAATTGTTAAAATCAGTTTTTTTTTTATAAAATACAGGAAGCATTTTCCCTCGTTGCAACGGTTTTAAAACACTGTTTCAATAAATTACGTCATTGATTGGTAACGTCATAACTCTAAAATGTCGTGTTATTAATGCTGAAAAACAATTGGAAACCCAATACCATCTGTATGTCCTCTCAACAGTTTGGTAACTTTCAAAAAAAGTTAAAAAGGTTTTATTTTTTTAATTATTTATTGAATTAGTTTAAATAATAATTTTTCCCGCTCGTTAGCAATGACGTCACTTTTGAACCAATTTTAATGGTTTCGAAACTAGCTTTTCTTTAGTTTTAAACCAGCGTATGCGTTTTTTGCCCAAAGTCAACGTGTTGCTTTTTTTATATCTTTTATAATGCTTCTGAATAATCATTCTGAAGATTCATGCAGTCTTCGATTGAGTTAATACGTGCTTCTAAGTATATGTCGTCAGCATATTTTTTAAGTTTCGTCGTTTTAAGGCATTTGCTTACTCCATCAATAAACAGATTAAACAGAAGTAGCCCTAGGACTGATCCTTAAGGAACACCGGAAGAAGCATTAATCTCCTTTGACTTTATACCACGAATTTCAATAAACTGTTTACGATTAGTGATAAAAGATTCAAAGAGTTCAGTAAGGCCAGTGGAGAAACCAAAGTAATTTAGTGTTTGTACTAAAAGCAAGTGATCCAATTTATCGAAAGCTTTTGATAGGTCCGTGTAGATTATGTCAATTTGAGAGGAAGAGTTTAAAGCTTCAGCAATTTCTTGAGTGGTTTCTATAAGATTTGTTGTTGTCGATCGACCTGTTATGAAGCCATGCTGATCAGAGGATATTCGATATTTAAGACTAGGATAAATTGTACTGTGAATAAGAGTTAATATACGCGGCGTCGCGACGCTTTAAAACTTGACATGACATTGATCCAGATTTTTTGAAATACCTAAATCACTTTATTAGCTAGAACAGTTTTAATTTCACTTTAAGGTAGGCAATGAGTAACCCTTTCTAACAAGGTATCACACTTTAGAAGCGTGATTAAGTTTCTTTCAATAAAAATTGTTAAATTTAGTTTTTATCAAAATTTCAGCCTGTCTATAAGAATATGTTATAACTTAGATTTTTTCGTTGCAGAAAATAATGCATACATTTTGTTAAATTGTTAAAATCAGTTTTTTTTTAATAAAATACAGGAAGCATTTTCTCTCGTTGCAACGGTTTTAAAACACTGTTTCAATAAATTACGTCATTGATTGGTAACGTCACAACTCTAAAATGTCGTGTTATTAATGCTGAAAAACAATTGGAAACCCAATACCATCTGTATGTCCTCTCAACAATTTGGTAACTTTCAAAAAAAGTTAAAAAGGTTTTATTTTTTTAATTATTTATTGAATTAGTTTAAATAATAATTTTTCCCGCTCGTTAGCAATTACGTCACTTTTGAACCAATTTTAATGGTTTCGAAACTAGCTTTTCTTTACTTTTAAACCAGCGTATGCGTTTTTTGCCCAAAGTCAACGTGTTACTTTTTTTATATCTTTTATAATGCTTCTGAAGAATCATTCTGAAGATTCATGCAGTCTTCGATTGAGTTAATACGTGCTTCTAAGTTTATGTCGTCAGCATATTTTTTAAGTTTCGTCGTTTTAAGGCGTTTGCTTACTCCATCAATAAACAGATTCAACAGAAGTGGCCCTAGGACTGATCCTTGAGGAACACCGGAAGAAGCATTAATCTCCTTTGACTTTATACCACGAATTTCAATAAACTGTTTACGATTAGTGATAAAAGATTCAAAGAGTTCAGTAAGGCCAGTGGAGAAACCAAAGAAATTTAGTGTTTGTACTAAAAGCAAGTGATCCAATTTGTCGAAAGCTTTTGATAGGTCCGTGTAGATTATGTCACTTTGAGAGAAAGAGTTTAAAGCTTCAGCAATTTCTTGAGTGGTTTCTATAAGATTTGTTGTTGTCGATCGACCTGTTATGAAGCCATGCTGATCAGAGGATATTCGATATTTAAGACTAGGATAAATTGTACTGTAAATAAGAGTTAATTTACGCGGCGTCGCGACGCTTTAAAAATTGACATGACATTGATCCAGATTTTTTGATATACCTAAATCACTTTATTAGCTAGGACAGTTTTAATTTCACTTTTAGGTAGGCAATGAGTAACCCTTTCTAACAAGGTATCACACTTTAAAAGCGTGATTAAGTTCCTTTCAATAAAAATTGTTTCTATAAGAATATGTTATGAATAGATTTTTTCGTTGCAGGAAATAATGAAAACATTTTTTGAAATTGTTAAAATCAGTTTTTTTAATAAAATACAAGAAGCATTTTCTCTCGTTGCAACGGTTTTAAACACTGTTTCAATAAATTACGTCATTGATTGGTGACGTCACAACTCTGAAATGTCGTGTTATTAATGCTCAAAAACAATTGGAAATCCAATACCATCTGTATGTCCTCCCAACAGTTTGGTAACTTTCAAAAAAAGTTAAAAAGGTTTTGTTTCTTTAATTATTTATTGAATCAGTTTAAATAATAATTTTTCCCGCTCGTTAGCAATGACGTCACTTTTGAACCAATTTCAATGGTTTCGAAACTAGCTTTTCTTTAGTTTTAAACCAGCGTATGCGTTTTTTGCCCAAAGTCCACATGTTACTTTTTTTATATCTTTTATAATGCTTCTCACTCTTTTCGAAAAAGACAGAAATAACCACGGAGACAATTCGCCATCGACGCGACGGCGGATTTTGTTTATTTCGGGTAGAAAACATATTTTTGTAAAAATATCTTAAAAAAATAATAAAAAAAAAAATATTTTGATATAAATGTTCATAATGGAACATCCTTAAATTACGTTACGCAAAAATTCAGGATTTTAGACACCCCCCCCCTCCCCCCCTCGTAACGCATTTTCAAGAAAAAACACATTAAAAAAACATTGAGTGTAACGCAAGGCCAAACCCCCACTCCTCCCTAGAGCGTTACGTAATTTAAGGACAGGCCCTAAATTAGTTTTTCGAAAAACTGATTTTTGAAAAAGCATTATTAAAAAGAAAATAAAAATGGTTTGATTTTTTTTATAAATTCGTTTTTTGAATAACTATTTACTAAAAAAAACATTTTTATTTTCGCAAAACCATTTTTTTTTGTGGATACATTTTTTTGCCAAATGTAGGTGGTCCAGGAACCGGTTTGGATATTTTTGCGCCAACAAGAGGACAGAGGAGCTATGATTTAAGAAAAATAAAAATTAAACAAAAATTCGCGTGGCGTATTGTCCCCGCGGCGAATCGGCCTTGGCGAATTGTCCCCTACCCGATTCGCTTTTATTATAAAGTCGCTATTTATTTATGTGATGCACAGTGTCGGATATTTAGTTTAGTTTAGTTTTAGTTTTATTTATTTAACGGTCATGCCATTTACAATATTTCAAAATATAATACACAACAATAAAAATTAAAAAGAAATAATAAAAGTACAAAATTTGTTTTTGTTATTTTGCATTAAAAATTTCAATAAAAAACTAGTTTAATGGATATCAGCTAAATATAGTTAATAAATAAAATAGTTTAAGTAGTAAGTAAGTATTTCGAGGGGAATTGGCCAAAGTCACAGCAAAAACTACTATAATTTTTCTCTACTATTTTTATAAATCTGAGCTCTAAAACTTAAACCCCATTCAGATAAAATGAGCTATAGATTTTTGGAAAATGGAGTAATATATGTAAAAGAAAAAAAAAGTAGCATCACAAATAATTAAAAAAAAAATTGCGGTTTATGCAATTGCTATTTTTTTACTAGAACTAAAAAATATATTTTGTGTCGGAGATATGATGCACGAAAATGAATATTAATTAATAGTTTGAGTTTTACCTTGTCCAACTTCTTTTTCATTTCCATAAAGCCATGCGCAATCAATATGGCGGTATCCTGCAACAATCGCATTATAAACGGCTTCTGCACATTCTCCTTCTACAGCCTAAAATTTCATAAAAATTATGATAATTCCCAGGGGACACTGAAAAATAATTATTATGCCCAGGCAAATACATCGTGCATTTGACCTACGTTTAGTTCACAAGTATCTGTATGCAACGTTTTTAGTAGGGAGTTACGAATAAAAGGTAAGGAACGATCAAATCGTGTCAAGATCGATATTATCATAACAAAAACATTTCATGTAAAAAAAGCCAATTACGCGAAAATGGTATTAAGTAAAAAGAATTGGGATAAAAGTAAAGCCAAGTTCTCAAATACAAATTTCAAATTGCTCCTAGTTAGTGGAAATGTTTTTTTAACCCGGCGTTCGTACACCTGGGTATGACATACCCGGGATTGAGAAAAACCAATACAACTTATGAATTCGCAGCGCTTTAAGCTTGCCCCTCCACCTACTCTTAAGCAACACTTGTTCTAATCGCGGACCACTAAAAAAATCCGGCGTTGGTACACCTGGGTATGACATACCCGAAATTGAGAAAAACCAATAGAAGTTATGAATTCGCAGCGCATCAAGCTTGCCCCTCCACCTACTCTTAGGCTTGTTCTAATCGCGGACCACTAAAAACAACTGGTTTAGTATCAATCTGCCTGTGGTGCTAGGAGATAAAATTGCGTCATGTGATACCCGGGTGTACCAGCCGCGTAACATTTTTTGTAGCAAATTTCGAAAATAATAATCCGTTGGGTGTTATTAACATTCCATATGTACAGTCGGGGACTTAATAAATGGCCGCTGCCGTTTTCAGAAGAGCTTGGATGAGAATCCCAATACCGGGCGAGGTTCGCGCGCTTTTATTCCCTCGACTCCACGTCGATCGGCTTTCTCTGTGCACTTTTGTGCAATGCAATTTTTGCTATTGAAATTAATAACTATTTGGAATATTGGCCGATAAACGGTCGAAGCCATACACGTTTTTTGATTACACACATTTCTTTTTTTAGCTGATTTCTTGTTTATTAGCATAGGATGTGTGTATTCTGGCGGGATTAATACAGACTTTTTATTTAAAGACTAATCAAACCTTGTAGAGATATTTTTATTTAATACCTGCTTTTTTAATTGCTTAACACCGGAAACGAGAGGTATTACTTTTCGAAAAAATCCAAAAACGGAAAAAGGGGAAAAGGGAAAACGGGAAAACGAAAAACCGGAAAACGGGAAAACATGAAAATGAAAATGAAAATGAAAACGGAAAGCGGGAAAACGGGCAAACGGGCAAACTGGTAAACAGATAAACGGGTAAACGGGCAAACGGGTAAACGGTTAAACGGATAAACGGGCAAACGCGCAAACGCACAAACGGGCAAACGGGTAAACGGGCAAACAAGCAAACGGGCAAACGGACAAACGGGTAAACGGGCAAACGGGCAAACGGGAAAAAGGGAAAACGGGAAACGGAAAACAGAAAACGGGTAAACGGATAAACGGGAAAACGGAAAAACCGTTACATACATATAAATATTTTTAAAAGTTTAAAGTTAAAAGAATAAAAAACTGAATCAAAGTTAAGACAAAATACAATTATAAAAGGTAAAAACATACATATTACCCTTCAAAGATGCTCGTTTATTCTTATGTTGCGAACATGTTTTAATAATTTTTTTTAATCACTGAAATTTTTTGTCTTCAACTTATGTTTAAAACTTTTTTTTTTAAAACGTACAGTAACGAAGTCATTTTAAAAATACCCTTTTTATGCATACTAAATCCAAGATGGCGGCGGGAGCCGGCCGCCCCAAGGTCCACAACATATGTCAAAAACGCGACTACACCACCTTGTGCAAACTAAAATTCTATAATGACTGGACTATTTAGCTACCCCCAATAATAGTGTTCTTGTGCATCCAGAAGTCGGGGTAGTTACATATTTAAAACAATTCAAATCTTAAAATAAAGGCCGTCTTCACAGCTGTTTTCGAATCGCCCTTACTCAAATAACCAATTTTTGCTTGTATTTATTTTTTTAGCTTTACACCTTTAAAAATTACCATTTTAAAAATAGCTAGGAATACAAACATGTTGCATTTGTGTTACTCTATGTAAGTATGTAATAAAAAATATAACAATAAATTAAAATCACTTTTATGTGAATTTTTTTAACCGAAAACGGACTACAGACCAAAGCTAATTTTTTCCGCAATTATGTGTGATTTTTTAACCGAACATTCAAACGGAATACAGACCGAAGCCAAATTTGTCATGATTGAATTTAAGCCAGGAATGCGAATAAATTATATGTGTTAAACGACGCGCCACGAAATCCGGTCAATAACCTCGGCCGGTATTGGGATTCTTATCCACGCTCTTCTGAAAACGGCAGCGGCCATTTATTAAGTCCCCGACTGTACAAGGGATTTCAGAAAACATAAGACGAATAGCCAAACACTATAATATAAAAACAGTATTTTCATCGGGAAATACGATAAGGAGTTTTGTAACTAAAACAAAACCAGAAAAACCCTCAAATAATAAGGAATACATTAACCAAATCCCGTGTGAGTGTGGTAAATCATATGTAGGTGAAACGAAACGCCCTCTTCAGGTTAGAGTAAATGAACATCTAAAAAGTACCCAATTAGGGGTATTGAAAAATCCGGTTTAGCGAATCATGCATGGTCAAATGATCACAGGATTCAGTGGTCGGAAGTTAAAGTATTGCAAAAAACTTAAAACTGACTTAAAACTTATATCAACATAGTTGGACTTACACAAGCTTAGTCTAAAGGATTTTGAGATGGCGGACAAAAAAATATATTTCGTCAAAATTCTGACTAATTCTCTGCCAAGTACAGTTTGTCCTATTAAAATCGATGGTATAGTTCAAAAGTTATAATGAAAAAAAAATTGTCCGTTTTTTTTGGCCCACCCGGTATGTCTAACAAACATTTTTTTCGATTATACAATTTTTTATTTTTTTAGTTTTTAAGGTTTTTTGGGGGCCACGGGATGCAAAAAATCCAAAAAATATTTTTTTTTCCATAAACTGATCCAACCTAAGAAATTTCTATCCTAAAAGTAATTTGATTTCGTTAAAACCATTTTCAGTAATTATTTTCTGGTCAAGTACTTTAGCGCAGATTCAAATCCGAATCCCAGGAAGCTATGTTTAGCCACGTCTTTCAAAAGGAGTGTAAAAGCGTGGGTTCACTGTGTATACTTGCTACGCCGCACAATGATCCCTGCCTTCCAAAAACAGTTGCCAGCAGGCAAATTGACGTCCTCTTGTACAGACAAATCAGGGTTTGGAAACAGGGCGCAGATTGTGGTCTAAACTATAGTTGATGTTGTATTAAAGTGACACCGCGTCATCAAAACCTTGATGGGCGGGAAGGGAGTAGAGGGGTACATACAGTGGCACGCACTTCCTTTAATTTTTTTATTGATATTGATTCCCAAAATGAGGCACTGCACTAATTAGTCATTAGCTTCCTATTTTACTTGCTTTTTATTGATGTCTTCTTCTAAACGATTTCATTAGAAAGGAAGATATATACTATTATCTGGTTGTTACGAACATATTATTAATTTAGCAGGGCTTTGACGTTTTCTATTCGTTCTTGTTTTGACTGTATGTCAAACAAATTATGACGGAGCTTTTTACAAAACAAATTACCGTCTTTGCAACTAAATCAATATTTGCGCACATTTTAATATAATTTTGGATCCTCTTTTATGTTTCGGATCTTTATTTATCAGGTAAGTTCCCTCCTTTAAAAGGTCGTAGTGTTTTATCCTTCGAACATTAAGCCCCGAGCGGCACACTGCATGTACAAAGTGAAACACTATTTTTTAAAGGCTTCTTTACTTAGATTTTGCCGCAGAATTTGGTTTACCATAACCATGACGCGTGCCACTTAAATAGAACATCAACTATAGTACTTAACATCGCACAGAGGGGCCAAATGGAGCTAATGTCGGAAATAATTATTTAAACACCCAAAATATTAGAAACAAAAATAATGTGTATTGGTTATTGTGATATAGGTTAAAATGCACCTGCTTAATATTTTATAAAGCTTTAATATTTGTTTTTTTTTACAGGGGGATTTAAAAATAGATTTTTTAAAAGAAATTTAAGTACTTTTACAAAAAAAAGTAATTAAGACCTAAACATTTATTAAAAATGAGTTTAAAAATTCTACATTTTATAATATTTCTGTTTAGGTTGTTTAACCTGGCTCATAATATACAGTATGTCCCAAAAGTCTGGAATCACCTTTTTTTTTTAAACTTGGAGATAAAATCATGGACACGTCAAATTTGAAATAGGAAGAGGAGTCACCTAAAAATACTATATTGTACAGAGTGTCCTCATTAAGACATATGCATGCATATTTTTTTACTTATATTGCATCTAAAAACTAATTTTACCATTTTCTAAAAAAAAAGAATTTAATGTAAAGGCTTCTTGGATAAAAGTTGTTTATTTTTTGCTTGCATTTTGCTATTTTCTACATACAAAATTAGGTTTTGTATTAAAGATCATTGTAAAAAAATGACATAAGGGCAAAATTTATGTTGAAATAAGACCTATTATTATTATTATTTTGTGGAGACACTTTACACATGTGTAATTGTTTTGCTTTCTAACATTGTTTTATTGATATTAACTTTAAACAACAAGTAAAATTAAAGAAAGAAAAATTATAAAAAAGTTTCTCTTTGGCCGGGACTCGAACCCGGAACCTCTTGCTCTGTACGCAAACTCTCTTTCATTAAGCTACCAAAGATCATATATAAATTTTCCGAAAACTTCCACCTATGCGTAACCTTAACAACCATAACAACTATAAAAGTAGAGCCAATCAAAAAACAAAAGTAACTTTTTTCTTGCAATATGGTATAAAACTATTAATTCATGTTAAAATACATTATGCTAGTTTTAAAATTCGAAAGTAGTGCTGATATAAAAAAGTTGATCTTTCGACTAACCCCCATATATTATCTAACAAATTAAAAAAAAATTGCGTTACAAGTGACTTTGCCTTTAGGCGCTTACTAAGCCATTTGTATAGTAAATTAATTTTTATCGGTCAAGATGTAAGAGTTTATATTATTAAAACATACAAAAAAACGACCATTTCACGAATTTTGACCGTTTATATCTCAAAAACTGTACATAGAAAAACTTAACTTTACTTACATTTTTTTTTGTTACATACCCCACTATAACATACTAAAATTATAGCCAGTTTAACCGAGACAAAAATTCCTCATAAGGCCTGTGCAAACTAGTTCGTGGTTCTTTGATAATCCACTTAACCCTTTCCAAAACAATGATCTGTCAAAATGATATTTTTGAAAAATTTTCGGGCACCCAAGTTAAAAATACGAAAACGGCAAGTTTGTAAAAGTTTTGGTTCAAAATTTGACTTTCGAAGAATTTACCCTCCCCCCACTCCTTTTAACTAAAGTACCTGTAACCGTTACCATAATTCACTTGGCTTTTTACAGGCCTAAAAAGTTGTTTATATCAATTTGATTAAAATCCTTTATTTTAAAATTTTTTCGAACGAAGCTTTTCCTAATTTTTACGCGTCCGCTATCTTTAAATTTAATGAGTTAATCAAATTTATGTTAAAAAACTATCAATCAAATATTTACCCAATTAAACACTTTTTATTTAATAAAAATTCGTTAATAAACAAACAAGTTTTATATTTAAGATGTATAGTTTAATTTCTTTTACTTGGGTCGTATATAGGCACTTTATTTTTAATATTAAAAATCTCAAAAAGGCGCAAGAAAGCGCAGCCATTTTTTTTTTAATTTTGTTAAGAAACATTCAATTAACAAAAAAGTGACAATAGTTTTGCTTAACAAAATTTTATCACACACTAAATTATATTTTTTATATTTCTTTAAGGTAAATTCTAATAATAATTGACTTCTTAGTTTAAAAAATATGATTACTCTATGACAACCTACAGCTAGATATTGGTATTTAGTGTTTTTTGGTTAAATTACCTGAACACTTCATAAATTATTAGAGAAAGTAATACATAATTATTCAATAATTTGTATGTAATTATCATAAAAATTAAACAGACGCTTTTTAAAGTGTCAAACCCACGTCATACTAAAAAACAAGTGAAAATACTCTGTTGCATTTTCAGCGCCCACTAGTTTGCTACATAATTTGAGTTCCAGATATTGTATATGTCTATTTGTGTTTTTTTAGTTTCTTCCACTTTTACACCCGATTGGCCCCTTTGTGCATCGGTTAGCAAAAGGGTTATTATCTCCGAAACTGCTGAATTGATTTTTATCACACATAGCTACAAACACTACACTACAAAAAACTAGGCCTTATAGTAGAGAAAAATCGTATTAAAGTCCATTAACACCCACGGAATTTTGTCTGCGCTGTTTTGATACAGAGCGCTTTTGCCACGCGCGGTTTTGTCGGCATTGAACAAGTACCTGAGTAAATAATTTGTTTGACTATGACAAGTACGTAATATGGCATTTATAAACAAATATTTTCATTGTCATCAAAAAATCCCATTTGCATAAAAACCCAAAAATTTCAGTAAACCAAATCAATTAACAAAATGACTTCCGAACTAGATGGATCACAAAATGAGGAAAATCAAATTGGGGAAATTAATAGGCAACTTTTAGAAACCCAGTCATTCTTGTGTGAAGAAAACAAGAAACTACAAGATGATGTTAAAGAGTTATCCAAACATCTTGAAGAGTTACGTAACTCAGGTGTAGACCCGGGCGCATTAAATAAACTTGTTTTAGAGAAGAGCTATTTAATCACCTTAAATGAATCACTAAAAACAAAGATCAAAAATTTAGAGTCTCCACCACCAAATTTGTCTGAAGATGAAACAAAACGTCAAAGAATTGAAAAAGAAGAAATAAAAAGATCGATTGAAGAGCTGGATATTATATTGACAAAAATTAATAACCGCCCAGAATCATTTGAAATTTCTATTCCAGAGGAAAGCACTGTGCAAGATATGGCCGAATCTTTAACGAAAAGGTAGAAATCTTTAACATTTTGCAAGTTTTTGTTCCTTGAAAATTTCAGCAATATCTTAGCCAAAAATAAAATGTTGAAGCACATTAGCTCATCAAAGGAAAATAGATATATTTTTTTCCTAATCTTAAAATAAACAGATAGGAGTGAGGTGCGACCTAACCTCAACAACGCACCAAAAATTCGCGAACGATTTTACTTCGATTTTTAAAGCAAATAAAAATAAATCGACTAGGTAAATTTACCATCCCTTGCTCATAATAGGGTAAAAAAGCATCTCTTTATTTGTCGGTATCAGTATCAGTATCGAACTGCGCATGTGTAAAATTGCTACGGGACTTCCAATACCCTACGTTGAACGGATAGCTGCGCACAGTAGTTTCCCGTAGAACATTTTTGGCCAATAAGGGTTATATTAGAACTACCTTTAATCTGAACGAATTTAATATACAAACGTAGTAGAAGGTCTAGTAGGCCTAGAAAATAAAAAAAACACTTAAACAAAAGAATTCTTACACTTGTCAAAACGAAGCGTCCTCTCGATGTTCTACAACCACGCTGATAAAACTCTTGTTTTTTCGAAAAAAATTGTTTGTTTGTTTATATATAAATTAAATTTATTTAGAAATATAAAAATTGATATGGAAGCCGCAGAACGACGTAAGCAAATACTAAATCATTTATTTAAAGTTTAATTTTTTCTACAGAGCAGTTGTTTTGCAGGGTTATTTTATTGGTGAATAAAAATTACCGAAATTTTTAGAAATTTTTCATTTAATAGAAAAAATTTATGTTTCCGTTTTCAACCGTTTTTACAATTCATGGTGTGTTTATTACAACATTATCTTAAGATAATTCTAAGAGTTAAAAGTGTACCGCCTTGTCTCGCTTAACAATACACGGCCATAAATAAATTTACTTTGTAGACTAGATGATGAACAACGTAGGTCTGATGAAGCAGTAGAAACTATTAGAAAGTTGAGAACCGATGAAGAAAAACTAATCTTAAGAGACAAACTATCTGAAATGAAGCATTTTGTTACTAATCTTGAAATTGAAAGGACCAAACTAAAATTTGAAAGTGAACAGTTGCAAGATGATATTGTGAGGTAGGCCGCAGCAAAATAAAAACACAAAAAAAACTTCCTGATAACTAATGTAGTTTTAAAAAGTGTAGAATGATGAATTTAGAAAAAAAAACTTTTTGAAAACAAGCTTTTATAAAATGGACTAAAAAGCATAAAATAATTTTTTGAGGGTTCTGAAATTTGAAGTCAATCCGATGTTTGGAAGTTCTTCAAAAATGAGTTGCAAGATTTGATTACATACATACATACTTACAGGTGAAGTTAAATAAAAGCTTGTAATAATAAATAGAACTAAGGTAAAATACAACAATTAAATAATAGTAGTTTACCTAACCAGTGCGGAAAGTGTCACTTTTCCGCACGCGATTGCAGATCGCCGCACTACGCGATAGCAAAGTGCGGCCAGTAATCAAGTGTGGAAAAGTCACTTTACGCGCGTGTCAGGTACACTATTTTTTCTATAAGCGTGAGGAACAACTTCCCGGCCTCCCCCTGGGTGCGCCCATGTAAATAGTACTCTTATATAAACGGTAAGTACTATTTAAACATTCCTCTTCTCGAGTGCACCAATTAAAGAACTATATAGGTTAATGTATATGAGTCTTTCATATGGCTCTTTGGGTCTAATTGACCACTCGCCTCATCTTCAAGATCTCAACAGCTTTTCTGTAACACTGAACGATCCTTTTAAAGGTTTGATGGTGAAACCACGTCTAAGAATAAAATTTAACTGAACTTAAATGGCTTCTTAAAAACAAAAAAAAATAGGAAAACTATAAAAACAGTTTGTTAATTAGGGTATTACTATAAAACTTTGTAACAATCTAATACAGCTTTCTTGTCGTTTCGTAATACCTATTTGTGTACCTGTTTAAAATTTGATTAATTATGAATTAGTAATTAACGATATTACAAGTAATAACTCACAACCTAAAAAACAACAATACAAATTATGACGAGCTTTACAAGTAGGTAAGTAGTATAAAACTAGATTTACAAGTAGGCATAAAAAGTCGTAAAATTATAACCTACTTAAGAATTATTTATCGTCCCTGCAAGTACAAAATTTAAATAATAAAATAGTAGTAGTAGTAGGGGGTTGACCCGCAGGTCTGACAAGTAGGCCAGAGTAGGCCCTTTTTGCCATGCCCTAAGTCTGTCCCTTAACCCACTCTCTGCACTTCCCTTTGATGGTCGGGTAACTCATTGGGCCTTCCTGTTCTCTTTACAAAGTCCAGTAAGTCTGCTCATTTGAGCATGTGCAGTTCTTCCTCGCTCAGAGTTGGCGCTCCGAGTGCCTGTTGTCTCATCCTTGCGTAGGCCTCGCATTCTGCCACGAGGTGTCTTGATGTCTCTTCTTCCTGACCACAGGCTTGGCAGGTAGGGTCATTCTCGACTCCTTTACGTGTCATCTGCCTCCTCAACCGGTTATATCCGATTAGAGTACCTATCAGCAGTCCGAGGTCTTTTCGTGTCCGTCCTAGCATCCATCTAATTCTGGTCGCTTTTGGACGGTCTACGAATTCTCTAGTCTGTCTGCAACCCGTTCCTGTTTCCCAGGAGTTTAATAGCGCGTTCTGGGCCCACTTGTTGAGTCCGCTTTGCACTTGTCTTTTTGTCACGCCCAAAAGTGGCTCCGGTCCTACATAGGCGGTTCCTGCCCCGAGTCGTGCGAGTTCGTCCGCCTTCTCGTTGCCTGGTACCCCCGTATGTCCCGGAACCTTTATAAAATAGTTTAAATGAATAGCAGAGTATTTTTATGAACGCCAATGGTTTATGACAGAAAACGCGAGTTTTACGACTTTGTATTATGCAAATTACTCTCTACACTTTTGAAAACGACTATAATCGAAGAGAGGTGGAAAAAATACGGAGAAACTAGAGATAAAATGAACCGAACCTCCCTACAAAAAATATCGAAATCCCAAAAACAGGCATACAAATTAGGAGGTTAAAGTAAACAAACTTTTTTTGTATAATTAAAATGGCAATTTGTGAAGATTGAGGTTTTATTTTAATATTATAATTATTTTTTAGAAGCCAAAAGGAACTAAATCAAGTTAAAGATGATCTTAGGGCGGCCAAAAAAGAAATCTACCATTTAGAAGACGATAAAGATAAATTGAAACATATAATAGCCGAGCTGGAATCGGAAAAAATCAAACTTAAAAAAGATATGATCGAGGAGCTCACGGAAGCCAATAGGGCTAAACGGATTTCAACTGATACGGAAATAGCTCTACAGCACATTTCTGAAGCATATGAAAATAAGAGAAAAGAAGTAAGAGAATATCAAAATCAGTTAGAAGACGCTCAAAATTTGATTATGAAACTCAAGGCCCAATACGAACACAGTACTGGCGAAGACCTTCAGTATTAGTTTGGTTTAGACCTAGCCAGAAGAAAGTTCTTTAGATAAGCGGGTTTGATTTATAACAATTTTAAAAAATCACATTCTGATGTAGCTGCAAAACACCATTTTGTGATATTATAACGGTTTACAGGAACATATTAATATCGTTTAAACAATCAATATTTTGGAAACTCGAAGTTTTTAGTGTAAAAAAGCAGATATTTATAAAGCTGAAATAGTAGAGGCACATGCAGAGACAAGCAAAAAAAGGCAAAAATTGTACTCTAAGGAAAATTTTCAATTTTTTAGTTTTTTTTTTAATCGCTATAATATAAAAATTTTTCTAAATCTCATTGTTTTAAAAATATAGATATTTTAAATTCTCTATTCTACAAGTATTTATTTTTTATAAAAATATATCTGTTGCAAGTTTTTGTAAGAAAAAGGATTAATCAAAGGATGATCAAGGTAGACAATCTGACAAAAAAAAATAAAAGAAGCAAAAATTAATAGGAATGAATGGTCTTCCAGAGTGAATATCAAATCGTCATTAAATAATTTTTTGAGGTGTGGTCAAATACTAAATAAATTAATTTTCGAGCTCGTCCTCAGAATGAGGTAATGTTAGCCGTATACATCGATGTTGTTGCCTTGTTGGACATCATCAGTATGGTACAATCAAAATTAATGGAAAGCCGATAAAAACTGAAAAGGAAAAATGAAATGTGGATTCTTACTTTAGAAAACCAACTGCCAATTTGCGGTATCAGTTAGGGTAGCCTCGGGTCTAAAGCAAAAATTTGACATCACAACAAAGACAGTCAATCTGAGTAAGTTTCCTAAGAAGTCCAATATAAACATTAAATATAAAAGGAATTTATTGAGGTGTGGTCAAATACTAAATGAGTTAATTTTCGAGGAGCGGATAGTTTACAACTTGCATTCCATTTGCTATTGGTTGACATAGTCAGGCGGGATTTTTAAAATTAAAACTTTCCTGTCCTCGTTTTGGGAGGTTGAAATCGGTGTTAAACCAAACTGAAACAAAACCTAACCATGGTCAATTGATGGGAAAAGTATCCTAACCGGGGCGTGTCTGGACAGGTTAGGATACGTTGTCGAATAATTTATCAGGGTTAGGTTAACACCGATTTCGACAGGAAAAACAGGATAGGGAAGCTAATTTAAAAGAATATAATATGTTTTTAAAAAACATTTAAAAAAACTCATCGGTATATGCATAGATTTAAGTATATTCAATAGGTTCATGTACTGCATAAACCACTACACTTTTTAATCACTTACAACTAGTATATATTCGTATTTTACGCCGAAAGCTGTAAACATAATGTTTGGTAAATGCTTGACTGGTGGCACCATCTCTTAATATAATATAATAATAATCTTAAACGGCAACGTTTTTAGCCGCTCCTTCAACAACAAAAAGTCAGCTGACTATTTCGACCAATAGCAAACGGAATGCAAGTTGTAAACTAGCCGCTCATAATTTTCGGGCTTGTCGTGAACATCGTTATCATCTTTATTTCATCCCCTTTCCATCTATTTTGGTTGTGCCCTACTGGTGTTGTCTAACAATGCAGTAACATTGATGTCTACTACTACACCGTTCTGAGAACAAGCCCGAAAATTAATTTATTTAGCCATTGAGTAAATAACGAATATAGAGGAGCCACTGGCGAGCTTTATCATATTTTGGGGTAGATGGCGCTGAAATAAACTCGCACATGTAACTAAATCGTACTGGCAGTCCCTGAATATTGCGTACCAGACGAATTTATTTGAGCGCCATCTGCTCCTCAATATGGTAAAGCTCGCCGGTGGCTTCTCTATATGGGTTATATATTGATTTAGCATATTGTTTAAAAACATATTTTTCCAAAGACTTACATTTTATTCGAAATCATTGTGTACAAATGACATTTACAAATGGCATTTTGTTCAAAAATATTTTGTTCGAATGGCAGTCTGATCGAAAGGAATTTGTGCCCTGTCCCCTTTTTGGGATTCCAAGCGATTTGAACCTATAACGTTTGTCAATTGATCGCAAACTTATCCTAACCTGTTAACCTAACCTATTCAAATTGTTTTTGAGCCAAACGCTATTAGTAGATAGGCACAAATAGCCCTGCCCATTTTCCGATGTAAATTAACATAAGAAAATGCTAGGGTGCAAGTCAGCAAAAATTGACCCCGTCAAGGTCACACACATCTGCAAGAAGTGTGATTTTACATAACTAGTGGTTATTAAAAGGGATCTATTATGATACTATTAAGTTAGGGGTTGTTGAGCTGTGCTTTGGTTTGATTAAAATAAAATGCCTTGAATAAATTAGCATCAGTTTTAAAGATCATAATAAATAAAAATAAATACATACGGATGATTTTCGCTACGCGAAAACATCTGTATCACAAATTTGTGAAACAAATTAGGGTCTTTATGTCAGAAACAAATTATAAAACGTCAATAAACATTAAATTGTCCAAAAATTATAACAGATGTGACACATGCAAATAACAAAATAAGGTCTCGTCTCACCATATAATACACAAAGAAAACCATTTTTTAAATATCTTCCAAACTAAGTTAAATTTTGACTAGCGGATTTCAGTAATATCTTAAGTGAATATCGCTTGACAACTTAAATTAAAAATATGAATGGGTTTGTATCTGAATTTTTTAAGAAATTTAAGTTTTTTGGTTTGGTACTGATTAAAAATTTCCTCTTTCGAAAAAATTTTAATTTAAACAAAAGATCAAGAATATTGGCATTTTTTAGGGTTTTCTCAATAAGTCAAATAAATAATAAGGGTCGGTTTAGTTACCACGTAGAGGTAATTAATTTTTAAATAAAAAGGGACATTTTCATTCCATCCATGCGGGGAAGTGAGAAAAAGGTACAAGTTAGAGGTCCAAATTATGCAGAATTTTTCAACGAATCCGAATATGGTAAAATTTGTGTATGTTTATCATGGAGTTGAGTCATAAAATGAAATTTTTATAGTTGGAAGGTGTTATTACTGCCCCCTAGCGGGGAGCTACAGAAACAAAAATATTTTAGGTGAATTCACAAGGCCCGATTTTCTTATAAAAATTTTTTTCCCGAAGTCGTAGCTAAAAAATGTGAGATAAATCCGGCTGCCATCCTTAATAGTTCAATGAATAGAGACCAAAATAGGGGGGTTACCCTACAAAAGGTCCGGTAGTTTTGAATTTTGGATATCTTGTTAAGCTCAGGAGGGTAGTTAAAAATCTGAGTTTTCGTCACCCCCACCCCTGTGCTCCCTCCGCCATCTCGAAAAAACCATAAAAAATTGGCACTTTTTTTAGTTTTTTGCCTTTAATTTCGTTTCAGTACACTAAATCGCAAAAAGAGTTATATAAAATTTTTTAGAGGATATAATTATCTACAATTGGGTGGTACCATGGTTGTTGTGCGAGTAGTAGTAACGGAGCTAGGTAATTTCCAAAAATGACTAAAATCACGTGCTTGGGAAAATTTTCAGATTTTTTCTACTTTAGACGGCATAAGCTCCGAAATACTTTGTTCTAGGGTAAAAGTTCTAGGAACATATCTTGTAGAGAATTTCATCAGCTACAAAATCCATTCTGTAAATATATTTTTAAATATTATAATGGAGTGGGAGTAACTTTTAACTTAAAGTAAGCAAGTTAGAAAATAATCATTTTTTAAAATTTAGTGCTTTAAACGGCACGTTTTTTATTTATTTTTATTTTTTTGTGTAAATTTAGTGACGTACAAAAAGGTAAGAGAGGTTAGGGGTCAAACACCTCCTTAAACTAACCACCTCTTCAAAAACCCCCCCAGACCCCTCAAAATTTACGGACGTCGCTGGCGGGTTCGTTGTAAGTCAAACCCTATCGAGTTACACACCGTTGAAAAGAGAATTTTACTGTCAATAAAGTGCGTCATACCATTTTTCCAAATTAGGCTTAGTTTTTGAAAAAATTAAATAAAACTTGTAACAAAAATATTTTAATTTGTGATTTTTTAAAATTGGTTAAATTTACGGGCGCCTCTGAATTTATACCATAAAACCAATCCGACTTTCTTGTACAGCATTTTAAAGGAAATTTTATTTGCTACAATAATGTATAACACATTTTGTTCCATAAACCTTGGTTTAAAAAAAAATCGAATAAATCATGGAAAAAACATGGATATTTTTTGACTTTTTTAAATTACTTCAATTAACGGACGCCGCTGAAGAGTTTATAAATAGTTGGCCCCCATCGAGTTGTACCTTTTTCAAAAGGAAATTTCATTGTCTACAATAAAGTATATTACACATTTTTCTCTTAGAAGCGTATTTTTTGAGAAAACCTAAATATGTTAGATTTTGGGGAGTCTGTGGGGGTTTTTGAAGATGTGGCTAGTTTAAGGAGGTGTTTGACCTCTAAGCTCTCTTACCTTTTTATACGTCACTAAATTTACACAAAAAAATAAAAATAAATAAAAAAACGTGCCGTTTAAACAACTAAATTTAAAAAAATTATTATTTTCCAACTTACTAACTTTAAGTTAAAAGTTACTCCCACTCCATTACAATATTTAAAAATACATTTAAAGAATGGATTTTGTAGCTGATAAAATTCTCTACAAGATATGTTCTTAGTACTTTTACCGTAGAACAAGGTATTTCGGAGCTTATGCCGTCTAAATTAGAAAAAATCTGAAAATTTGCCCAAGCACGTGAGTTTAGTCATTGTTGGAAATTATCTAGCTCCGTTACTACTGCTCGCAGAGCAACCATAGTAACACCCGATTGTAGATAATTATATCCTCTAAAAAATTTCGTATAACTCTTTTTGCGATTTAGTGTACTGGAACGAAGTTACAGGCAAAAAACTACAAACAGACTAAACAAAGCGGGGAGAACTGTTGAGTGAACCCTAAGTTTAAATCTGACTTTTCTAGTAAATTAAGTTAAAACAAAATTGCTAATTAGTCTTACTGACTAGATTGTAATAAAAAAAAAACACAGTGTGTTTGACAAATAAATAAAAAAAAAAAAAACTACAAAAAGTGCCAATTTTTGATGGTTTTTTCAAGATGGCGGAGGAAGCACAGGGGTGGGGGTGACGAAAACTCAGATTTTTAACTACCCTTTCGACCTTAATAACATATTCAAAATTCAGAACTACCGGACCTTTTGTAGGGTAAAACTCCTCTATTCATTGTACTATAATGGGAAAGTAACTTTGCCGCACAGTGTGCGGTAAAGTAATTACTTTACCGCACGCGAGTAGGTAAAAAATCTAAAAGCCCTGCCTAAATTTTGGTGTATGCTACGGCCCTGTAGTTAGGTACCAACTTATTTAAAATATAGAAAAATATAATCACAAAGCAGTTATACATCATCACGCATTCGCGCATCGTCATGTTTATAAAATAAACAGATATTAAAAAATCTTACTCGTTTATTGTAGTTAATAAAATGAAACATAATTTCTTACCAGCCAAGTACCTAATCCTAGTACTGGAATTTTTTGACCATTATTTAATTCAATTGTGGGTGCTGCCATTTTTTTACACACAAATATTTTAACGCGCTGACCGCAAACAATTCTGATGTTGACTTTACTGCTTGATAAAATGCTAAAAATATTCTATTAATAACAATAAACCGAGTGCGGTATAAAAGCAATGATCAAGAGATATGGTGATTTTTTGTTTTTCGTTTTAGATAACCATATTCACTTATAATTAGAGGAGGAAAACTATTGATACTTAGATTGTTTTGTTTTATAATGTATTTTTATATAAATATAGTAGTTTACCTAACTAGTGCGTCGTTTGGCCATCTGCAATCGCGTGCTGAAAAGGCACTTTACGCACGAGTTAGGTACATTATTTTTTCTATAAGCGTAAGGAAAAAACTAAAAATTAATCAGAAAATTATTTATATTCAAAACATTTTAATCAAATCAATTATTATTATTAACATTAATATTAAAGGTGCAGTTTGTAGCGTGCTGTAAGTTGATAGCAGAGGCAAGTGTTTTCTCACATGAAGTGGCAGATTTGAAACTTGGGTTTTGGTTCTCCACTGCGTTCTCCAAGTTTTCTCCAAAGTTGCTGACTAGTTGAAGGACCAGGGTGGCTGAACTTCAAAATTTTATTCGAAATATTTTTTTGGAATCCAGTTGAACTGTCAAGGTACCCTTCTGCGACACTTGAAGATTTCCATCCACCGAGTCGTTTGATATTGGTTATTCCTTCGCCTGAATCTGCCAACATTGTTGCGGCAGAACGTCGGAAGCTGTGGCCCGTGTATAATTCTGGATTTGAAAGCTTCAGATAGCATGCGATATCTGATGGCATTTTACCGAATGTATTAATTCCAATGCATTGTACCGTACATGCTCCTTTTTTGTAGTTTACGAAGAACCGTCTATGTGGGGTCTCTGGTTTCCTTAAGTTGACATATTTTCGGATCAATTGGAGAAGTTTTCCATTCTCGGCTTCTTCTGAAATAGCAAAACTTCTAAATGTATGGTTTTTTGAGTCAGGAATTTTTATAATGATCATATTTCCTTTTTCTTCAATGTCATCTAGGCACATTTTTGCTAGTTCTTCACGGCGAGATGCGCCCGCCAAACCAAAAATCGTGGCAACTGTCATATAGGTCAGGAGCTTCGCTTAAAAACTTGAAAATTTCTTCTTTTGTGAAGATTTTTGCCTTCTTGGGTCTGAATCCAACGTTTTGTTTTTTCAAGTAGGCCGTAACTTTAAAAAAATTGCTTAAGTCAACGTTTTTTTCTGAGTTTTATTACACTTTTGAGCATAGAATACCTCGACCAAAGGGTATTCGGTTTGCACGTTTTGGAAATTTCGGAGAAATATGCCAAAAAAACAGCTTCTTGAAGGGATATGATGCCTTTAGCGTGGCACCATCTCTCAAACAAACTATATTCCTTCTCATACCTGTGACGAGATTTTGAAGGAAGCAGGTTCAAATTAGCGATTCTAGCGGCTTCTAGAACTGACTGGGGTAGATCTTCGTCCGAAGAATCCATTGAAAATCTGATTTTTTTGTTTGAAAAATTCAAAAGACGCTTGTATCTGCAAAATTGGCTTTGTTTTGACAGTTTGTTTGTACTTTGTTGCTATGGTGATTTAAGATGCCAAATCTAAAACCACTAGTGTTCATTGTTGTTTGACATTGACAATGACGATATTTATACCGGGGAGGTTTAAAACTTATAATTTGAACCTATTTTACTGAAAACTTTATTTTATCGAAAATATTGAAAATATAGCAGAATTTTAGTCAATTTGAATATTTTTAGGATATTTCGTGTGCTAGGAAAGATACAAATGTATTTTGAACGGTCTAAATGTTATAGAGCACCTCAAAATCGTAACAAATTTACACTAAAATACGTGCGGAAAAGTGGACTTTTCCGCACGCTTATAGAAAAAATATTTTTCAAAGAAATCATGTTTGACATTTTAGATTATAGTATACAGCGTTATTAGTTCAGTAAATTTGTAGGGTATTTTAACAAAAAGCTGAAGAAAAGGGTATATTTTTTTACTTATTCGCGTGCGGTAAAGTAATTACTTTACCGCACACTGTGGTCAGGAAACATTAGCAAACAATTAATATTTTTAGGTACTTCGATAAAAACAAAAATTTTATAATTGTTTCTAAATATTTCATGTTTAATTACTGCAACAAGAAAAAACAAATATTGACAAAAATTTGTTCAATGTAATGTATCGTACCTTACTGTGTTTCAAAAATATTATATTATAATAATATAAACAACCAACCAACAAAAATTTTTAATATGAGGTTTTTAGTATCTTCCGCATTTTATTTTTATGTTGACTATGTTTTTTAATCATTTTATTGAATCCTTTATTAGATAATTTTGTGTGCGCTAAAGTCGTTAATGTCTGATGCGAGTGATCATAAAAGTTTAATGTGTTAATTTATTAATACTCTGATAGGGGTTAATTAAGCATTTGCTTCATTGCATCATAACACAATCCATATAATATTTGTGCGGGCAATTCTTATTTTGTTTTATTTATTTTTCTACTGTACATCATATAATTTTGTAGTTGTTTGCTGCAATAATTTTTGTTTCGTTGTTTTGATATACTCTTGGTAAACTTCAATAGGGTGTTTGACAGTAGTAAAAAATAAATATATATTTATTTTCAGATATCTCCTTAGGTCTTGGGAATGCTAAAAACAAACTTTTTTGTTTAATTTTTTCTCAAATGCATAGTTCTTTTAATTAAGTAAATTTATTAAATTAGAACAATTAGCCACGTGATTCAAAACAGGCGGTCTACTAATCAGCTGCGAGTGACGTCACAAAACAGTAAACGCCTCGACCGAACCTATTTTCTGTGTTATTTTCTTATGGAAGGTAATGTTTGCTTTGGTTTAAAGTGCGAATTATCGTCCTAAATTAGATTTTATTTTGTGTTTTGCTTATAAAAAACGTTTTCAATGGAAAACGGATTCTCCAAAGCCGATAGCTCCAACTTGCCAATGCTGAACTCCTTTATTGTGGCAGGCTTCTTTGCCAACAACAGTGATTTTTGTTCTGCGGAATTTAAAACGTTAAAATGTTGATGTAAGTATTCGATGAGTTGTTTTGTATATAACTGAAAGTTTTGTTACGATATTCTTCGCCTACTTTTACTCATTTAGATTTTGAGGTTAAGTTATATGTTTTACTTTTTTGTTTAATATGCCACTTACATATTCATTATCTGAAAAAAACAAAAATAAAAATTATGTAATAAACCGAAGGAGGGACAGGTAGGCAAAAAGTATACAACGACCAGCAATACTTGAAGTACTGTAATATACTGCATAGTCCTGCGTAGGTACTGCCTAGTCTTGCCTATGCACTGCACACACGATAATATTGTAAATTGGTCAAAAACTAATCATCTTAATTTTAATGCTAAAAAATGTTATGTTATGACTTTCAGCAGAAAAGCGAATCCAATAAAATATAGTTACAAAATTAGTGGTAAAATGCTTGAAAGAAAAAGTGAAATGCGAGATCTAGGCGTGATTTTTGATCCAGAATTAAAGTTTAATAAACATATCGAACAAATGACCTCAAAGGCATATCGAATGCTGGGATTCGTAGTTCGAAATTCTCATGGGTTCCAGAACAAAGAAACATTAATTCTTTTATATAACTCCTATGATAGAAGTGTATTAGAGTACTGTTTAATTATATGGGCTCCATTTTATGAAATTTACAAAAACAACATTGAAAAGATACAAAAAAAATTTCTAAGGTATCTTTATTTTAAAACACACAATATATATTATTTTGATATACCATATTTAGTTCTTACTAATGAGTTTTCTATGAGCACACTTGAGAAAAGACGTAAAATAGCAGAAGCAATATTTTTATATAAATTAATTTGGTATAAGATAGATTGTCCCTATCTCCTTAATTATTTAAATTTCAGTATACCCACATATACACGAAATAATTTTACTTTTGAACTCCCAAGAGCTAATACAAACTTAGGTCAAAACAGTCTAATGTATAGAATGTTTTGTTTAATAAATTTAGAATTAAGAGATTTTGATATATTCAATCTAGGTTTTCAAAGTTTTCGCACAAAAATTACAAGGAATCTGTAATAGTCTTAATTCTGTAGTTATAAATTTTTAAGACAAAAGACATTCTTCGAATAGCTGATAAAGTTTAGTGTTTAAAGTACTTAAATAAGATATTCGTTTTGTTTTTTCAATCGGACTCTATTTTTCTTTATTTTAATTAAAAACTCTGTAGTTTTAGCACATAATTACTTTAAATGTTATATGATTGTAATCTGTTATTGGGCGCAAGGCTGTTGATTACTTAATAATAAATAAATAAATAAATAGTCTTGCATATGCACTGCTCAGTCCTACATTTAGCCTGCATGTGCACTGCCTAATCCTGCATTTAGAGGTACTCCCTAGTCCTGCCTAATGATAAGGCCCTTGGGTCTCTTCGAACAAGTTCTAGCCACTTTTTCCACTATTTAACTGCTGGAGACACATGAATAAATAGTTTTTTATGTGTTTTTATGCTAGTATTCGAACACTCAGGCACTACACACCACTTATAGGATATTTTTTACATAAAAAACAGTAAAAACACATACCAAATACAAATAAACACTTGAGTGCCGTGTATCTGTCCGCGAGTTTACTGCGCTGTGACGTCATTGCAACGCCATGCTAGAAATGAGTGTTTTAGCGCCAAATTCAAATCGGAAATTAGAAAACTTGATTTTAAATGTGTTCCATGATAAAATATACTATTTTAACAATTTTGCATAGCAAATTTATAGGTATCATTCTAAACTCTTTTCTAAAAATTGTCAAATACCCTAATGTCGTTTAAAGTAACTTCCTGACTGGTTAAAAGTAGCGACCCTGTAGAGACGCCACAAACTCTTCAAAGTCAAATTTATTTAAGGCAAAAACAAAGGATAGAAATATCGATCCTCTATACTCTAGCGATGTTTAGAGAGAGACGCATCTTCTATCCATGTTAATTCATAAGCGTTGGAAAATAAAAATAAATGATTTTTAATAAAACCTATACTGGATGTGATGAACAAACGTGTGTGTTTATATGTTGCATGATTATTGATCACTCACCGCTAACAATCTAAATTATTTAAGTGAAACGCCAATGAACTTGGCAAGAAAATAACATAACCAAAAAAAGTTAATTTCAGTGACTTTAATGATTTTGCCACGTCTTTTTTTTGCAAAAATGGCTGTGGTACAAAAATAGCGCATGGCCAAAATAGCGCATGACATAATAACGCATGGCTAAAATAGGGCATTACCAAATTAGTGCATGGTGCATTACTAAAAAACCAACGCCAAACAAAAACAGGTCGGGCAAAAAAATGTTGAAGACCCAAAATATCGCTATTTTGGCCATGCGCTATTTTTCTCGGGATCCTAGACGTCAGGGAAATTTTTGTTTTTGAAAAGATATGTTCGATTTGGTTTGGTTCGATTTGGGTGCAAACCCTTTAGGATCCCGAAAAAGAAGTCATGCGCTCTTTTGGTCTGCACTTTTTTGGCCTGCGCTATTTTGGTAATGCTCTAATTTGGCCTGCACTATTTTGGCCATGCGCTACTTTGGGTGGCGCGATTGTAACCTGCGCGTTTTTGTACCACTGCGTGTAAAAATATGTTATACATACAGGGTCTCTAGCTACAAGAACTTTACATGCATGACCAATTATCAAAACTAATTCATTCTCTATGTTGTGAGTGTAAAAAACAGCAGGAAAAATGCAATCTCAACCAAAACAGGTTGTTATTCGGGACATGACAAATTGCATCCCGAAATAGGTATAGTCTAAATTATACGCATTTGTAATGACGTCACCAGGTGAGAAAAAAACGTATGGCGTAGATATTTTTTATATTTACTATCGTTGTTGGGCTCAATTTTGTTGCATCTGCGGCTCGTTGTATCACATTCTCAAATTGAAGTGCGACTCCATTTCGGACTTGTTCCCTTTCCAGTTGAAAAAAAGCCAATATATTTAAAATTGTCAGCTGCGATTGTTCATTATACCTATTATATTATCACGCTTGCCTGGCCTCTTTGGACTGGCTTGGGGGTGCGTAGCTCAAAAATATATACGTAGAGAAACTCACTCTTTTTGGGGTAGACTTTGTAGAGTTGGGTTGGGGGTAGCTATTCCCTATTTCCGCCTCGACAGAGCTCTACACGCCGTCACTCTAAACGTTAGAGTGCCACCCTCAGTGAAGGTACCACTCAGAACGATTTAAAATTGGGAGAGGTTAGAAACTTAAGGAGTTATTGGTTATGGTCTTATTAGTTTATAATGGGGGAAAACTCGAAATAACTAACAAACAAACTTATAGGTACTTACTTGTAAACTACGGCAATCCTACTTATTTTGGGTCGCTTGCTTATATCTGTCTTTTGGACGGCCACTCGGGACTCGTCTTACTTTCTCTGCACTCGAACCTAACTTTTCTCTTCCCAAAAACTGACTGCCCTGTCACCCCGTTTCGCACCCCCGATCTTTCTTTCGCGACCATCAAAAGTGCTGACGGTGTGACATCACATTTATAATTATTATTTAATCTCAATCAAAATATTTGGTAACAACTATAAATGATCGATACAGTGCCGTACGAATTAGCAGGCTTGTACCCATTTTTAACCCTTTTTTAGCTACAAGCCTTTAATTCGACCAATCGCTATAATATTTGTTTCTCGGCATTTTACAACTTTTTAAAATAATTTTCGACAAGTTGACAAACTCATGTTTTTGATTGATAGTGACGGATAATTCACATAACCAATTACCTACCTATTTAAAAAATGAATTAATCATAGACAATTGTCACCGCTGTTTATAGTATACTAAATAAATGACGTCATTACAAATGCGTATAATTTGGACTATAGATAGTCATTTTAAGGGCCGAATTGCATCCCGGGCAATGGTGACGTTATAAATTGGGGGGAGGGGCAGAAATTCATATTGCATGGAAAAGGAGATAAAAAAAACTTACCTAAACAATTTTATTTTAGTATTTTATAAACAAGCAGCTACTTGGTGTAGTTTTTAGTTTATTTATTTATTCGCCCTTCTTTTACACGCGCACTGCTCGGATTAGCACCAGTTTCAGACTAATCATGGCCCTGTAGAGCAACCTCAAAAATTCCACATAATTTTAAACAGTCTATTAACCCACTAAGGATATGTCTATTTTTGGCCACATTTTCATTATGTTCGGTAATATTTTGCCTATAGGCACTATTCAATTGGCACCTGATATCAGTTTTGTGTCTTTAACTTTTCACTAAAGTGCTTGATCACACATTTCCTTTGCCACCCACGCAGGATCACTTTGTGGATTGTTCATAATAAGACAAATAAAGCAAAAAAAGCATTTTATTTTTCACAACTGCACAACCAGTTTATAGCATCGTGTAATTTTTTATAACTTGAACTAAAATTTTGGTTAATTTTTAGGATTTTTAGGTCCGGTCTATGTGGCCCTAAAGCTTTTATTTGTAATCGAAGTTTATATGTCAACGTATTTAATTTTGCACAGTTAATTATATAATCGACGATATTTATTTCCATTTTAGAAACAAACAAAAATAAAAACAAGCAATGAACACGGGACCGACAAGGCTTTCAAATAATGACCCTGACGTACCCCAAATCAAAACAAACTCCTACGTCTTCACTAAGGATAGAACGGGCAACACGTAGGAAGGGCAACGAATGGTTTGGCACGATGAATATGGCCGACGTCAACTAAAACAAACATTCCTCCCGCCCTCGCGCGAGGACAGTTACCCATACACCGCTGAAAAACGAGTGAAATTGAAATCTTGTACCGCGTGGTGCTGCTGGCTTGTAATTATTTACGCTAAAAAAGTTTACCCAGTTAACCACACACCAAAAAAAAAGAACTAGGCATGAACCCCATCAAATCGAGGACCATATTAAGCTTACTTCACCAAAAGAAATATTAACAGAAATCAAAAATATTAATTCGAAAAAAGCCCCAGGGTATGATCTTATTAACGGGGTAGTCATAAAACAACTCCCCAGAAAAGCTATCGTAAAACTATGCAACCTAATTAATGCGTCTTTTAGGCTTAGGTATGTACCTAAACTGTGGAAAGTTGCAGAAGTTATCATGATTCCAAAACCGGGAAAACCACTCCATGACGTGTCACCTTACAGGCCAATATCTTTGCTGCCAATTATATCCAAGCTCTATGAAAAATTATTGCTTAAAAGAATAAAACCCATCCCATCATTGAAAGACAAGAAATTATTCCATCTCATCAATTTGGTTTTCGAGACAAGCATTCCACGATAGATCAAGTACACATATTTACTAATATAATAGAAAAAGCACTAGAAGAGGGAAAAGTTTGTTCTGCAGTTTTATTAGATGTAGCACAAGCATTTGACAAAGTGTGGCATGAAGGCCTTAATTTTAAACTAAAACGGTTTCTGCCAAAACAATATTCGGATATTTTGGAATCATACATATCTGATAGACATTTTAGAGTAAAACAGGAAGACTCATACTCAAATTTAAGAGAAATTCAAGCAGGCGTGCCCCAGGGTAGCGTACTAGGCCCTTATCTATACTTATTATTCACTTGTGATATCCCAAAGCCAGAAAATTGTCACAACATTTGCCGATGATACTGGTTTATTGACGGTAGAAAAATCTATTGAAAAATGCATAGAAAAACTTCAGGATGCAGTCACCCAAGTTCACAGTTGGACCACAAAGTGGCGAATAAAATTAAATGAAACCAAATCAATTCATGTTGATTTTACAAACAAGAATATAAATCACATACAAATAACAATTAACCACATTCCAGTACCATATTCGAATCAGGCAAAATATCTAGGTATGATACTTAATGCCAAATTGCGCTGGAAAGCACATGTTAAGAAAAAAAAAGAAGAACTTGAGATAAGGTATAGAAAAATGAACTGGCTATTTGGAAGGAAGTCCAATTTAACAATTCATAATAAGTTACTGCTTTATAGACAAATACTGAAACCAGTATGGACATATGGTATTCAACTATGGGGTAGTGCTAAAGAGAGTAACATTCTAGTTGCATAAAGTATTAAGAAACATTGTGAATGCACCTTGGTACGTTCGAAATAGTGACCTTCATCGAGATCTAAAAATCGAAACTGTAGCAGAGTCTATAAAAAAGTACGCAAAAAGCCATGAAGAAAGATTCCATCGGCATGTGAATGTGGAAGCAATTCAGCTTCTAGACAATACTGTGCTAGTTCGAAGACTAAAAAGAGTGAAGCCGTTTGAGCTAGTAAACTAAGTGAATTACACATAAAACAAAATAATGCTGAAAACACAACACAATTGTGAGTTACAAACAAAGCGGGGAGAACTGTTGAGTAAACCCTAAGTTTAAATCTGACTTTTCTAGTAAATTAAGTTAAAACAAAATTGCTAATTAGTCTTACTGACTAGATTGTAATACAATAAACACAGTGTGTTTGACAAAAAAAAAGGCATGTCGTAAGGAAAGATTTAACTTTTTTTAAATGAATTAATAAAAAATACTGGTTGTCTTGTTTTGGGAGGGCACTGCCCGCCCCGTTGCCCTCCCTGTAGCAGCCGCCACTGATCCCGGGTATAGGGAAATTGCATCCCAAACCAAAAACCTACTGAGTAATATAAAACTTAATTTATTGTCACAGTGTTGCCGCCTGCAATATTTTCATTGGTGCAATTAAGGTTTGAATAAATATTAAAAATATTCTGGAAGGTCACTACTGTTATATTTACAAATTATAGACCGTCACATTACATGCTACACACGGCGGAAGTATTTTTGTCTGCACCGTTTCAATCACGTTAAAACAAATTAAAAAAACGGATAGAAAAAGTACAGTAGTATATTAGTATGAAAAATATGATTGCAATTTGACATATCTTGGTTTATTTGAATTTTCATCACTAAAATAAAAAGTTACTAAAAAACACTATTGTCTAGTTACTTTTTAACACTGTATATAAAATTTAATTTAAAAAAATAGAAGCTGCATTAGTATTTTTGTAAAGTGCTGACTTTGGGTTTTCCATAGTGATTTGTAACGTCGACATAAAAAAACTACTTAAAATGATCATAAAAATTTAACTTATTTTTAAAAACAGACTGTATTTTTAACAGTTTTAACAATTTTGTTTTCTTTGTAAAATATAAATAAAAGCTAAATATCTTTTATTTGGTATATGTTTTTTAAAAATATCCTTCCGTCTAAGAAATCCACATACTTGTCCATCTTTTTAGTTTTTTGAAATTTAGAATTATTAAATAAAACCCCCTGTACTCCGACCCTGTATATGTCACACCCATCCAGCAATTTTTATTTTAAAGAGAAGCAATTTGTTTATGTCTTCATTAAATTTTAACACCTTACTTTGCATAACTAAGCTCCTGGAATTTTTTTGTCTACTTAATACCAACACCAGAAATTTCTCAAAAAAAAATTAATAATTTTTTATTTCTTGGAAGAAAATAAAGCAATATCAGTTTTTTATCACTTAGAATGAAAGTGTATATGTCCTTATAACCGGTGCCAAGTTTCATTGCTCTATCTTTACATTTGAATTTTATACAGAATTTTAATGAGATAGATGCAATTAAAAATAAAACTGGGTTCGGGATGAGCACTACTTCGTGAAATAATACTATAGTGTCGTACTATATTCGTGCCAAGTTTTATTACGGTACGCAAAAATGCAGACAAAAGTGACTTAGGCTCCGGACTAAATGGCATTGTACGCCTCATGTGCGCTTTATGAGCTGAAACGGATGCAAGAGTTAATTTAACTCGTGTTAGATCTCAAAAGTACACAACAACTTCGGAAGAGAATAAAGCAATTAAAAAATATGAGCAGCAGACAAACCAGAGACTTGAATTCGGCAAGTTCTAGAATGCGAAGGGCAATAGCAGTAATCACAGGAGTTTTGACTTTCGACGAATAAAGAGGGGAACTGCTATGTCCAGCAGACGAGTATGACACCCATATTACCAGATGAAAACCACAGGCAAAGAAGGCGCGATGTAAAAACCGTTTTTCTACGTTGTCCGACGCCTATTCTCCACCTCCTTCGATCCTGACAATCATCCGCTGTCAGATTCTTCTGACTCATTGATCTTTGGATTGACTATTGCCATTCTAGTTTAGAACGCCCTCTTTTTCTGCGCCCTATTGGTTGCCATTCTAGGACCTGCTTTGGTAATCTTTCGTCGTTCATCCGTTGTACATGGCCGTACCATATCAGTTGTCTTTTAGTGATGTCATCCGTTAAGCTCCTTTCGATTCCCATTCTTTCTTTTATGATCTCATTTCTTATGTGATCTGTTCTAGATATTCTCATTGATCTTCTTATTGCATCCATTTCGACACTTTCCATTTTTGTTTTGTATTTTTCTGTTACGCGACAAGTCTCTATACCATACAACAGCGTGCTTTTCACCATTGTTTCATATATGTTAAATTTTACATTCTTTTTAATCTCTCTGCTCCATAAAATACTGTTCTTTTTTCCAGTTCTTTACAGTCTGTTCCTGTCTTATCAAATGTGACACCCAAGTAAACATACTCATTGCATGGAGATATTACTTGTCCATTGTCTAGTTCTAACTCACTGGATTCGTTTCCAATACATAAGTACTGTGTCTTGTCCACGTTCTCTATTAATCCCCACTTTTGGTATTCTTCCATTAACTTTCTCATCATATACTCCTCTTTATCATTAGCTACAATTACTTGGTCGTCAGCAAACTGTAGTGTGTATATGGTAAATCGGTCGTTAAGTTTTATTCCCATGCCGTGCACTTTCCGTTTCCAGTTTTTTAGAGCTACTGCGATATATATTTTAAAAAGGGTTGGAGAAATACAACATCCCTGTCCTAAGCCTTTTGTTACCAGGAATTCTTTTGAAAGTCGATTTCCAATTTTAATTTTAGATTTTGACCCTTTGTATAGTTCTTTTATCGCTTTTATGTATGTATGATTGATATTAGTCTGCTCTAGTCTAGTCCATAGTTTTTCTACTGGAACGGTATCATATGCTTTTTGTAGGTCCACAAAGGTAACATGAGTCTCTATATTTCTGGCGCTCCTTTTCTCAATTACTTGTTTAAGACAAAAACATTATCACTACAAGATCTGCCTGCACGAAACCCACTTTGCTCTTCTTCTTCTTGTTCATGAAAATCCTTCTCTATTAGATCTCTAAGAATCCTACCGTACAATCTACTGAGAGTACTAGTTACTGAAATTCCTCTGTAATTGTTGCAATCCAGCTTGTTTCCTTTTTTATGTATTGAGGATATGAATGAAATTCTCCAATCATCAGGTACTGGATGTCCGTTTATGCATTGATTGATAATATATGTGAGATTTTCGATTAGTTTCTCTGATCCATATTTGAGCATTTCAGCATATATTCCTCCAGGTCCGCTAGCTTTTCCGGATTTAAGCTTTTTAATACTATTTTTTATCATTTCTTTTTCGATGATTACTTCCTCTCCGTGTACTTCTATGTCTCTCCTCGGAGAGGCTGCCAGATATTCAAGTCTCGTTTCCTGCATTAGTCCCTTGTAGTATTCTGTCCATTGTTCTTGTTTGATGATCTGGATGTTGACTTTTTCTTTTGCTGGGTTTTTTACTGTAGAAATGAATTTCCATACTTCAGAACTCTGCCTACCTCCTACATGTGTATTGATATCGTGGCATTTGCGCTCGAACAGTTTATTTTTTTCTGTGCGTATCAAATTTCTCAGCTGTTTTTTGGTTTCCCTGTAGATTTCTAGGTCTCTTTATGGTTTAGTACTGAGCCATTTCAAGAATGTCCGTTTTATCTCTTTGACCATTTCCTGTATTTTTTCCGTCCACCACATCTTCCTGCTATTTCTATTTTCTTGGTATCCAACAGCTTCGATGCTTGCTTCCGTCAAGCTTTTTATTATGTTTGTATATATCTCTTCAAATGAGTGTTCTGTGTTTAATAATTTTTTATTTAATCGGTACAATCTTTGAGTACTTTCGATTTCTAGACTTCTAAAGTTGTATTTTTGATTGTCTTCGATGCATTCTAGGTTTTCATTTTCTTCAATACTTTCGTCCTTATGTGTTTTTCTTAAAGGGAATAATATTTTTGCTTTTACCAGATGGTGGTCAGATCCACAAGTAATACCACGAAATGCTCGCACATCATACCACTTTGATTGCGAGTGTTGTCCACCTATAGCATAGGCAATGATTGATTTAAGATTTCTTGTTGGCTGAATCCAGGTATATCGATTAATATCTTTATGCCTAAAAAAACCATTATTTATTTTTAGGTTGTGGGTTTCACACAATTGCATCAGTCTCAAGCCATTATCATTTGTTACTTCTTCTCCAAATGGTCCTATCACTTTGCTCTGGGTTTGTCTACCAGTTCAGCTATTAAAATCGCCAAGCATAATTATTTCTCTGGTATTACCGATTTTGGTAAAATATACATATTAAACAAAAAAAAAATATATTTATAGATAAAGGGTGCACACACAATATTTTAAATATCATTGTGCACCTAAAGCTTGTTAGCAGTTTAGCATTAGATGTTAGTTATTATTACAATTTATAAATTATATTGTTACATTGCTACAAATTAATAAAATAAATAAATAAGATAAATAAAATGTACCCAATAAAACGTTTAAAAGATTAAGATAAGGTGACCGGCGAGATTTCGTTATTATAATTGACACACGGATATTCTATTGTATTTAGCCTTCTTCGATCCATCTTTGGAAATAGGCCTCTTCTCTATCTGCCGCCATGTTCATTCATCTAGTTCCCGAATGCAAATCATCCTCCCATCTCATTTGGGGTCTTCCTGTGCATCTTTTATTTTCTCAAGGTCTCTATTTTATAATACATTTGTCCCTTCGATCGCCTTTTTGTCTGATTTTTTGAACAGAAAATTTCCATTTTAATTTTATTACCTCAACTCTGACATATCTTACTTTTCTTTTATTTCTTATACATTGATTCCTTTTTCTATCTGTTAGCTTTACATTTGTCTTTCCATTGATCTTTGGGCTTTTGTTACCTTTTACATGTTTGATTTTGTAAGTGTCCATTTTTGGGTCAATTCATAGATGAGGAGAGGAAGGATACATTGGTTATATGCTTTCTGTATAGAATATCTGTGTGATATTTATACTATCCTCTTTAACGTTAGTTTCCATGCCTCTCATATTCTTTGTTTTAAATATTTTATATCTACTTAGTCGGTCTTAGAGATTTCATATTTCTGTTCTTTTCTATAGATCTCTCAACTTTTTTTTCTTGCTTCTTTCTTTTAATAACTAGTTTATTTATTTCTGTGTACTCAATCGATTTTTTTGTTTTTTTTCTCCAGGTTCCGCCTTTTTTCATCAGTTTCTTTTTCTCCTCTGATATACAATTTTCTCTATTTTTAGCTTTTTGTGCGACTTACTTTGGTCACAGCCCTTGTCAGCGTATCATTTATTTCCACTTTTTGCATCTTAAGTTTTGGGTTAGCTGTTTTTTTGGCCTTTGTACATAGCTTCATTTTGTGTAAGTTTGTTCATATTTATTTTTGCATCTTAAGCTTTGGGTTAGCTGTTCTTTTGGCCTTGGTACATAGCTTCATTTTGTGTAAGTTTGTTCATGTTTATTTTTGCATCTTAAGTTTTGGGTTAGCTGTTCTTTTGGCCTTTGTACATAGCTTCATTTTGTGTAAGTTTGTTCATGTTAAGTTGTTTATTGATACCATAAACTTTTAATTTTTTTGAAATTACCTATCAATGTAGATTTTTGTTCTGACCATCCCAGGATCACTGCCTGTTGTAAAGCTATTTAGGACTGTTACATTGTGAAGCTGCCCCAGGGTTTCGTGAAAACCGAGCGAATATTTTTCTAAGTTACCCCGGGTGCAGTTACAAAATCTTTACCATCTTTTTAGCGTAAGCGTTTTAGCGTATATTGCTTTGTTTACAACCGTTTTATTGATATAAATTAAACACTTTCATTAAAGCAAGTTATTATATATTGATAAATAAAATATAGTACATATCCCAAAGTATTGCATGTCGTTATTTTGATTCAAGTCACACAAAAGTTAAAACTATAACATTAAATTCCTATTTTTCAATAAACTCTTTTTGACCATAGTCTATCAGTTAACATATTAGCAAAACGCTCTTGTGAGCAAAAGTTTGTATGGTAAAACAAAATGATTCAAAGTCAATTTTCATAGTCCACGAATTTTAAGCAACAACCGATAGATTAAAGTTCAAAATAAATCTCTCACCATAATTACAGCCAGAATACCACCACTAATATTTAACACTACTTAGTTTTTTGTTTTGTGGCATTACAGTTACCTCTGGCACATTTAGTCACTTTTATTATTTATTTACTTATTTTCCCTTTTTGGTTTGGATTCAAAAATCATAACTTATTACGAATGATATTAAGTTTTTGACTAATTTGAACTGATCTTAACAGAGATCATGACTCCGATTAAAATTAATACTCCGACTGATCACTTTTGCTATCCAGATCGCGCTTTTATAACAAGTCTTAAAGTGGGGAACAACATCGTTTTTTCCTCTCTCGTGATGTTTTTCACCATTTAAGGTCATACAAATATCAAAGTTTGGCCTAGTGGGATTAACCTTGCGGTCTGCCCGCTTTTATTTTTAGCAATGCGCAAAGCCATGCCAACATAGACTCAAGATTTTGCCTTGTTTGGCTGTCCTAATTAAAATTAGGTAGCGTTGGCGCCGTTTTTGTCTCGAGGCTTTAGAACCTTGATTTAGCGGATATTTCATCATCGAACCGAGTTGATAAAAAGGCTAGGATCTATTCTTTTATTATTTAATTTAAGCTCACAGTCTCCACAAGTAAGGTGTTGTTAAGTGTTAGTCAGTGGTTATACAAAGTCTAAGTGATGGGTTGAATACAATAACGTGAGTTACTTTAATTTAATATCGTACAATAGTGAGTGTTAAAAATAAATGAATTTTCTTTACGGTTCAACCTCTAACTGAGTAAAATTATTAATTAAGTTGTCATTGTAGATTTTTAAAATTAAGCTGTTGGCTGACCCCTACAACATCTCGAACAATATTTTTCGCAGTAGTTATAGTATGTAATCAATCAGTTTCGTTTTTTGTTTTTCCATTAGAGCTGAGCCATGTCCAGTTTCGTTGCGACTTCTTCCTATAAAACCAATTCATTGCGTAAATGTATCTTTCCTCTAGATAATTCACTAAGGTTGCGCCCCTATCATTCTATTCATCATATTCAAAATCCCTTATTTCAGTTTCTTCTATGTTAATTTTTTTCCTAGTATAGCATTTTTCCCATTACTAGTGTAATATGGGATTTGTATTCTTCCATAGCTTTTTAGATGTTTTCAAAGAATGCTTTGATGTGCTCGTCATCGTAAGTAGAAGTGGAATATGTATACTGCGATAACTTTAAGTTTTTAAATGTTTTAATTTTTGGTGTAAGATAGGCAACGCGATCTGTGATGTTTAGTTATGACTTTAGCGGATATATTGGCAAAAAATATAAGAAAATAAATGTCTATGCAAAGTCTAATAATAAATAATAAATTGATCCATGAGGGATCTGATACCTTCCTAGCTGGCCTATTAGCACAGATCAAATGAAGCCATAATAATATTATCAGCCTTGAAAAAGTTTTTTGTAAATATCTCTGAAATTTTGAACGAAGTTTTTGTTATAACACAAACTATTAAGCAAAATGTAGTCTATTATATTCCGAAAACTGTAATATTGATACGATGCTCCGTTAAAAAATTAGCATTTTCTAAAGTTTTTAATTGTCAAAAAACTGTCATTAGCATTAATCCATTTTGACCAAAATCTAATCAGCTCGTAAGAGTTTCGAACACTATTTTACCTGAATATTTAATGGAAATCGGTTCAGCGGTTTAGGATCTATCGTGTTACGGACAGAAATAATGTACACACACATACACACAGACAGAGACAGACATCACGAAGATATTGGTAGGATAGGTCAAAATATACCCAAATAACACAATTTCGTCGTTATCTTGCGGGCTAGGAAGGTAAAATGCAAATTTTTAATAAAAAAGAAACATTAACAAATGGTTCAATTATAATACAAACCAAACCAAACCGAACCTACTTTGCAGTTGCAGACTCAAACAGAAACTTAAACAATTGCTTATCTGATAGCAAATAATAAAAAAAATCCGTAACAGAAAAAATAAACAAGCAAATTAAAATTAGAGGCTAAGTAACGAACAGCGGCGTAGCGTGCCCGAAAGGGCGGGGGGGGCGACAGCTAAAAAGGGCGGCTCTGAAAACTGATGAAAAATCTGTTGGCAAAAAAAGGTCAAAAAAGCAAAGGTCAAAATCTTGCGACCAAAAAAAAAAAAAAAAAAAAAGGTCTTCATGTCGTTAGTTTCCTTTGGCACCCACTCAATTGGCCATTACCGGCCCGACTTCATAAAGCTGAGGGCGCTTCGGCCACCTATGGGGCGCCACTACCCTCGGGGCGGGGGGAGCGACGAACCCCCCGCGCCCCCCCCACGCTACGCCGCTGGTAACGAAAAAAAAAGGTCGGTGCGATGGGCTATAAGTCACCTTATTTTAAGATAAAATATTGGTGCGTGAATAATTACGAACCACATTACTAAATAGTATTTTATGTGTCTGTTTATACCGGCTTCGTATCTTTATGTACTTACCACTTTCGGTGTTTATTAATTATTTATTTCCAGGAACGACAACATCATAGTTCAATATTGTTCAGTTCATGTTTGATTAGTACCTATAATAATTTTGTTAAATTTTGATTTTAATCGCAATTCAACAGTGGAAATGTTTTTAGAAAGGTGTTGCGTAATTATATTTTTGTTTAGTTTGGTTGGGATAGTCTATGGGAAAATAGGATTCCTTGGATGTCCTTCTGGAGTTACGGTGGTTGAAGATTTCAAGGCATCTGACGTAAGTTATTCAGCACGGAACAAAAATGTTTAAACCAAGAATATTAAGTAAGAACATAAACAATTATCAGTAGCGTGTCGTGGATAAAAGGGCGGGGGTGGCGAAGACATTAGCTGCGTTCACACGTAGACTTTAGTCACGCACTTTTAGAGCGGACGCTCCAATCGCGAGTTCTAGAGAGAGAGGACTGGAGCGAGTCGCGCCAAGATCGTTGCTGCAAAAGTCATCACGCTTTTATCATTTCCTCCTTCACGCGGTGTAAAACTGAACGGTTTAATCTCGTGCGTGTGAATGGCAAAAATGTCTCGTTCCTCGCGTGATTAGCGTGGCGTCTGGATTTTCAGGCAAGCTCGAATTTTTGTTGAGATTTCACACATTTTTACTAAATATACTTGTATTCTAAGGATGAATAACGAAAATAAAAGATTTATGGCATCGCCGCTATGTATACCTATGAAAAAATTTTACAAAAGAAGGGAAAAAAGTGTTATGTGAGAACTGGATGGATCAAAAAATGGAAAAAAAGTTTTTTTTCTATAAGCGTGCGGAAAAGTCCACTTTTCCGCACGCATTTTAGTGTGGAAAGTGGCACTTTTCCGCACTAGTGCGGAAAAATATTTTTTCCGCACTAGTGCGGAAAAGTAAATTTGTTACGATTTTGAGGTGTTCTATAACATTTAGACCGTTCAAAATACATTTGTATCTTTCCTGCCACACGAAATATCCTAAAAATATTCAAATTGACTAAAATTCTGCTATATTTTCAATATTTTCGATAAAATAAAGTTTTCAGTAAAATAGGTTCAAATTATAAGTTTTTAACCTTCCCGGTATAAATATCGTCATTGTCAATGTCAAACAACAATGAACACTAGTGGTTTTAGATTTGGCATCTTAAATCACCATAGCAACAAAGTACAAACAAACTGTCAAAACAAAGCCAATTTTGCAGATACAAGCGTCTTTTGAATTTTTCAAACAAAAAAATCAGATTTTCAATGGATTCTTCGGACGAAGATCTACCCCAGTCAGTTCTAGAAGCCGCTAGAATCGCTAATTTGGACCTGCTTCCTTCAAAATCTCGTCACAGGTATGAGAAGGAATATAGTTTGTTTGAGAGATGGTGCCACGCTTAAGGCATCAAATCCCTTCAAGAAGCTGTTTTTTTGGCATATTTCTCCGAAATTTCCAAAACGTGCAAACCGAATACCCTTTGGTCGAGGTATTCTATGCTCAAAAGTGTAATAAAACTCAGAAAAACGTTGACTTAAACAATTTTTTTAAAGTTACGGCCTACTTGAAAAAACAAAACGTTGGATTCAGACCCAAGAAGGCAAAAATCTTCACAAAAGAAGAAATTTTCAAGTTTTTAAGCGAAGCTCCTGACCTAGTTTATTTGCATATGAAAGTTGCCACGATTTTTGGTTTGGCGGGCGCATGTCGCCGTGAAGAACTAGCAAAAATGTGCCTAGATGACATTGTAGAAAAAGGAAATATGATCATTATAAAAATTCCTGACTCAAAAAACCATACATTTAGAAGTTTTGCTATTTCAGAAGAAGCCGAGAATGGAAAACTTCTCCAATTGATCCGAAAATATGTCAACTTAAGGAAACCAGAGACCCCACATAGACGGTTCTTCGTAAACTACAAAAAAGGAGCATGTACGGTACAATGCATTGGAATTAATACATTCGGTAAAATACCATCAGATATCGCATGCTATCTGAAGCTTTCAAATCCAGAATTATACACGGGCCACAGCTTCCGACGTTCTGCCGCAACAATGTTGGCAGATTCAGGCGAAGGAATAACCAATATCAAACGACTCGGTGGATGGAAATCTTCAAGTGTCGCAGAAGGGTACCTTGACAGTTCAACTGGATTCCAAAAAAATATTTCGAATAAAATTTTGAAGTTCAGCCACCCTGGTCCTTCAACTAGTTAGCAACTTTCTTCTACCATACAACCTTCCAAAGTGCCTCAATCCAGCCCCAAATGCATGACCACAGTTGCAACAGATGTTTCCGAAAACTTGGAGAACGCAGTGGAGAACCAAAACCCAAGTTTCAAATCTGCCACTTCATTTGAGAAAACACTTGCCTCTGCTATCAACTTACAGCACGCTACAAACTGCACCTTTAATATTAATGTTAATAATAATAATTGATTTGATTAAAATGTTTTGAATATAAATAATTTTCTGATTAATTTTTAGTTTTTTCCTCACGCTTATAGAAAAAATAATGTACCTAACTCGTGCGTAAAGTGTTTTTCCGCACTTGATTGCTGGCCAAAGAGGGGAAAAGAGGCACTTTCCGCACTAGTTAGGTAAACTACTATTGTATGACTTGTTTTTTAAATTTTTGTTGGTATACTCTTTCGAGCGGATTTTCCATAAATATGGGTGCTTTTTGTATTCCTCCAAGAAATTCGTCATAAACTCTCTCGACCAATATCTTGAGTCCGCCATTTTTCAAAGAACTCTGTAAACAAATGCCAAAAACGTTCGAATTAGTCACGCGTTCCAAGCTCGTCTGACAAAAAATTTCAGCCAAGCCTATAACGCGCGACAAGTTCGACCGGCGCACTACGCGTTCTAAAGATTTGCGTCTCTTGAGCATTCACACGTACGTTTGGTCACTAGCGATTGGAGCGGACGCTCTAAGAATGCGTGGCTAAAGTCGACGTGTGAACGCAGCCTTAAGGAGCGCAAATATAGATAAGGGGGGAAATAAATTACAAAACAAACAAACCTTTTTTTAAAATATTTTTTTCTCAAAGGACGCCAGGGGCCCCAAGCGCAGAGGGGCGGGGGAGGGGGGGCATTCGCCACCCTTGGCCCCCTATACGACACGCCACTGACAATTATTACCCAAAACGCATGAATTTATCATCAGTAAAGGGTAAGGTTTATGAGTTTAGGCTTTGGGGGTAATGGTATCAAATTTCCAGGATACCTGCTCAAAATTCGACATATTTATGTTTTTTATGATTTCATTTAAAAAAAAATAATTTTTATTAATTTCTGGTTTTTATCATTAACATTAAGCATAAAAAGCAAATGATACCGTTCCAGTAGAAAAATTATGGACAGTGTTAGAGCAGACTAATATCAATCATACATACATAAAAGCAATATAAGAACTATACAAAGGGTCAAAATCTAAAATTAAAATTGGAAATCGACTTTCAAAAGAATTCCCTGGTAACGAAAGGCTTGTCTTAAGACTGGGATGTTGTATCTCTCCAACTCTTTTTAAAATATATATCGCAGTAGCTCTAAAAAACTGGGAACGCAAAGTACACGGCATGGGAATACAACTTAACGACCGATTTACCACATACACACTACAGTTTGCCTTTTGTTACCAGGAATTCTTTTGAAAGTCGATTTCCAATTTTAATTTTAGATTTTGATCCTTTGTATAGTTCTTTTATCGCTTTTATGTATGTATGATTGATATTAGTCTGCTCTAGCACTGTCTATAGTTTTTCTACTGGAACGGTATCATATACTTTTTGTAGGTCCACAGAGGTAACATAAGTCTCTATATTTCTGGCGCTTCTTTTCTCAATTACTTGTTTAAGACAAAAAACATTATCACTACAAGATCTGCCTGCACCAAACCCACTTTGCTCGTGTTCTTCTTGTTCTTGAAAATCCTTCTCTATTAGATCTGTAAGAATCCTACCGTACAATCTACTGAGAGTAATAAAGTAAGAAATTCCTCTGTAATTGTTGCAATCCAGCTTGTTGCCTTTTTTATGTATTGAGGATATGAAGGTTGAGAATAACGCAATTAAAATCTACGAAATTTGGCGGAGGCAACATACCGATGGCCTAACTGCAATACCACGTATCTAACATTTTGATAATTTTAAGATTATTTGTGATTTAGGCAAAATGAACTGGCACTTTCATGGTGTATAATGATATAAGCATGGGCGCACCCAGGGGGGGGGGCCCGCGCCCCCCCACGCTACGCCACTGACGACATTTACGATATATTTAACAAGACTTGAGCTAAGCCCAATTTAATTCAATTTATTTATTAGTAAGTAATAGTAATTTATCTAACAAGTGCCGAAAATGAGACTTTTCCGCATGCGAGGTCAGTTGACCGCACGACGCGGAAAATTAAGCTTTCCACAATAGTGAGGAAATATTACTTTTTCGCTCTAGTCCTGTCGGTACAGGCTAGAATAAAGAAAGGTTTATTTATTTACTTGTCGCGAGAAGATCTTAAAAATAATATTCAAACTAACTTTAAAGGTGGAGTTTATTTATTATACAGGCTGTTAATAAAGTATGTAGCCAAACTTCAAGGGGCGATTCCTGAAGTCATTTTAGGAAGAAAAGTTCAAATAAGCATAGGTCCAAAAATGCATATCCAGCAAGATACAGGGTGTTAAACTTTAAAAAAAAAATTGTTTTTTGTAGATATCTTCAACATCTTTCGCTTGATTTCATTGAAAATTGGCAGAGATATTTCTAGTATAAAGGGCCTACTTTGGCTCTAAAGAAGTTGCAATTAGCCAGTCCAGTGGCGTACCAGGGATGACCTTAGCAAATACTTTGTTAAAAAAAGTGTACGCCAATGACTTTTTTGACATTTTTGTATTTTTGGCGTATTTTCCAACTAAAAATACATCTTTTATGTCTTTTGTCGTATTTTTATTACTTGCTCGGTTTTCCAGATAAAAAAATAAAAAGCATTTTATTTGGAAAAAACATTTTACGGTTAAAAAAAAATACTAAGTCTTTTCTGGGTAATTTTTGTTTACAAAATTTAGGGGAAATTGGGAACTAGTATTTTGTTAAGGTGCAAAAGTCCAAATTAAAATAAATTTATTCCAGCGGCGTCTAGGTGCACACCTTAACCAATAATAATAAAAATTAATTGTACGGCAGTAATTTTTTTGCCATTCTTATAAGTTTCCAGACAGCACAACTAAAAATACGACTTTTTAGAAAAAATGGAATGTCGTGGAATGAAAGAAAAACAAAACTGTCAAAATTTGAGTCCCATGGTAACAATCAACAATATCGAAAATTTGACAAAGTCCCATTACAACGATAAACAATATCGTATAAGTACGTTTCATTTTTTTACGTGCTAATTAAATGTGTTAATTAATTGATTATTTAGCTCTAAAAGTTACATATGCTAGAGAATGGTGCAATTTACAAACGCAGAAATGGCAGAAATGCATTTTGTTTATGGGTTGGCCCAAGGTAATGCAAGATTGGCAAGACGTATTTATGCAGGGAGACATCCCAACCGAATTCTACCACACAGACAAACATTTGTAAGAATACATGAACGGTTATGCGAGTCAGGTACGTTTGAGAGGAGGGATGCTGTAGGGAGGCCTGCAGTACTTAGAACGGTGGAGCAAGAAGAAGCGGTATTGCATGAAATTGAACAAAATCCTGGTACAAGTACGAGAAAAATTGCACGTCAATTAGACATAAATCACGTAACTGTATGGGAAATTTTACGAGATTACCCGCTGTACCCTTATCATCTAGAGGGTGTTCAAGCTCTGCTACCTACTGATTTCCCCCAGCGTTTAAACTATTGCACTTGGTTTCTCCAACAACAAGAGGCATCTCCCAGGTTTTTAAGTCAAATATTATTTACGGATGAAGCCTGTTTTTCAAGAAATGCGATTATGAACTTTCATAACAATCATGTCTGGTGTGACGAAAACCCTCATGCAGTAATTGAAGATAATTTTCAACAACAGTTCTCAGTAAATGTGTGGGTTGGTATTGTAAATGACAACCTTATCGGGCCCCATTTTTTGCCAATGCGATTAAATGGTGACCACTACCGTTTTTTTTTGGAATTTGAGCTACCAGAGCTTTTAGAAAATGTCCCTTTGGCAGTAAGAACAGGAATGTGGTTCATGCATGATGGTGCCCCGCCTCATTTTAGCATTGTCGCACGTCAGTTTTTGAATGAACATTACGAAGGACATTGGATTGGTCGAGCGGGTCCACAGTCATGGCCACCAAGATCACCAGACCTAAATCCCTTAGATTTTTTCCTCTGAGGACATTTAAAATCTTTGGTTTACCAAACTCCACTCAACAATGAGGAAGAATTAAGACAAAGGATAGTTAATTCTTGTGATCAAATAAGGCAAACACCGGGAATATTTCAGCGTGTTCGACAATCAATGGTAAGAAGACTTCATTCTTGTATTGAAGTTAATGGAGGACACTTTCAGCAACTTCTGTAATATAACCTGTTTGTAAAATCTATATGTTTGTGGCGGATTCATAATAAAAAATATATTTGAACAAGAAACATTTAAGACAAAATATAAATAAAAAGCTTGAAAACGATTGTAGATTGGCAATCGAAACGTAGCGTATTCAAATTCAATTAAAAGATAAGTGGTTTAGATTTTACTAGGCAACTATTTATTTTTATAGAAAGCCACTGACAAATCAGTGATTTTTATTTTTCTAGGAGAAACACAGTGGTTTTTTATAATTTTTTAAAGTAATTTTTCCTTACTAGTGGCGTAATACCCAGAAAAAGTTGTGTTTGTATAACCTGTTTGATTATGAATTGTAAATGCTTCCTCAAATTCTAAATAAAAATTTTAGAGAAATCACTTTTAAAAGAGTGTTATACCACCGTGAAATTTGTTTTGTAATAAAATGCTTTTTATTTTTTATCTCGAAAACAGAGCAAGTAGTGAAAAAAATACAAGAGACCTAAAAGATGTACTTTAAATTCGACAATACAAAAAAAATAGAAAAATGTCAAAAAAGTAGTAAAAGCGTACACTTTTTTTTAACAAAGTATTTGCTAAGGTCATCCCTGGTACGCCACTGGACTTGCTAATTGCAACTTCTTTAGAGCCGAAGTAGGCCCTTTATACTAGAAATATCTCTGCCAATTTTCAATGAAATCAAGCGAACGATGTTGAAGATATTTACAAAAAACAATTTTTTTTTCAAAGTTTAACACCATGTGTCTTGCTGGATATGCATTTTCGGACCTATGCTTATTTAAACTTTTCTTCCTAAAATGACTCAAGGAATCGCCCCCTGAAGTTTGGCTACATACTTTATTAACACCCTGTATATGTTAGAGGGACTCCCAAGCAATAACAATATCAACTTTTTTTTAAATAAAAACTAAAAACAAATAAATAAGAAATCGCCTTCGCGGTCTTGAGCATGTTTTCCCTTAGTTTAATATACATTAAAATGTAGGAAAATACTTATATATTTTAAATAAATATTCTTGGGGGGGATCAAGCTTGCTCTGTATATGCCCATGTTTGTTAACTCGTTAGAGACACCGTTCATTTAAAGTCGCCACACTTTATAAAGAAATGCGGATGTTTGACTAATTAACTTATTTTTATCAACACATTATTTTTATTAGGTACCAAAACGAAAAGGAAAGACATAAAGCTAATTAATGACTTTACTTATAAATATGTGGGTGTTAAGAGAGTTCAAAATAATTAACGTATTTTTATTAACATTATTTTTATTGGGTACCTAAGTAATATAAAAACCGAAAAAAGACATATAAACTAATTAATGACTTGGCTTATTTGATATCAATATACATGTATAAAAATTAATTTTTGATGTCACGCTAAAAATGTGTTATTTGGGTGTACTTGGACCTATCTTAGCAGTATCGACATTTTTTTTTGTTTTTTTTTATTTATACTGGAACTTTCCATACAATCAGGATCAATCGCCTCTACGGTTTCAAAGATACAGGGGGTCAAAGTTTCAGTTTTTAACTTTTGTGCATTTTTTACAAAAAACTATTTCGAGTAATTTATACCTATTCTGAAAAATTATATTATTGTCTGTTGTATATCAGACGTTAGGCCACAAGTAGAGCTTAGTACACAAATAGAAAAATTGGACCTATTGACAGTTCTCTACATTCAGTGGCGTTCCAAACATAAAAATTATTAAAAAATATTTATTCAAAAAACGATGCTTTACATAATTAATTATAAAAAAAGAACAAACGTTGGAATTTTTTTTGATTTCTCCGGTCTTTTAGAAATGTCTCAAAGAAACAGGAAGGAATATGTATAAATGTTAAAAATCGGTTTGTAAAGTTTTTCACAAAACGCTGTAAAAGTCTAAGCTTTTTAGGATTTTAATTTTTTTTTAGAAATGATTTGATAAATTTCACGCCACTGAATAAATAAATGGTTAGAAAAGTACTGTGAGCAACAAAAATCTTTGCATTAACCAAATAATTATATTTGTTTAAAAATTATTGTTAAAATGCGAAAGTATTTTGCATTAAAAAAAAAACATTAAAATCCTAAAAAGCTTAGAGTTTTACAGCGTTTTGTGAAAAACTTTACAAACCGATTTTTACCATTTATACATATTTTGGTTTCTTTGGGAGATTACTAAAAGACAGAAGAAATCGAAAAAAATTTCACCGTTAGTTCTTTTTTTATAGTTAATTCTGTATAGCATCGTTTTTTGAATAAATATTTTTTAATAATTTTTATGTTTGGAACGCCACTGAATGTAGCAAACTGTTATTTTTTTGTTTGTATATTAAGCTTTACTTGTAACCTAACGTTTGATATATATATATATATATATATATATATATATATATATATATATATATATTTATCGGTTTCACAACGTTCTACGTCTTCCGATACCCAATCTCCACTCGTTTCTGTTTGCCCATAATTCATCATCTAGGCCTCTTATTCTTATTTCACTATCTATACCTTCTCTCCAGCTTCTCCTCGGCCTTTCTCGTTTTCTTCGGCCAGTTGGTTTCCATTGTAATATTTGTTTAGGTAGTCTTCCATCATCCATTCTTTGTACATGTCCGTACCACACCAGTTGTTTTGTTCTTATATCATCCACTAGAGTACGTTCACCCACTGTCGTAATTTCTCTTATTCTTTGATTGGTAACTCTTTCTCTTTTTGATTCCCTGCTGCTCTTCTCCAATAGTCCATCTCCGTAGCGGAATTCATTCATAACCTGTTCTATCTTTGATTGGCCATACTTCTGAGCCGTATGTAATGATACTTTTAACAATGGTGTTCTATATAAGCTTTTTGTTATGTTTTGATATACTCTGGTCCCAAATTATTCCATTTAATAAAGTTATTGCTTTTCTTCCATGTACGTTTCTATCTTTTATAGCTTTGTCTAGTGTTCCGTCAGCTGTAATTTTTAGACCCAAGTATTTACACTCATCACAGGACTGAATTCGCTGCCCAGTATTTAAGATTAGATCCTGTTTCGTTCCACCAATACACATATACTCTGTCTTATTGATATTAACCTCTAGTCCCCACTTATTGTACTCTTCTATTAGTTTTCGTGTCATATATTCGAGGTCGTCATAATCCTGAGCCACCACTATCTGATCATCGGCGAAACATAAAGTATACAAGGTGGTTTCATCCAACGGAATTCCCATGTTTTGTCATTTTCTCTTCCAGACTTTAAGGACCTGTTCCAAATATATCTTGAAGAGCGTAGGCGAGATACAGCAACCTTTTTTAAGACCTCTATTTACTTGAAAGCCTTTGGTTAGTTTTGCTTTTATTTTAACTTTTGCCTTACTATTGCGGTATAACTTTTTGATGGCCTTAATTAGTTGTACGCTTATGTTTGTCTTTTCCAACGCTTTCCAAAATTGATTTAGTGGTATACTATCATATGCCTTCTGCAAATCTACGTAAAGCAGATGGAGCTCTTGTCCGTATGCCATTTCCTTTTCAATAACTTGGGTTATACAAAAGAGATGATCTGAAGTCGATCTGATACATAACAAACAATAATATAACTTTTCAGAATAGGTAGAAATAACCTGAAATAGTTTTTGCACGAAAGCTTAAAACTGAAACTTTGAACCTCTGTATCTTAGAAACCATAGATCGGACGACGATGGGGCAATGATAACATTTTATCAGGGCATCAAGGTCTACAACATACTGAAATTTAAAAGAAATCCAACCGAAAGCCACCGCCCATAAGCTCCGGGCGGGATCCTTTGTCGAAAATAATACCTCTATAGATTTCTACGCGGGCTAGGAAGTTAATAAACAACATTTGCACAATGACATGGCAGTATTATCGGATCAGGCGAAATGCATTTTTAGTATTGCATAATGAATAGTTAAAGTTAAATAATAATAACATGCATTTTTTTAAGCAACAATGTCTGCTATTATTATAGACCGATAAAAGTTAATACTTGGAAAAATAACTGTTTTAAAGTGAATTTTTTATTTTTTGTTAATATGAACAAAGAAACCTTAAATCTTATCAGGATAATGAGTTTACTTTCGCATAATGAAATTGGTAGGTGATGGGTAGGAAATGGCTGGCACAATGGTAGTTATGTGTGGTTAAAAATGTACAATAATAGTATATTATTATCTTTTAGTATGTCTATAAAATCCATAACAAAAATATTAGATATTGGAAAATAATGCGATATAAATGGATATTTTTTTGCAAAAAGGTACATAATTAAGTAAAAAGTACAAGAAAAGTCAATTAAAACTGAATTAAAATATAAAAAAAAAGTACAGGGTGATTTTTTATAATTGCAAGATCGCTATAACTCGGTTATTATTGGGAGTAGAAAGTTCAAGCAAAAACTATTCGGTTTGGTAAATTATGGCCACTTTAGGCCCACCATTAGTATTTTTTTATAGGTTATAATATACAGGGGGCGACAATCAGATCAATTTTTTTAAAGGGAACATCCTATATATTTTTGTATTTTTAAGTTCCGCAAAAAATTAACTTTACAGATATGTAACACTATGGCTCTATCTTTGTTAGTTTTCGAGATAATGACGATTGAAATTCCGAAAATTAGCAAATTTTAAATACGGTGCGGAGTATTTCCTGTGACAAGTCACAAACAATATTAAGATGTGGGGATACCTAATAACATTGTCAGTGCCAAATTTTAAATATTTATCAACAATGTTGCTTTATTCCAATGCAGAAAAGCAAGAGATACTTTTATTATATGCGAAAAATAATAAAAATGCCACTGCTACTGCGAGAGAATATCGAGAACTGTATCCAGCCCGACAATGTCCTAATATATCCACAATTCTTAGAATATATAGAAAATTTCGTGAAACATCGTCTGTGGAACGAAAAAAACGAGTTGTTCATCCAAACGAAGAGGCTAATTTAAATATTTTACTACATTTTCAAGAAAGTCCACAAATTTCTATAAGAAAAGTATCTTCCGCATTAGTGCAAGAAGGACAGGAACGCTTGACGTCTTTTACCAAAGTAAGAAGTCTCCTAAGAACAAATTCTTATTGGGCATATAAACAACAAGAACTTCAAGTCCTAACACCCGATCAGAAAAGAAGAAGGGTAGAATTTTGTCACTTTATGCATGAAAGACTAAACGCAGAACCCCGTTTTTTAAATCACATTTTGTGGTCGGATGAGTCGACGTTTACAACTTGTGGTCTACCAAATAGACAGAATAGCAGACTATGGTCCACGAATAACCCTAATTTTGTAAAAGAAATTAAAAGAGGGAAGACAATCCGTGAATGTCTGGTGTGGCATACTGAACGACCGTGTTGTTGGGCCATTTTTTTTTTTGAGCACTCTTTAACGGGACAAATTTATTTAAATTTTTTACAAAATTACTTAGAAAATTTTTTGGATGACTTGCCACTAAATCAAAGAAGAAGATTGATTTTTCAGCAGGATGGGGCTCCTCCTCATAATGTTCATGAGGTTCGAGAATTCTTAAATAATAATTTTAATGAATGGGTTGGGAAAAACGGCACAATACGCTGACCACCCAACAGTTTTGAATTAACTCCTTTAGACATTTTTTTATGAGGTCACCTTAAAGATAAAGTTTACAGATTAGAAGCGAGGAATACTCGAGAGCTCAGAGAATTAATATCACTGTCTGTCAATGAGCTTAATGAAAATTTTTCTAATTTAATAACCAGAACAATAAATAATTTAAGAGACCGGTTTCAAAAATGTATTGAAGTTAATGGTGATAGGTTTAAACATTTGTTACGTTAATTTTTATTTACAGTCGAACCTCTCTAACTCGAACCTCTATAACTCGAACCTTTTAAGCCGTCCCTGCACTTTTCACATGTATTTTAACCCATGTAACTCGAGTTTCTATAACTCGAACTCTCCATAACTCGAACTGTTTTGGTTGTCCCTTCAGGTTCGAGTTATAGAGGTTCGACTGTATTTATGGATTTAAAACAATTAAAACATTAAAAAAATTGTCGTCTTTTGATTTTAAATTTCTATGAAAACTGACAAAGATGATTATTTATATTTATCAAACTGTCAGTCAATATTGTTTCAGTTTGTTATTTACAGTCTATACGTTAAATACTCCGCATTTAAAATTTGCTAATTTTCGGAATTTCAATCGTCAATATCTCGAAAACTAACAAAGATAGAGCCATAGTGTTACATATATCTGTAAAGCTAATTTTTTGCGGAACTTAAAAATACAAAAATATATAGGGTGTTTCCTTTAAAAAAATTGATCTGATTGTCGCCCCCTGTATATTATAACCTATAAAAAAATACTAATGGTGGGTTTAAAGTGGCCATAATTTACCAAACCGAACAGTTTTTGTTTGAACTTTCTACTCCCAATAATAACCGAGTTATAGCGATCTTGCAATTATAAAAAATCACGCTGTACTTAACTCAATAAAAAAAAATCAATAAAAAAACACCCTACTGCTAAATCTACTTGTACCTATTATGCAGTTTTGTATTTTCATGAATCAGCTTATTGGGTAATTTTGTACCAAACTGCGACTAGTAGGTATAGTTTTTGCAAAGTCAGTTGAACAAAGATAAAAGCCGACCATCGGCATATTCTTTATAGAAAGTGACTTGGGCGGCTGTAGATATACTCATGAAAATTATTTCATTAAATTATGGCGTAAACTAAAGAAATAAAAATAGATAATAAAACTTTATATTCCTACACCTACAGGAACGACACTGATTTATTTTCTAACTCTGCATACTGCCGACTAAAGGGGTTCCGAAAAGCACACCTGAAAGCAATTAAAAGCGCATCTCAAAAAAATCTGCCAATCAGGTGCCGTCTATCCACCTGGGCTCGGTCGGTCGGAAAACAAATACTTTGTCGTCGGACCGCAAAGAGCTGCGCCTCTTCTCTGTCAATAGGGTTGAAATTATACCAAGAAGATTTTATATGAATTTGGATAACTTTTGAAGGGCAGAATAAAGCAAAATTTCATGAAATCGATAGAACCCCGTATTAGGAGTTATTCAAGTGACTTTGCAAAAACTATACAAGTAGATTTAGCAGTTGGGTGCTTTTTTATTTTTATTTTTTTATTTCCAATTTTTAGTTCGATATTTCGTTCTTATTTTAGTAGCGTGCATTCGACCTTTCTTTGTTTTGCGGTATAGTGGCATCCTGGTTTAATGTTTTTGATTGTGCTGTTTCAACTTGTCTGTTCGCTGATGCTCCTGCGCTACTCCTCCTTAGTTTGATGAATTTGATGATAAAATGCAGCAAATTCATAAAATGAAATGTTTATCGTCGTCTAAATTTTACTTTTCCTAGAACTTTATGAGTTAAACACATAATATTTTTGTATGAAATACCAAAAAATAATTAAATCTACTGGATCACGGAAATATGTACTTAATTCAATGCGTTACCTAAATCAATTGTGTTAAACATTGGAATATGCCTAAAGGGTAGATAGGTGCGTTTCTAGTAACATTGAGGGACGGTGCGGGAGGGGAGAGGAAGGAGGAGGGGGAATGAGTAAATGGTGTTGAAAAAATTCTTAAAGCGTGTTCAGAAAGAGATTTTGAATTTGCTCTATATTCGTAAAAGTTATGGCTTAAACTATTGCTAATAAAGATGGTGGGGAGGAGTGAGGGAGGGAGAGGGGGGAAGAGCTAGTATAATGGTGATGGAAAAAATCTTATAGTGTGTGCAGAAAAGTTTCAACATCGCCCTATAGATATAGGGTTAATAAGAATTTATCCTAAGAGTTGGAAATAAAAAAAAAATTAATAAAAGAAACACCCAACTGCTAAATTTACTTGTAACTACTAGTCGCAGTTGGGTACAAAATTACCCAATAACGTGATTCATGAAAATACAAAACTTTATAATTCGTAAGTGCGCTTTGGGCATCAAAACTAAAAGTTGAAGCATGTCGTACATTATAGGTATACCTATCAAATTTGTACTCAACTGCGACTAGAACTTACAAGGAAATTTAGCAGTTGGGTGTTTTTTTTATTTAATTCTTTTTCCTATATCTTAGAGCGTGGGTTAAGCCATTTTAGAGCCCCTTGTGTAGTAGAATTTTTCGCAATCTCTAGTTATTAAGCCAGGGGCTCAAGCTCCCTCAAAATCTCCTGGCTAGTTGAGTCCTTTAGTGAGAAAGTACTTATTAGAAATCTTCATACAAAATTTTGAGAAATCAATATATTATATGACCTAAAGACTGGGACATTAATACCAAGGCGAAAATATTTTTGCTCGACCGTAAGTCTCATCAAACTTTCCTGTAATGTTTTATTTTATTTTATTTTTATTTTATTTTATTTACACCACTTAACAGGAGTTAACCCAATTACAAAGTGGGGAAGAATACAGTGATTAACAATAACAGAATCTAAGGATAAAATGAAGTACAAAATAAAAGAAATTTACTACATCTACACTGAGTGAGCAGAAATAAAAATTATGAAAATCGTATATTTTTTAAGGTAGAGATACTGCAATTAAATATGTCACATCTGTCGCAAGCCTGATTGCACGTGTTACAAGCCCGAATTATTGGAGAATTTTTGCAAATATTGGTGCGCTGGTAAGGAAGATAAAACGGAACAGTAGTGCGTGCTGATGTTCTGGGTACTAAAAAATTAATCTTATGCAATAATTCCTGGGAGTCGATTTGATTATGTATTAATTTGAAAATGAATTGCAACTCTGCCAACTTGCGCCGGTCCTCCAATGAAGATATACTGAACCTTTCACAAAGGACCTGGTTCAGAATACCAATTTCGGGATACACACCATCAAGCTTAAAAACAAGGTACTTCAGAAACTTACGTTGAATTTTTTCAATAGTATTAACGTGAGTATCATAATACGGAGACCATACTATGCACGAGTATTCCAATTTAGATCTGACATAAGCAAAATAGAGTAATTTTATACTAGAAATATTTTCTAGGTACTGAGAAATCCGTATTATGAACCCAAGCATTCGGTAGCTTTTCTTTACAACATCCTGGATGTGGGGAACAAATGATAGAGCACTATCGAATGTTACTCCGAGATCTTTAAATTCCAGACTCCTGGGTATTTCGATTGTATCAATGGAGTAATTGAATTGAATTACCTGTTTTCTAAGGGTGAAAGACACTACATTGCATTTAGACGGATTGAGAGGGAGAGAGTTATCAAGACACCAAGTATATACCTTATTTAGAGCAGCTTGAAGTTTTTCACAATCAGCAATGTTATTTATTCTACAGATAAGCTTTAAGTCATCAGCGTACAATAGGCAAATAACTTCTATGTACTTAATTAGGTACTCGATTTTTGCGGTTACTTTTACGAGGTATTAAAAAGTTTTTAGTGCCTTAAAAAAGAAACTAAAAGGACACGTTTAATCTCTAAAGTGAACAAAAACGAGTTCTTGTTCCTAAGGTGAAGAAAAACACGATTGCAAGATATATTTTTTTGAAAATGAGAGGCAATAGTTTTTTCGTTTCGTTAGACATGCCTCTGCTATGTTTAATTTTTTTAAATTTGTTTGTAGTACCTTGGTCTTTGGTATGAATACTCCAAGTATCCAGCAATTTTCGAACATGGCGGTAAATGCATTACAGCGCAGTATTCTCTCAACGACGATGGCTCGCTTAAGGTGGTAAATTCCATGCAAAACTCGTAAGTATATTTATAACTGATCAGCTAGCCATACACACAGAGGTTGATCCGTCGGTTTGAAACGGCACAGATAAGTCTGACCGTTTTGCCCGAAATGGTTTAAAACTGCTGCAGTTCACTAACACAAAAAAAATCTTTCGAATCGATCCTTCATATTGGTCTGTGGCAGACATAACTGCGCGTTAGTGGGCGAAAACGAAACATTTATCTGCCGGTTAAACCAAAACTGTAGAATTTCGTCAAGTCGAAAGTTTTATGCGGCACGGTATTTTAAGCATAGTGTATGTAAAATGTTTCGTGCTAAAAAGAAGCAGGCTATATGTATGGAAATGATTAAGAATATGGAAATAATGCATATTGGTGTAAAAAAGAGACGTTCCAAGTGGGCTAAAAGTTATTTGTTTAAGAGGAAACTATTTAGCCCTGACCTTCTATTAAAAGAGTTAAGAGAAAATGATCCAGATGATTTTAAAACTTCTTTAAGAATGGATATTAACATGTATGACCTTTTATTAAATTTGGTAAGAGAGGATCCTACGAAACAAGATACCCAAATGAGAGAAGCCATTGGACCAGAACAGCGATTAAATGCTGCCCTTCGGTTCCTTGCCACGGGAAGATCATATGAATATCTTAAATTTCCAGTGGGAATTTCTGCACAGGCACTTGGTTATATCATTCCGGAAACATGTGCCATAATAACCGACAGACAAGTCTGCGCCGGTTAAAAAATCTGTGAGCGCGGAACCCACAAGTTTCGCCCGCCGCGCCGGTCTGAACTCACAGATAAATCTTTACCGGCTATAACTGGCGCGTGGAATGTCCACTATTTGAAAGACAAATACGCCAGTTTGAACCGCGCCGTTCCAAACCGGCGGATCAACCTTTGTGTGTATGGCCAGCTAAATTAGTGGACATTTCACGAGCAAGTTATCCAGATTTATATTTATTTTATTTATCTGTTATTTATCAGAACGGCGGGCGAAACTTGTGGTTTCCGCGCTCACAGATTTTTTAACAGGCGCAGACTTGTCTGTCGGTTTACACTGTGCCAGTAATAACTGCGATAAGGTGGTTGTTTTGTTTTGTCAAAGGATTTTCTATCTATAGTATCTTTCTTTTTCGTAAGATCCTCTCTTACCAAATTTAATAAAAAGTCATACGTTTTAATATCCATTCTTAAATAATTTTTAAAATCGTCTGGATCATTTTCTCTTAACTCTTTTAATAGAAGGTCATGGCTAAATAGTTTCCTCTTAAGCAAATAACTTTAAACCCATTTGTTACTTTGTAGTCCTCCATCCCCCTCCCCTATTCAAAAACCATATTCGCATAATTTTATCAAATATAGAGCGATTTCAAAAATTCTTTCTGCATACGCTTTCAGTTTTTTTTCCAACACCATTTTACTAGTTCCTCCCCTCCCCCCGCCTCTACCTCTCTCCTTCCCGCCATTCTTATTAGTAATAGTTATAGCTATAACTTTCACAAATATAAAGTGATATCAAAAGTACTTTCTGCACACGCTTGAAAAATTTTTTCCAACATCATTTTACTAGTTTTCGCCTCCCTTTCTTCTCTACTCTCTTCTTATTAATAGTTGTAGCTATACTTTTCAAAAATATAAAGAGATGCACACGCTTTAAGACTTTTTTTCCATCATCATTTTACTAGTTTCCCCCTTCCTCTCCCTCTCTTCTTCCCAGCCTTCTTATTAGTAATAGTTGTAGCTATAACTTCGGTTCACACACAAATTTAAAGCGATTTCAAAAATTTTTTCGGCACACGCTTTTAGATTTTTTTCGACACCATTTTACTAGTTCCCTCCTCCTTCTCCCCCCCCCACCTTCACTCAATGGAAGGTAACACTGTTCGCGTTCGTAGAAAATCTACACGTACTTTTTGGGTAAAGCTAAATAAATTGTAAATGCATAGTGCTTTTTATAAGGCTGAATAAAAATTTAAACCTAAAAGTTGGAAATAAAAAAAATTAAACAAAAAAAACACCCAACTGCTAAATTTACTTGTAACTACTAGTCGGAGTTGGTCAAGCAAGTCGTACAGGGTGTCCCAAATTGGGCACTTTTAGGGGGTTTAAGGTACTTTTAGGGGAGACAGGGAAAAACTGGCCACACATTGCGAGGCTCAAATTTCAAGAGAAGACTTATAGTGAAAACCGCATTTTGAAATACCGTCTCGTCTTTGAGCTACGGGGGCTTTTTGAAAAGTCTGCATTTTGGAAGGGGGTCTATAACTTCGTTATTAGTGAAAATTTTGATTTAGAGTAGATTGGAATTTTATAGACTTTGTCACGAGGAATTCACCCGCTAAATTATATTTTAACTGTCACTTTTAGTTTTTGAGATATGACATAAAGTTGCATTTTTTCCTATGAAATGGCCTATATTTTAATTAATTTTTTAATTCGTCATTGAATTCTTTTCAAAATGATCATATATGTCATTATTTAATTGAGCGGTTTAGATGATATTTAGCTTTTTCACTTATTTCTAGTGCGCTATAATTTCCTGCTGAGGCAGGTCAAGGCACTCCAGTATTTTTATTATTTTACACAGTAACATTTTAACATGTCAAACTTTTCATCGTTTTGATACATATTTAAAATGAAATTAAAAACGCTTTTGTGCATAATAATTTCACATCAACGCGTAATGTCAAATTGTTTAAACAATTGAAAACAATGACAAAACGCCAAGACGCAAGGCAAACCTGATTTGCATAATATAAGACAACAAAACTATAGAAGCATTGAAATAGGATTTGACCGCAAGGCTTTCATGTCAATGGCGCATAACGTCATTCAACGCACACTAGATAAAAATAAAAAACTTTAATTATCTCCGAAACCGCTCAATCAAACTATGACATATGTTGCACCATTTTGAAAAGAATTTAATGACGCAATTGAAAATTAATTAAAATATAGGCCATTCCATAAGAAAAATGCAACTTTATGTCATATCTCAAAAACTAAAAGTGGCAGTTAAAATTTAATTTAGCTGGTGAATTCCTCGTGACAAAGTCTATAAAATTCCAATTTACTCTAAATCAAAATTTCCACTAATAACGAAGTTATAGACCCCCTTCCAAAATGCAGACTTTTCAAAAAGCCCCCGTAGCTCAAAAAAGAGACGATTTTTCAAAATGCGGTTTTCACTTTAAGTCTTCTCTTGAAATTTGAGCCTCGCAATGCGTGGTCAGTTTTCCTCTGTCTCCCCTAAAAGTACCTTAAACCCCCTAAAAGTGCTCAATTTGGGACACCCTGTACATTATAGGTATACCCAGTGGCGTATATAGAAAAAAGTTTAGGGGGGGCCGAGACAGTTTTGGGGGGGGGCCCAGACCTCATGAGGCTGTATTTTATACTATTTTATGCTTGTATTTATGAAATATGTGGAAAATATCTAAAAAAATGTTAGCTTCGGGGGGGGGCAGGCCCACCCCTTATATACGCCACTGGGTATACCTATCAATTTTGTACTCAACTGCGAACGATGGTTATGTTTACCACCAAACGTTATTTTTAAGTTCCTCCAAAAGCTCTTTTTAAACATCTTGAACTTACCTTAATTTACGGTTAGGGTAAAAAGTAACGAAATTCGCGATTAAAGCTCCTAACCAAAAAGACCCGAACCGAACCCAATGTTTCATTCATTCATTCACTGTAGACAATGGGCTTCGGGCTTCTCAGCATCCATCACCCAGTAACCCAATGTTTCAATTTCTCTAATATTTCAGTGAAGGAAAAACAACCAGCGCGGAAGCAAAAGCTACGTTTTCGGGCCCAGCAAATGAAGCCAAGCTAAAAGTAAAGTTTCCACAGGCACCAGGTAATATAACTAGCACAAAAAATTCCGTTTTTGAATTTTCTAACCTATACAGGGTGTCCCAAATAAAACCACCTATATGGGGATTTCGGAAACGGTAAGAGATACGAGATTGTTTAAATGAGAAAAAAAACTGCGCTATTCAGATGCTGTATCAAAATTAAAAATATCTACAGGGGTTTGTAAAATATCGAGCAAAAACTAAAATATATGTTTTTTGAATAGTTTAAATATCGCCGCCATCTTGCAAACAAATTTAATGAAATTTGGTAGCTTTGTATAAGCAACTACGGCAAATTGAATGACATTAACAATTTTTTGCTAGGCCTTCTAGTTTTTTTGAAACCATAGCCAACTTTCTTATTTCTTACGACCGCCATATTGGATTTATACTTCAATAAATAAAGCATAAAAGGAGCTTTTTAATCGTGTATAATAAGCCTATCTTTGGATGACGCAAAATGTGAATTTATTTAAAAATAGTTTTTCACTTAGCTGGCTGTGAAACAAAGGCCGTAGTTGTGTTTGTTGTCATACCTACGTAACTACCTTTTAAAACTTTTCCATTTATTTGATTTATATGCAAATCTTTAAGGCCATTATTTTTTAATTTTTCTCTGGCTATGAAATAATACAATTTCTTAAAATCTATCTTTTATATCTGCATTAAATTAAATAAGCAAATGTTCGAAAATTCCACCGTTGTTATTCATGCAAATCCTGCATCCATGAATTTGGGACATGCATGCATCTTTAACCATTTGTTCAGGAATTTCTTCTATGGCTTGAACAAGGGCTGCCTCAAGTTCTTCTATTGTATTATGAGTGGTAGAAAAACTTTATCTTTTAAGTATCTCCAAATACAAAAATCAAGAGGCGTAAGGTCCGGCGAACGTGCGGGCCAGGCAACTGGTCTCGATTTCCGATCCAGTTATTTCCATGTTGCTGATTCAAATAGTCGGTTATGATTTTTGCACTATGAGGAGGTGCTCCATCTTGCTGGAACCACGTGTTTGCTACATCTTGAAGAGGCTAATTTTCTCAAATTTGGTTAACGTAATTTTGTAGAATTTCTACATATCGAGGTGCCGTCAAAATATTATGAAAAATGTTAAATAGTATGTGTCCGTTTATAACTCCCAGCCATACATTTAAACTCCACCTAACTTGATGGTGCACCTCACGATTTAAGAACGGATTTTCATCGGGCCAGTACACGTAGTTATGTCTGTTAAACACCCCGCAGGTTGTAAACCTGCTTTTATCGGACCACAGAACCTTAAGCGGAAATTAAGGGTTTTCTCGCGATTTTTGTATGAACCAATTGCAAAATAAGGTTCTTCTTTCTAAGTCACCATCTCGCAGTGCTTGGCTAATATGTGTTGCATATGGATGATACTTAAATTTTTTAAGAATTCTTTCTGCAGTTGATTTGGGTACTTCAACATTAGTTTCCAGTTCACGAAGGGAGATGCGAGGATTGTCAACGACACTTTATAAAACCAGAGCTTCAGTATTTTCATCAGGTTGTCCATTACGCTTTTGTTTTTGAAAGGAACCATATTTAATTAAATTATTTCTAAGTATTCTGAAGAAGGTTTGTTAACCTTGTTTTCGTCTTTCTGGATATCTCTGAAAGTACATATCTCGATCTTTTCCAGCATTCTTATTACACAAAATATAACATTCATACATATCTACTTTCTCCCCATTTGGAAACCTTTCCATGTTAAATTTGATTGATAATGTTATTTAAAAAAAATCTTAAGTAATTTAGAAACTTTAAAACTCCATCAAATATATGACAAAGTTTTGACAGATAGTTACGTAGGTATTATAACAAACGCAACTACGGCATTTGTTTCACAGCTAGCTAAGTGAAAAACAGTTTTTTAAATAAATTTGCATTTTCCGTCAATAAAAGATAGACTTTATACATGGTTAAAAAGCTCTTTTAATGCTCTATTTATTGACGTATAAATTCAATATGGCGGTCATAAGAAATAACAAAGTTGGCTATAGTCTTAAAAGATCTAGAAGGCCTAGAAAAAAATTGTGTACCTCATTCTATTGACCGTAGTTGCTTATATAAAACTACCAAATTTCATTAAATTTGTTTGCAAGATGGCATATTTCAATTTTTCAAAAAACACAATTTGTAGTCTTTGCTTGATATTTTAGTAACCCCTGTAGATATCTTTAATATTGATACAGCACCTGATTGAGCTTAGAATAGCGCAACTTTTTTCTTATTTAAACAAACTCGTATCTCTTACCGTTTCCGAAATCCCCATCTAGTTGCTTTTATCTGGGACACCCTGTATATTTGTTCCAAGTGTATCACCATTAATGTCCTACTAAGGGTAAGAGATGCTAAAAAGCAATGAGGTAATGTCATTTGCACATTGGTGGTTTAAGCCACTAAACATAACCTGGTTACAAAAACCACACATATTAGGAAAATCACAAGTTGGTCGGATTGAGTAACGGACCAAGAGGGCCTTCCATCCTTTCTGACATAAAACCTAGTTTTGGATCTAGTGAAAATATACAAAATGCATTAACTGCAGTTTATTTTTGGCGGCACAACTTTTTCCACAAAAACTACATAATTTTAATTTTTTATTATTTGCGGCGCATGTTGTACCCCTTTTCTGCCTCCTGCACTTCTCCGCACTGGAAATCCTGGATCCGCCCCTGGTCAGGATAGGTCTAATTCAGGTCAATTAAGTCAGGTTAGGTTTTTGTATGGAGAGATCACTTAAGGTCAAAATAAGCTAAATATTAGTAAAGTCCGGTCAGGTTTACTAATTACTTTGTTTTAGCAGCGAAAAATAACAAAAAGTTAGGTTAAATCCAGCCCCTGGTAAGGTAGGTCTAATTTAGGTACAGTCAGGTTTTGTTATAGACAGTTTAGTTTAGGTCAAGTTAAGCTAGATTTTAGTAAAGTCAGGTCAGGTTTAGTAGGTCAATAGCAAAAATGTGCCTTTATTACCTTTTAGCATCCTGCCTTGTCTTAAACTAGGAACCAAAAGAAGTAGTTAAAAGCTTGGGATCAAAATTTCACTTACTAAACATTTGTCAAACTCATACCAAAAACATTATAAAAATAACCATATATTGATTGTATTGTTTTTAATGTTAGTGAAATTATGGTTTTTTTAATGCTGTTTTCTTAACGTTATTAAGAAATATATTTTTGGTAATGTTTTTACATGAAATTTTCGATATTCTACATGTTTTTTTAATGTCAAAAGTTGACTTAATTTTAACACAAATTTGTGTTAGAAAAAAAACATTTTTTTCAACTTTTATTTAACGTTTTTTACGATTTTGTGCTTAGTGGGTAAAACGACAAGCAGGTTGAATCACTCAAAATACGGCAGGTGGATTAAAAGTAGCCAGCTGCTTTTCTGTCATACTTATGCCGTCAGTGTGAAAGAGATAAAAGTACCCATATATTATCTAGGGTATTATTAGCATGCCAAATCAAAATCTTTGTCCGTTTCACATGTTCAATAATGTCTGTATCTGTTTTTATTGTAAAAGAAATACCCGCTTATAGAAACCAAATTGGATAGGGTCAATAAAAAATGCCTTGTCTTTCCGTCTCTAAGGCCATTTCAGGGCCTTATACAACTCAATGGTGATACATCAGATCTTTCAAGAAAAAGTCGTAAAATTCAAATTTTATAGTGGGAATCTGGTATATTGTGCAGAACCACTCTGCAGCCTCTCCAAGGGAGGGTGGTGGCGTTTTTTCAAAAAAAATAAACTCGGGTTAAAAAAAACACTCAACTGCCAAATCTACTTGTACCTACTAGTAGCACTTGGGTACAAAATTACCCAATAACCTGATTCATGAAAATACAAAGCTGTATAATTTCGTAAGTGCGGTTTGGGCATCAAAACTAAAAGTTGAAGCATGTCGTATACTTATCAATTTTGTACCCAACTGCGACTAGTAGGTACAAGTAGATTTAGCAGTTGGATGTTTTTTTATTTAATTTTTTTTATTCTGTTCGGATTATCATACAGTACTGTAGGTATCTGGTGTTTTCTCAAAATTTTTTGATATTTTCGTCAGTATATTCTTAAAGTTTATACAAAAAATTAAACTTTAAAATATCATTTAACAAAATGGTTTAGGTGGAGTGAAAAATGTGTTTGAAAAATTCTGTGTAATTCTATCTTTATTTTAGTGGCAGGAAACTATTGGGTGCTGGATACGGATTACAAAAATTATTCTGTTGTCTACTCATGCACAAGCATTCTTGGACTATTGAACATTGGTAAGCACCTACTTCCCTAAAATCATTTAACTACTTATTATAACTCATAAAAATTAAAGGAATGACTAATATTTCTAAAAGACGTCGGTCTTGAGTGCATCTGGCTCAAACGGTCTAGGACAACTGGGCGCCGCCAACTGGGCGCCGCCAACTCGGCGCCGGCCCAAAATTTTTTTTTTTTGATAAAATGTATAGATAAAAAACATAATATATTATTTATATAAAAACATCTTTAAAACATCCTTTACGCAATTTTTTTAAAATTTGTTTTTGTTAAGTAAAGTTAAATTTTTTAAGTCGACTGTTGAATCTTGGTAGTTGTAGTATTTGGTATCCTGGTAACACTACAATTTACGTTTTTTATTACAACAATGGCGCATCCAAAATGGCGGATTTCTTTATTTTTAAACCGATTTGTCTAAAATTTGAAAGTTTGCAGTGCTTGAGAACACTAAATACAGTTTTATCCTCAAACTTAAAAAAATTCAAAATGGCGAATCCAAAATGCCGGATTTTCTTATTTACAAACTTAAAAAAATCAAAATGGCAGATCCAAAATGGCTGATTTTCCTATTTATTAACCGATTTGTCTCAAACTTAAAATATTGCAGTGCTTAGGGATCGATTTATATTAAATTTAGAACTTTGTGGTGTTTAACGTCGCTGAATATGATTTTTGACTCTTGTAAAAAAAATAATTATTAAAAATATTAACCAAAACTATGTCTTTTTGGACACGTTCTACTTTTTTTCTGCTAAGTAATAGTTATTCTTATTCAAATGGTTTTATTTTTTCTTAATGGAAAGAGTTGAACTACTGGAGAAATGGCAGGCAAATTGTTTTAAGTGACCTTACACTGTAAGCTTTAAAGTATGAGACAAATCGGTTAATCAATAAGAAAGTTCGAAAGGGCCAATACTTGGGTTGCCTCATAGCAAATTTGGTGGCTATGGGTCAAACCGGGTAGAAACGTCAAATAAAAATCAGAAAAAGTACAATTTTATGGAAAAAAAATAATCTCGGAAACTAAAGAGAAATTAAAAAAACTGAGAAATAACTTTTTTTGGCTTTAGCTGACTGTCATTTTGTGTCATTAAACTTTATTTAAAAAAAATCGTACGGGAAATGGGAGCCGTGCAAACTTTCGCACTTTTGTTACACTTGCTTTGTAGTCACCCTGTGAAGCTATCTGTCAAGCGCAGAACAACAAGCAAACCATACACTAAAAGAGGACAATCGAAGCTATATCACATAAAAAATTGTGTGGGAATTGATCATTTCGTTTAGGAATAAATTTACTTTAAAAATGTCCAAAAAAATGGGAAATTTTGTATGTATGTACAAGGAGCTCAATACAAATTAAACAAAATAATAAATTTCGGTAACACAGTCTTGTGAACTAGACAAAGGCCGTTTATGTGGTTTTTAACATGACAATTAGGTATTTTTTTAGAGTACGCCTGGATTTTGACAAGAGAGAGAAAACCTGACCAAGCAATCCTTGAGAAAGCGATAGAAGTTTTTGAAGAAAATAAAGTTTCAACTTCGGACTTGGAACCAACTGACCAAAATAACTGCCAGTAGATTTGTATTTTAATATTAAAGATTCTTGTAAAAATTATTTCCAATTTATTTTTTTGCTAAAAAATAATAAAAAATACATAGCTACCTACATAATAAGTACACATATATTTTAAGCCTTGAAACTATTAGAAAAAAATTTGAGTTTTTATTGAATTTTTACAAGAGATTTAAATTCTCGTACAATAATGAAAGCCATTTAGACCCACGGAAAAAAAAGAGAAACAAAATCTTTCTATACCCGCTTAGCCACAAAAAATTGTTGTTTTTTTGATATATTTACTTTTTGGTCAACCGATTTGCGTCAACTAGAGATAAGTTTGAGTTTACGAAAAAAGTACCTAGCAGTCAACAAATTAGTACATGTTTTAAAAATTTAGTATTTTTATTTTATAACAATGTTAAGTAGACTTTGCCTAGTTCAGTGTTAAAAGTTTTCTAGATAGTACTCGTAGTAAATACTTATGTGTTGCTTTGTTCAAATTTTATGATAAGATAATTATGTAAAAAACATTGTCATTTCGAGGACTTTGTCTACTTTTCTATAACTGCGTGGGCCATTCCCATAAAAATTCTTAAAAGATTTAGCAATTTGTAGGATATAAAAAGCTCTAGAAACAAAGTAGCTTAACACAAAAGAAAATACATTTTCACAAGACAAAGCAGGCTAAATCTAAAAAAATAAACAAAAAAAGTCAAAACAATAACAAAAACCAAGGGTGAATTTCTATCCTATTAATAACTAATTATTGATTTAGTATATTTAGGAAATTTTTAAAAGTTTACTTTTTGATGTGCACTAATAAAAGCATCAATAATCCTTATAAAGGTATCTAGGTTTATACTTGAACAAGGTACATACATATAAATATTTTTTAAAGTTTAAAGTTAAAAGAATAAAAAACTGAATTAAAGTTAAAACAAAATACAATATATGAAGGGTAAAAACATACATACCAAACAAAAAAATTGCGTTAAAAAGAGAAAATAGACCATCATCGTTAATTTAAAGCTAAAATATTAAAAAATTATAATATAAAAGTCATTAAAATTCGAATATAAAAGAAAAATCTGTTAGAAGGACAAAAAAAATACAAATATATATAGATAGGAAGGATAGAATCTATGCTTTTCAGGTACTTGAAGACTAGATTAGAGGATTGTTATAAAATTTACCTAAATTATAATAAGCCTTCTTTAAAAGACTTTTTTTAGATTATTTCTAAAAGATTTAATGGATTTTTGGGATTTTATACTACCTGGTAAAAGATTGAAAATTTTTCTTTCGTATATAAGGGAATTTTTGGTTAGATTTGATTTTGGAATTGGTAGTGGCAAATCACCAGCCCGGCGGGTGCGACCCGATGCTCTAGATCCTCCAGCAGTGTTACCTTTGTTTTTATATATTAATGTGCAAATCTCTAAAATGTACAATGATATCATTGTTAAAATGTTTTGCGCTATAAAGATTGGTTTGCAGCTTTCTCGTTGGTGAGTATTAGTAACAATAAATATTTGTTGGTCGATCCTCAAAAGGCGATGGCATAATGTAAGCGAACCCAACTCACTCCTCACAATTCATATAGCAAAACACGCAGAAGACAGTTTTTTGCCAAGCTGAAAGATATGATCATCAAATTTCAATTTTTGGTCGATTAATAACCCAAGGAACTTCGAAGAATCATTCTGTGTCAAAAGCGCGTCCGCCAACTTCCTGGCCGCCATGTCATAATTAAAGCCCATAATGTTGGTTTTCTTTATATTAAAAGCTAATTTATTAGCATCGCACCACATTTTGATTTTTTTAATTTCTTGATAAATAATAGTTTTTAAAGTCTGGACGGACACAGTAAGATCTAAACCACCCAAGAGCGGTGCCCTAACGCCAAATTTTTCAAGCTTCCGCAGCAGTATTTCATGATCTACACAGTCGAAGGTCTTCGAGAGATCACAAAACACTGCTGCCGAAGCCTCTTTGTTATTAATGTTGTTATACACATGTTCTAAAAATTTAAAGATGGCATCATGGGTGCCCCTGGGTGGCTGAAACCCGTACTGATTGCAACAAATAATCCTACGATTCTTCAAATATTCCCAGACCCTTCTTTTAACTAACTTTTCTATAACTTTAGACAACCTAGAAAGTAGAGAAATGGGATTAAAAATGCAAGGTTCATTAGTCTCTCCCCTTTTGTGCAAACGTATTACGATTCCTTTCTTTAAGCACTCTGAAAAGCCTCGTTTATTCCAGGAATGGTTTATGGCTTCCGAAAGAGCTTTAAAGGCATATTCAGGAATTTTGGAGAGTACCTCAACTGATAGTTCATCTCCGCCGAAAGATTTCTTATTAGAAATTTCTTTTAGGGCTTGTTTGACTTTGAGGATAGTGGTGGGGAAAAGTAAAGGAATCACATACTTGAACTTCAACTGCGTTAAATTTTCTCCTATATTGCAGTAATAGTTGTTTAGTGAACCTGGGTCAATGTTGACTTCTACTGCTTTTAACTGATTTTTATTTTTATTGCGAAATTCGTCCTTTAGAGAGCCATACTATGTTTGGAAAAACTCATGTCACATAGTAATAGCCGTTACCAAAAATCGAATCGTTACTTAGAAGATAAAGTCATTTTTCAAAACGATATCAAATTAAATAATTTGTTAAGTAGATGTAGTTTGGGTACATGATGATTGTTTCTTTAATGTGATTTAAGTTCTTTTTAAGAGAATAAAAAAAGATAGTTTATATAGACTCTTTCCCACCCCCGTTACAGTTAAACTTTTAAAACCGTTGTAACACGTGATGGCTTATTTCATTAGGAGTGCTCACCTACAAATATATACAGGGTGAGGAAAAAGTACCGGGACCCCTTCAAACAAGAAACAATTTGCGATTTGTTTTGACACAATATTAAGATATAATGTCATTGTCATAGCTACACGCATAATAAAATACAGGGGTAATTAAATAATCTACGAGTTTCTTAAAGTGTTAAGGCCAGTTTAAGAACAATTATTTAATTTATATTCTTCGAAATGTCATTCTGACACAAAATTACAATGTCATTTTAAACGTAGATTTTTATTCTCCATCGAATGGTAAAAGAAAAAAATATGGTTTTCATTTAAATTTTTAAAGATGACCTCCGAAAAACTCCTAATGCTGACAGATACGTCAATGTCAATGTCACGACCAAATAGAACAAATTCAATCCTAAAACTTTTATTTAGACCATTTTTGCAAATAACTCTTAGTTATCGAGATATTTAGGGGTCCCGGTACTTTTTCCTCACCCTGTATAGTGAATCCTCCTATAAGCGGACACTCACGATATCGTCGAATTTGTCAGCTTATTGGAGGAGTCCGCTTATGAGAGAGAACTGCGAAATTTTAATATAGAGGTATATTTAATAACAATTTCCGCTGATTGAGTTTTTCCGATATTACATTTTTCAGCGATATTTCATGCTGATAGATGTTCCTTCTCCGAAACGTTAACAACTTCCATTTTTTCACGTAAACTAAGAAGTTTTTTACTAGGCGCCATTTCAAAAAGATCTATCTACTACCTAACTGAACAATAAAAATATAACACAGCAGTACCGCCGAATAAAATATGTTGTAAATATGACAGAAGTATTTAGTCTTCGCATTAAAACGGAAATAGGTAATTCCCCGGCTGTAGAGTGCGTTGTTGCCAACATGCTACATAATATTTATGACCATGTCGTGCAGCGCTCCATCCCGTTGTAAGAGGTTCGCGTTCGGTTAAGGGGCCTAAAGGGAGTGTCCGCTTAATAGACGTGTCCGCAAGGTGAGGTTTCACTGTAGCTAAATTAGATAATTTTAAAAAATTATATAGTTTTTTGTATTACTGTATTTTTACTCAACACTCCCTATATAAGCAGAGATTTGTTAGTAAAAATTTTGGTGAAAAATATGACAAAATTTTGTTAATATCCAGGGCACGCGAGTTTTTTGAGCTCAGAACCTATTTTTTCGGCATAAACTGGATTTCGAAGAATATTAAACGTGTCTCCATTGTTACTTCATGATCTATTCTATATATATCTAGCTGGCTTGGTTACCCCAGAACTCTTAAAAAATCTTTAATTTCACAAAATTTCTTATAGAGGGAGTCAGTCGTGAACAAAATCCAAGAATATCTTATTTGGTTTTATAAGAGCATATTATTTTAAAAGGTTTTCCGTTTTCGGTCTAGAAGCAAATCATATTACTTTTTAGCAACAGAACATTTCCCCCTAATTTGACCCCGCTGAATCCGAATATCTCTGTTGCTAACTCGAAAAATCGACAGGGACAGAGAAAATCACCCCAAACCCCCAAAAACCTGTTTTTTTTTCAGTTTTATGCAATTTTCTCGAAAACTAACCTTTTTATCAAAAATTGCAAAGAACAGTTCTTTGTGGAGAATAAAATTCCCTTTCCAACCATGTATTGGTCAATAAGGTTAGGAAAAGCAAGTAGCCCTTCAGTGGCGTACGTAAGCTGGGATTATTTATAAAAAACATGTTTATTATAGGTTTTTCAAAATTTTCTCAAAAACTACACTTTTTAGGAAAAAGTATGTAGTATATTTTATTGTAGAACATAATATTTTCTTTTAAAAACTTTATTAAAATGTCGAGTTGTTGCCATATTTAAGGCTTCAGGGGCGAACTAATATAAACTTATTTTCAAAAATAACTGAAATAATCAGTTTCTCTTGCATATTTAAATATCTTTTCTAACTAAGATTTTCAGAAAAAAATGTGCCTTTATTCTTTATTGAGGATAAGACAATTTATTTTTAAATGGTATATTACAAAGTGAGGTTAATGTTATGATAAATACTTCAAAAAGTTTGTAATTTATACCAACTAGAATAAAATGTTTCCAAATTAAAATAAACTGTTTTTTGATTAGATTAGATATTTTGATTTATCTAAATAAGTTCTTTAAAGCAAAAAAACACCGGTGGTTATAAGGGGAGGGGGCATAGGGGCCATGGCCCCCCCTAAGCAATTTTTTTGTGCAGAAAGTAACAGTAGTAACTTTGACACAGGTGTTTTTGGTTATTTTTTTAAGTATATGGAACTAAAAATAAAGTGGTGAATCTTATGCAACGGCTTGGGGGGAGGGGGCATAATCATAATTAGGTACTCATAAATATATACATTTTTGCAATTTACGGACGCCCCTGGAGAGTTTTCTATACTATTTTTCATTTTATTATCGGGCCCGCCGGCGAAGCCATAAAAGGTCGAAAGTACAAAAGGTCGAAAAAAAATCGACAAAACAAAATATTAAAAATACAAATTTTCCGTATCAAGTCGAATTGACCTGTCCAGTCGATGTGGACCCGCGGCCGTACTTTTGATCTTTTGTACTTTCGACCTTTTGTACTTTCGACTTTGTGTTTTTTGATCTTTTGTATTTCGACCTTTTGTACTTTCGACCTTTTGTACTTTCGACCTTATTTTTTCGACCTTTTGTACTTTCGGCCTTTTGTACTTTCGACCTTTGATCTGCCGCTCTTTATTATCCACCGAAAAGCTAATAAGACACAAAATTGATTATTTTGGATTGATCTTAAAAAATTTCTTTAAATTAAGAACACTCTACTGGAGCGGTAAATATAAGATAACTTCCACCTTGTTATACATCGTTTGAAAGGAAATTTCATTGGCTATGACGAAGTATAGAAAACATTTTTTGATAAAGAACTTGGTTTTGAAGAAAATTGAATAAAACGTATGAAAAACATGTTTTTTTTAATGATTTGTTGAAATCACCCCCATTGACGGACGTCGCTGGAGAGTTTGCTATTAGTGAAACCCCAGCGAGTATCACATTTTTAAAAAGGGAATTTCCCTGTTTATAAAAAAGTGTAAAACAAGTTTTTTCATGTTATGCTTAGTTTTTGAGAAAATTAGATAAAACCTGTAACAAAATGGTTTATTTTCTGTTTTTTCAAAATTAATTTAATTTACGGATGCCCTTTGAAGTTTTATTTATAAAACCGATTTAATCATGTTGCACGTCATTTTGAAGGGAATTTTATTGGGTATGCAAAAATGTAATACCTGGTTTTCTGTATATATTAGTTTTTAAAAAAATTAAATAAATCTTGGAAAAAACATAGGTATTTTTTCAACTTTTTTTAATTACCTCAATTAACGGACGCCGCTGGAGAGCTTGCTATTAGTCTAACTTTATTAGGTTATACCATGTTAAAAAGGGAATTTCATTGTCTACAATAAAGTATATTATACATTTTTCTCTTAGAAGCTTAGTTTTTAAGAAAATTTGAAAAAACCTCAAACTTTCAGATTTTGGGGGGTCTTGGGGGGTTTTTGGAGGTTTTTGCAGCCATTTAAAAAAAATAATATGTTATTATTTTTTAGTTATACAAATATATATATTTTGAATGTACACCTTTGACAATTTTAGCTTTCCAGCGGCAATTTAAAATTCTGCCGCCATTTTCGCCGCCATCTTGAATATCTCAGCCCCTGTCAATATTTCGAATTGGCAACAGGGATATTCGGATTCAGCGGGGTCAAAATAGGGGGAATTGTCCATTTGCCAAAAAGTAATAAAAATGCTTCTAGAAAGTGGATTTTCCCGAATCTTGCCTGAACTATAAGGTTCGGTTCGGTTCAGATCCATTAGCTTTGGAACCCCACCTCGTGGGGATACAGTTTTTAAGTCACTTTTACTCAAATATTTAACTTTTACATGTTTTTTGAAGATTTGATGGATTTTTTTGTCAGATACACCATATTATAAAATTACTTAAGTATCTATTTATTAAATTATTTTATAAGTTTTTTAAGAATATGAGCTTTATCATTGCTTTTTTCTCGTTTGCACTACTTGATTGTAGCACTTGAGTAAATTTTTTAAAATAAAATTTCACCTATTTAAACTTGCTCAAGTTTTTATCAAGATTATTTAATTTTTGGTCCTCGTTACCTAATTGTAAAGTTTTCAGTTAAAACAATTATCAATAAAACTAATCAAAATGAAAGTAATTTTTGTTGTATGTTTATTTTTTGTTGTTGCTCAGTGCAGCGAAGTAAGCTTTGGAGAATGTCCTGATTTGTCTACAGTTAAAAATTTTAAAGCAGCTGAGGTAAGTAGGACTGTTGCCACGGTATTTAAACTTACGGTAGGGGCATTGCTATTGCCAGCCTGTGGAAGTAAAACATCTCTTTTAAGCTAAACGGCTAGATTCGTGTTCTTTCTCTCTCATAGTCCATTTAGAAAAAGTACAGATACAGACAAGGAATTCATTACAAATATATACTTCCAAGCAGTGGATTCCGAACTTCTAATTTTCCCCCGTGTCCCTAGCTTATAGTGTTTAAACAGTGGTGTACCCAGGAATATGTCTTGGAAGAGGCCTGAGACCTCTTGGGGGGAGCCCGAAGCCTCATGATGTCGAATTTTAAGCTATTTTTTGTGTTTTTCACGAAATATGTAAAAAAATCTAATGCTTGGGGAGGTGGGGGGGGCGAGGCCCCCCTCTGAGTGCGCCCAAGGTTTAAATATTGTGGACTGCATCGCCTGCGCCACGCAATCGGTCGTGGTTTTTTTGGCAGAAGGCCGATGCATATTGTATGCACCTAAACAAGAACTGGGATAGTAAAATGAAAAATAGCTTCTAGAAATATATATCATAACAAAAATATTTCATGTAAAAAAAAGCCAAGTACGCGAAAATGGCATTCCGTAAAAAGAATTGAGATAAAAGTAAAGCCAAGTTCTCCAATACAAATTTCAAAATAAAAGGTTCTTACTAGTTTGGAAATGTTTTTTAAATTTGCTATTACGGGCAAACTTCTTTATGTTCAATTTAGCACTGTGCCTAAGAGTCATTTACAGCCGTAATAGCCAAGTTTAAAAAAATATTTCCAAACTAGTAAGAACTTTTCATTTTGAAATTTGTATTGGAGAACTTGGCTTTACTTTTATCTCAATTCTTTTTACGGAATGCCATTTTCGCGTACTTGGCTTTTTTTTACATGAAATGTTTTTGTTATGATTTTACTTCTTTTTTAAAGGAATTGGATAATACTTAATTTTCAAAGTAGTAAAATATGCGGAATATTGTTCAAAACTTTTGCTATGCCTTACTTAAATTTTTGAGGTTTTTAAATTTTTTCCATGGTTTTATCGTAGTTTCTATCAGCTCAGCTCTCTAGCGTTTCTGAAAATACACAATGTTACTTTTACATAACTTTATATGCATAGGGGAGGATAATAAATTAAAACTGTCGTGTTTTTAAATTTTGTCCTATAGTTTCATCATAATTTCTATCAGCATTTCAATACTCAGCTCTCTAGCGTTTCTGGAAGTGGGCAATGTTCGTTTTATATAAATTTACATTTATAGGAGAGGGAAGTAAATTAAAATGTTGGTGTTTTTAAATTTTTTCATATAGTTTTATCATATTGTCTTTCAGTCTTAAAAAGTTCAGTTCTCTAGCGTTTCTGGAAGTGGGCAGTGTTACTTTTACATAACTTTACATTTATAGGGGAAGGAAGTGAATTAGAATTTTGGGGTGTTTTGATTTTTTTCCATAACTTTATCATAGTTACTATCGGTCTTCCAAAGCTCAGATCTCTAGCATGTCTGGAAGTGGGCAATCTTACTTTTAATTAACTTTACATTTATAGGGGAGGAAAGTAAATTGGAATTTTGGGGTGTTTTAATTTTTTCCTATAGTTTTATCATAGTTCCTATCAGTCTGCCAAAGCTCAACTCCCTAGCATTTCTGGAAGTGGGCAATGCCACTTTTACATAAATTTAAATGTATAGGGGAGGGGAGTAAATTAAAATTTTGGGGTTTTTTGATTTTTTCCCGGGGTTTGGTCATAATTATCAGTCTGCCAAATTTCAGCTTTGTAGCATGTCTGGAAGTACAGTAGAATATTGATGATCTATAAATGAGTGAGTGAGTGAGTGAGTCAGTAAGTGGCAATTTCAACGTTTTTTGAAATTTCGTAACAACTTTACTACTTTATGGAATTCCATAAAATTTGGAGGGTTTGTTAACTCAATGGAGATCTACGACTGTGCAAAGTTTGAGATTCGTAGCTCATTCCGAAGTAGAGTTTTAGGTAGGTCAAATATCGGCTGAAATGTTTCAAGAAAAGATGGTTACGGCGCGCGAACTTGGCGAGGCACTGCCATGCCCTTAGATTTACGTCCTGACGGTCAGTTTTACACTCATAAATCATTCAAACCTTTAAAAACAGCACAAAAATTATTATTTCGGGCCGTGCTTAATAAAGTTTGTTGTTATGCCTATTTCATTTACCTTCCCCTCTTATTACTTAGTACGCAGTCGCAGAAATAAGCATTAACCCAGAAAATGTTATTTTAGCTGGCCCAAAAAGGCCCTATGATTAGCATTTATAATTGCTACTACCCGCTAAAGTGTTACACATCTTAAAAAAATAGAGTTGCAATGGCACCCAAAATTACCAATATATCTATTACTAATGCACAAATTAAATATTAAAAGTAGAAATTTAATCATTTCAAAAGAAAAATGGAAAAAGACTAAAAAAGCGATGGAAAATAGGCATCGTAAAGTCAGTACTATCCAAATCGTTTAAAAAATTTGTGAAATCATAGAAAAAACATTTCATGTAAAGAAAGGCCAAGTATGCGAAATTGGTATTCCGTAAAAAGGATTGAGATCCAAGTATGTTCAAAAAAATGAACTCACTAATTTGAAATGTTTATTTAAACATGGCTATTACAGATGTAAAATTAAGTCTTAGGCCATCGAATAAATATATGTTCTCTGCTTAGGCACAGTGCTACAAGAACATAAACAAGTTTGGCTGTAATAGCAAAGTTGGCTCTACTTTGATTTTTTTACATACAATGTGTTTGTTATGATTTCAGAAATTTTTAAAGGATTAGTAGGATTAGGAGGTAATATGGAGTTTTTTAAACGTTATTGTTATGATATAATTTTTATAAAATAAAAACTTACAAAATTTTGTTTTGTTATAGTACTTGGGAGTTTGGTACGAATATGCAAGATACTTCCAAATCTTTGAATCTGGTACTTGTGCCTCTGCCAACTATTCATTAAATTCCGATGGAACTGTCAAAGTTGTGAATCAACAAAAACAAGAGTAAGTAAACTATATTATGTATAACCAAAAAAATACACAATAATTGTATATTTTTTTATCATACAGTGATATATTTTTTAGTTTCACTGTATATATATGATGTACATACAATAACATAACTTAAACCTAAAAATTAAATTTAACAAGAAAAATAAACCTAAAACAACGCTTTCTGCACAGTAGATAAGAAACTCCATTCGAGAGCTGTATATCGAGAAGTGTTCCCAAAACAGAGGTAGCATTTCCCCTTTGAATCCCAATGCAAATCTTCTGCATTAAAAAATACGTAGACCCTCGATCGTCGGTAGGTTTGCAGATGTTAGCATCAAGTTCTTTTACAAATAATTTGGTTAGATAGTTATTGGATTTCTGCACACTATATAATTTTAACCTGTTCTGAATGTTTTGCAGATTCATCAGCTTTTTAAAGTAAATATTATATAGCAGACTGCATCTAATACCATAACTCTGGTTTGAAGTCTTGCAATCCTAGTACATGTGTCTGTAAAAGATATTAGAAATAATATAAAAACACATTTTGACGTCCTACGCCCCTACGCATATGATTTTTAGTATCTTAAGCCTTCCAGAACTGGAAAAATATTGTGACACTTTATTTTGATTTTGTGAGATTATTATTTGTATAACATTTACGCTTAATTTTTAAAAACAAACATATTTATAAAGTGTTGGCAGTTTTTTTTTGTTACTACGATAAAAAAGTAAGCTTATATTGGACCGGCACACGACTCCTAAATTGTGATTAGTTGCCATTTTATTAAAAGTATTAAATTACGAAATAACAGTTTTTATTCTAATAAACAACAATTTTAATTAAATTAAGCGAGTTCCTTTATAATTTCAAGCAACCTACCTGCTTATTCGTTTCATGTGTTTCTTGGCTGTAACGTTAACTATAAAGGCCGGGTAGCCAGTCTAGCAAACGTGGTTGCTTGAAAAGTTTTAACTAACTTTGTTAAACTTAAATTTCTAAATATTTGATTTTCAATGGTGCCGTGGTGGCTTATAGAATTATGCAATATATTTAAAATAGTAGTTTACCTAACTAGTGCGGAAAGTGCCTCTTTTCCGCACGCAATTGCAGATGGCCAAACGACGCGATAGCGGAGTTTGGCCAGCAATCAAGTGCGGAAAAGACACTTTACGCACGAGTTAGGTACACTATTTTTTCTATAAGCGTGAGGAAAAAACTAAAAATTAATCAGAAAATTATTTATATTCAAAACGTTTTAATCAAATCAATTATTATTATTCACATTCTAGCGGCTTCTAGAACTGACTGGGGTAGATCTTCGTCCGAAGAATCCATTGAAAATCTGATTTTTTTGTTTGAAAAATTCAAAAGACGCTTGTATCTGCAAAATTGGCTTTGTTTTGACAGTTTGTTTGTACTTTGTTGCTATGGTGATTTAAGATGCCAAATCTAAAACCACTAGTGTTCATTGTTGTTTGACATTGACAATGACGATATTTATACCGGGGAGGTTTAAAACTTATAATTTGAACCTATTTTACTGAAAACTTTATTTTATCGAAAATATTGAAAATATAGCAGAATTTTAGTCAATTTGAATATTTTTAGGATATTTCGTGTGCTAGGAAAGATACAAATGTATTTTGAACGGTCTAAATGTTATAGAACACCTCAAAATCGTAACAAATTTACTTTTCCGCACTAGTGCGGGAAAAATATTTTTCCGCACTAGTGCGGAAAAGTGGCACTTTCTACACTAAAATGCGTGCGGAAAAGTGGACTTTTCCGCACGCTTATAGAAAAATAATTTTTTTTCCACACAACCGAATTTAATAAAGAAAGCGTCAGTCGTTACTTACAGAAAACATATATGTATAAGAATCAGAAATAATTTCAAAAAGATAAAAAACTACTACTTTTTTGTTCTTCTTCTTTAAATGCCCTCCATTCTGCCCCCCCTGGTACCATTTTTCACCAGCTTCTTATTTCCCTGTACTTGATGTCATTTTCGGCATTGTCTATCCACTTTTTTGTGGCTTCCCTCTAACTCTCCTTCCAGCAGATCTCCAGTTCAGTATTTTTTTCATGTTCTTGTCTTATCTATTCTCCGTACAATCAAGCTAATCTCCTACTTTGAATCTCACATTTTTTGCGCCATCTATTAGTCCAGTCCAGTTCTAATTCATGGTCCATCCGTATTTGCCAATAACTAGCTGCTGTTTGCACTGGTCCAAAGAGGTCGTTTCTCTACCTTTTTTTTTTGTTACCAACATAATTACAGTGAAACCTCCCATAAGCGGACACTCACGGTTCCGTCGATTTTGTCCGCTTATTGGAGGTGTCCGCTTATGAGAGGGAACTGCAAAATTGTAATATGTATTTATTAACAATTTCCGCTGCTTGAGTTTTTTCGATATTAAATTTTTCAGCGATCTTTCGTTCTGATAGATGTTCATTCTCCGAAACGTTAACAACTTCCATTTTTTCACGTAAATTAAGAAGTTTTTTACTAGGCACTATTTCAAAGAGATCTATTACTAGGTACCCAATTGAACAATAAAAATAAAACACAGCAGTCCCGCCCCCGTCGAATAAAATATGTCGTAAATACGACAGAAGTATTTAGTGTCCGCATTAAAACGGGAAGAGGTAATTCCCCGGCTGCAGAGTGCGTTGTTGCCAACGTACTACATAATGTTGATGCCCATGTCGTGCAGTACTCCGTCCCGTTGTCAGAGGTTCGCGGTTAAAAGAGGTTTCAAAATTTTTTAACCAAAAAAAATTGTCCGCGTCCGGTTATTAGAGTGTCCGGTTATAGGAGGGAATTTTATATGTAAATAAATAGTAAAATCCTTGGTTCCAAAAAATTTGTCTGCTTAAAGGGAGCAACTTTCTATTGATCAAAACTTCCGTATTTCTGAACCCATTTTGACAAAAACCAAAGTTTTTTTTATCCATAATGCGTGTCTGTCTACTTATTTATGTAAATCATCATATAAGTAAAAGAAAATGGGCTCATTGCATTTTATTTATATTTTTAGAGATGGCTCTATTTACACCATGGAGGGCCAAGCAAAGTTTACTGAAGGTAGTGGTGTAGCTAAACTTTCAGTAGAGTTCCCGGTTCAACCATGTAAGTACCTTTATAAAACAAAATAATTAAGAAAAAATCAGTTTGCAAAGCAACAGACCAGTTGCCTGCTCCAAGCTGTTCCAAACTGCTGGCAGTTTTGTTAATTTTTTAACTAAAAACGTAACTAAACCAAAGTCTGGGTAACTATATAGTGGTAACCATAAGGGCACAAACAAAATTTTTATATAGGAAAATAGCTTAGATGTAAAAAGGCGCACACCGAAAATAGCGCACATCAAAATTTTCCATAAGAAGTTTTAACCAATGCAATAAATAAAGTTTTTAGAATTATAAAGTTTTGTGTAAAAAAGTTATAGGCTAGATTACTTGATCGCTTTAGTTTTGCCCACAAAAAAGAGGTATACCGGTTGGTCCAAAAAAAAACCGTTTTAATTATTTTTAATAATCAGTAAAAAAACTGCATTCTTGTCACGCACAACAAGGTACGAATCGGTAAAATCGGTTCAGTGGTTCTAAAAAAATATATATTTTTGTTTCAACCATTGTTGTGAATGTTATACGATTGCCTGTCTGCATTTATTTTCTTATAAATTTATTACTACTAAACCGATTTTGATAAGATAAAAATTACGGTAGATTGTCAATTTTCAAAAAAATCAGCCAACTTTGATTTTGTAAGTTGGTTATAAAATTTTTTCATTAGACGATATTTATCTTATTTTTCTAAAAATTGAGAATCAGCTGTAACTTTGAATTCTAAATAACTTTTCTTAATAACCTTTTCTGATATCTCTTAAAACGAAAGTACTTTGATTTTACCACTTTTTATCCAATCAACCTAATTAACCACCCTGTATATTGATTGATTTTCAAACATATACGGGTTATGGGGGATATAGCCCAATACATCCCACATACGCCACTGATTAATATGTTTAATATCGAACTTAAAGGGTTTAAGATATTTTTTATACGACTGTCTTGTAAAAGGGGGTTTTGCGCACGGAGAACACGATCTGAAAATGGCATTTTGGCAAGTTGGCTTAGTTCCGTAGCAACCGTCACTGCTCCTATGTTTTGTTGATTAGATACGTCAAAAAATTGTTGAATTTTTAAAGTTTTGTTGTAAAAATGTCGGAAATTAAAACAAGTTAAATTAAAATTTGATTTTTCTTTCTTTATTAGCAGTCGTATAAAAAATATTGTAAAAAACTCGTTTGAAAACCTCTTTGCACACTCCCTCAACTTGTAGACCTCGCCTTCGGCTCGGTCTACCAAACTGTCTCAATCGTGTGCAAAGAGTCGTTTTCAAACCTTGTTGTTTAAATAACTATTATATTATAGTTTAAAAATTTTTTTTAGTTCCTGCTCCTTATTGGGTTTTGGACACGGACTACACAAATTATGCCGTAGTGTGGTCGTGTAGTGAATTGGTCCACCTCGCTAATGTCCGTAAGTATCTCATAAACAATATTTAGGGTTAATAGCACAGCATCACAAAAAATATAAGTTGCGAAACCCAGAGAGTAGAAAAAAAGTTTCAGTTTTCAAATTTGCCAAGCCAAGTACGCAAAAGAGGTATTCCGTAAAAAGAATTGAGATAAAAGTAAAGCCAAGTTCTCCAAGACAAATTTCAAAAAGAAAGGAAGTAGTAATATATATGTTCCAGGCCAAAATGTGCTGGAGTTCAAGAGAAATCCTATTGTTCTTATTCTTCTTTTGTATGCAGGTGTCTTTTTAACAATAGGCGAAGGGTCATTGTCTTTTTAACAATAGCCTAATAGCCACGGGTCCCTTTTAGAGTATAGCCCAACAGTACGAATGCTTTTTTGACCTTGATATTACAATGTGCAGTTATGTTAGCTGACCTTGACCTTGACTTTGACCTTGACTTTGACCTTGACTTTGACCTTGACTTTGACCTTGACTTTGACCTTGACTTTGACCTTGACTTTGACCTTGACTTTGACCTTGACTTTGACCTTGACTTTGACCTTGACTTTGACCTTGACTTTGACCTTGACTTTGACCTTGACTTTGACCTTGACTTTGACCTTGACCTTGACTTTGACCTTGACTTTGATCTTGACTTTGATCTTGACTTTGACCTTGACTTTGACCTTGACTTTGACCTTGACTTTGATCTTGACTTGGACCTTGACTTGGACCTTGACTTTGACCTTGACTTTGACCTTGACTTTGACCTTGACCTTGACTTTGACCTTGACTTTACCCTTGACTTTGACCTTGACTTTGACCTTGACTTTGACCTTGACTTTGACCTTGACTTTGACCTTGACTTTGACCTTGACTTTGACCTTGACTTTGACCTTGACTTTGACCTTTCTGTTTTTTTTTGGTGGCAAATTTTTTTAAGGGTGTTCTTTTCAGCCTGCGGCCACCCCGCCCCTTAAGTCACGCTGCACGCTACGCCGCTGTTATCGCTTTTAATTTTTGTTACAAATGGGCGGCATTTTACTTTTTTGTCCGAGGCAAAAAGCACATGCTTGGCATCAAAATGGGGTTCCCTGTAAACTTTTCTGAGCATGTGCATGATTAATTAAAAAAATTATCAGAATATATCTAATTACAAATAATATTGTCGTACATATGTTATGTACTATTTAAGTAAACTGTAACAATTTTAAATTTGGAATTCTGATTTTTAATTCAGTTAAAAAGTTCAAACCCTGTCATACACAGATAACAAGGAAAATTACATAAATGAGATACGACTTGCATGCAAAAACTCGATAAATCTATTTTTAGCTATTTTCAGGTATTTGTGGTGGTTATTGCTTCAGAATAACAAGGCGTATTAAAAACCAGTTCTGTACCCCAGAGCCAGACTATGTTAAGTCCATTTTTTCATATATTTTTATTTGCTAATGTGGTCTGAATCTTTACAAAAAAAAAATATATTGTGTGTGGTTAAGACCACACGGCAGAAGTGTAAACTTCAACAAGGCAAAATTAATAATATTGGCCCATAACATATTCTGCAAAGCGGACCGAATCGAACTCTTCTGTGTACTGGCCTTCATCTGCATCATCATATCGCTCGCTGAATGTTTCTCACAGTTAGTCGACTCCAGCCGATTTCACCCGAATGAGCGTTACATAGCCGAGCCTGACGGCTGAGTTCAATTCACTACCCACAAAAACTGCTAAACTCGTCTAAAGAAGTTTACACTTCAAAATGATCGCCTCATGTAAACCAATATTAAGTCCATAGACATTGTTAGGCAAACAATGTTAAGTCAGTATTAAGGTTGTTTAAACAACTCAAAAATGGACTTAACATAGTCTGGCTCTGGGGTACAGAGTTGTTTTGAACAAATAATGTTAAATTTAATGTTAATCTACAACCTAAAATAAGTGCACATGCAACCCGAGAAATCCTTTTCTTGTACTTTGCTAAACCAAAAAGTATGTTGTTTTATTTTTTATTTATAATCTAGCAGGTTAATTTTTGCGTTTTTCTTGTCAAAAAAAAATTAGCTTTATTCTTGACGCAGAAAATTTTTGGCCGAAACCCCGGAAAGCGATCCACTTACATATTTTTGGTTGTCCTATACAAAAAAGTTGCATATAATTAGACACTTCTCCAGAGAGAGAGAGAGAAAGAGAGAGAGAGAGTTTTGCTTCAGAAAGAAAGCTGGTGATAAAACATAGTTTTTTTTTCAAAAATTAGCATCTTTGCTAGGGCCATATTAAGTGTAGGCAAACAAAAAATATTGCACCTCGTAACCTAACTCTCTTTCCCCATAAAAATTAAAAGCAGATTAGTGCGCATTTTCTTTTAAGTAAAAAACACTTTTAATCATAATATATTATATAGAAAACCTCATGGATGCACTCGGGCAGTAGCGAATCCAGGACAGAAACTAGAGTAGCGCACCCAGGAATTTGTCTTGGGGGGGGGCCCCATGGTGTCGTTTTTTATGCTATTTTTTGCTTTTATTCATGAAATATGTGGAAAATACCTAAAAAAAATCTTGGCTTGAGGGGTCCCTGAGCCCCTCCCCTCGGTTTGCCCTTGGAAACTAGTATAACTAGTTTCAGTCCAGGATGTCCAGGCGAATCCGAAGGGAGGGTCCAAGTAGCCAGCAAAAGAAATATTTGCCAACAAAATGCACCAGTCGAAAATTATTTGAAAATAAAGTAATTTTTGTGAAAAAATTATAAAAAATTAATATTTTGTAAAAATCTAACAAATATAGGTTCTGTCAGGGCAGAGGGAAGGGAGGGGGTCGATTTGGTTCACTGCGAAACCTGTTCCGAAGAACTCGATTTCGATCGCACAGGCTATCGTTTGACCCGTAGAATGAATAAATTGGTAAAAAAATTTTTTAAGTCACAAGCTTTTATAAAATGCACTAAAAATTAAAAAATAATTTTCTAATATTCTAATATTGTCATAATAATAAAAGCGATGGCCGCAAATCAAAGCATAAGTTAATCTAAATTTGTGATCTAAACACTTAAAGAATATTCAACATAGCAGGTCATCAAAGATATGTTTACCTACCATACCTATGTCAGAGAAATGCTGGGGTATCTTGGGTCGGGTTGGGTGGATTTGGTACCTTTGCATTTTTTCATATAGGATATTTTTTTCTTAATATTGTATTGTCATCGGACCACTATGTGCATACCAAATTTTATCCAAATCGGATAACGGAAAGTGTGTCAAAAACACATTATTCTATAGAAGGGGTGGGGGTAGGGGTGGGAGGATATTTTTTCTTAATGTTGTATTGTCATGGGACCACTATGTGTGTACCAAATTTTATCCAAATCGGATAATGGGAAGTGTGTCAAAAACGCTTCACAAGATTTGATAGATAGTTAGATAGTTAGATAGTTAGATAGTTATATAGTTAGATAGTTAGATAGTTAGATAGTTAGATAGTTAGATAGTTAGATAGTTAGATAGTTAGATAGTTAGATAGTTAGATAGTTAGATAGTTAGATAGTTAGATAGTTAGATAGTTAGATAGTTAGATAGTTAGATAGTTAGATAGTTAGATAGTTAGATAGTTAGATAGTTAGATAGTTAGATAGTTAGATAGTTAGATAGTTAGATAGTTAGATAGTTAGATAGTTAGATAGTTAGATAGTTAGATAGATAGTTAGATAGTTAGATAGTTAGATAGTTAGATAGTTGGATAGTTAGATAGTTAGATAGTTAGATAGTTAGATAGTTAGATAGTTAGATAGTTAGATAGTTAGATAGTTAGATAGTTAGATAGTTAGATAGTTAGATAGTTAGATAGTTAGATAGATAGTTAGATAGTTAGATAGTTAGATAGTTAGATAGTTAGATAGTTAGATAGTTAGATAGTTAGATAGTTAGATAGTTAAATAGTTAGATAGTTAGATAGTTAGATAGTTAGATAGTTAGATAGTTAGATAGTTAGATAGTTAGATAGTTAGATAGTTAGATAGTTAGATAGTTAGATAGTTAGATAGTTAGATAGTTAGATAGTTAGATAGTTAGATAGTTAGATAGTTAGATAGTTAGATAGTTAGATAGTTAGATAGTTAGATAGTTAGATAGTTAGATAGTTAGATAGTTAGATAGTTAGATAGTTAGATAGTTAGATAGTTAGATAGTTAGATAGTTAGATAGTTAGATAGTTAGATAGTTAGATAGTTAGATAGTTAGATAGTTAGATAGTTAGATAGTTAGATAGTTAGATAGTTAAATAGTTAGATAGTTAGATAGTTAGATAGTTAGATAGTTAGATAGTTAGTTAGATAGTTAGATAGTTAGATAGTTAGACAGAACATCTGAAGCTAAATAAAAGTTTGTAAAATAAAAAAAATAGGTTTCACCTTTTCATTTTTTTTTCATTTACCTTGTTAGTAGTCAGTTTTTTCTACCTTGTGTCCAGCAAGCCACGCTAAGTCTTTTTCCGAAACACCGGTACCACAAGGTAGAACAAACTGACTACAAGATACAAGGTAAATCAAAAAGAATGAAAAAATAGGTGAAACCTATTTTTCAATCTACGAGTCTACGAGTGAAACGATAGCGAACCAAAGAAACTAACTAAGTCCATAACGGGACGAAAACGTTCACCGGTCTATAAGAAAGAAAGACACCTCGTCACAGTTCAACCGTACCATGCTATCACCATCTCCACGGTGTCGGGTCGGAACAGAAAACAATGAGTTAACTTATGATCTCAATATGAAATGTTATGACAGTCATGTAACGCGTGCGCGGGCACGCACGAGAAAGTCGTAGGTGGTAACCAACGATTATAAACACACAGGATTGCTTATTTCCATTTAACTCTATGTTAGCGTCGCTCAAGCGAGAGAACGCTGCCTGCTTACGTCACCAGCGGACCAGTTGCTTTGTTTGTATTGAAAGTTCGTGTGATTTTAAGGTGTTTTTGATGTTTTTATCTCCGTTTTTTGCGTTTTTTCATTAATTTGATGCAAACGTGTGGTTGACTATTTAGGAGGTAAATAAACCTTTAGAAATGTGAATTAAGGGAATTTATATAAATAAAGCACATTAATTTATTGTTGAAATAAAAGCTGTGTGTTCCCTCTTTCAGTGTAGAAATATAAATATATATATACTTTTATAATGGGTGCACCCAGGGGGGGGGCTTGGGGCCCGCCCCCGCCCAAGCTCTGAATTTTTTTACATATTTTCCACATATTTGCCCAAGAGGCCTCGGGCCCCCCAAGACCTATTCCTGGGTGCGCCACTGTTTTTATATAATTGTATTTATATAAACTTTTAATTTTTTTTGGATTTTTGGAAACTCCTTGTTCATTAAATTAATCACATTGAAGAAAATTGGTAACTATGTCACAAACGTACTTCTTTTATTAAACTGATTTGTGGAAAGTTTATTTTGTAGACAGTTTCTTCAAGTTTAGTTTCAGTTTTTTTCTTAAGTTTTTTTAGTCTCTTTATAGAAGTTTTTAGAAACATGTTACAGGAGAAGGAGTGAAAACAGGCGCTGGGTGGGATAAAAAGAACTCATAACACAAACAATGTAAATCATATGAAAAAAAATGTGAAAATCTATTGATTTAAAGCATAAAAAGTTGAAAAACACATCTTATTTGGCTGTTTTCTCCAAAAACTGACTGGTTTTTGACATAATAATATAATAAATATTGCAATTTTAGATCTGTAATATCAAATAAATACCTTTTTGTTACTACATAATATAAGTTATTTTATTATATCCGCAACAAAAACAATACATTATACATCTAATGATTTAAATTGATTAAACGTTTAGCAAAAATCCTACTTCTATTCTAAAACTTTCAACTATTTAAAAAAGAAACTCCGACATATCGTCTGAGTAGGAAAATTCAGCTCTCAGAGCAAACTCTGGTTTTATCAAATCATTTGTTTTAAATGAATAAAATTATTAATTATATTTACTAACGCGAATAAAAAATTTGTTTGCAAATAAGCAAGAAAAAAGCGGGAAAAACTCACGATTGCAATGTGTATTACATGAAGCGCGCTGAGCAGAGGTCCACTAGTGACGTAAGCAAGGCGCCGCCTACCGCTGAAAGATTCGAGCTAATAGGCAATCCTGTGTGTTTATAATCGTTGGGAGGTAACCGGGTTTTAGAGAAAGAAGACTTGTATCCTAAGGGGCACGTGCATCAGTTTGGTATATAGTGTACGGACAAATCTTGGTTTGCAAAAAGGACGCGCCGCCTAGTGGCTAGACCAAAAATGGTCTCCCCATCACTACTCCGACTATATAATGATGATTATTGCGGTGAGGGACACTAACGGAAAATAACTCTGATCAAGTATTTTCCAGCGTATTTTTGTATCCTAGTATGTGGATAACCATGTTGCAAAATTTGAAACTGGTTCCCAGATGCGAAATATTTTTATATTAAATAAACGGACTAATAAAATAACTAATAACAAAATTGTCATGTTGAATTTTGCATTCAATTGTCGCCAATTGATTAAATAACTAACAAATTGACGAAATCGTATGAAATATAATGGAGTTGGCGGGTTTTCCGTGATTGGTCTCTAAATATTGACTAGCAGCCAGTATGTGACATAACACCTACATTGAATTTTTAGTAAAAAATCATTACACCACACGTGTTGTGCGAGTTTTCCTTTTATTGCGAAAGGGTATTTTTTTTTCGCTACAAATTGGTTTTGGTTTGATATAAAGTTTGTCTGCCTGTCCTTCATACAATCTTGATTAAACTGGTCTTTAACTAAGTAGTTTGCTGTTTTTATATACAGTTCAAATATCGGTTACTTGGTACCCGAAGTGCAGCTTTTTAATAGCTAATTGAAAACTATATACAAGGTGATCGGCACATGAACCGTCAAAATTTTTTGGGGTATTGTTGGGGTCATTTGCTACCTTTTCAACCTTGGTACTTGGGTCCTTAGAGTCACGGCTAAAGAGATCTGAATTTTTTATTTTTTTTCTCATATTACCCAAAATGCCACCTTTAAACCATCGTAAGCCTTTTATTAATGTCTAGAAAAGCACCATTTTTTTTATAATTCTGTAATCTTATGCTACTTCAACTAATTAATAGATTTGTTAAAATTTATGTACCAAAGGGACATACGAGGTTTTTTATTGAAGAACATTAGTGATTTTGTAAAGGAAAATCAATTTCAAAATTAAAAATTAAAAAAAGTATCGACACTTGAGAACTTCATTTTCTTTTAAAAACTTCTCTAGTTGATTACCTTTGTAACGGTATGCTACACATTGATTTAAAAAAAACAATTTTCCTTTAAAATACGGATATTCTGTGAGACGGGCAATAAACGTTCGGACTTGATAAGAAAAACAATTTGATGTTTATGATCGTTTCGAACAAAATTTATAAATGATGAACACAATACATTATTGTTAAAAGTTTAACTTTTGTTTAAGTAGGTAAACGATCAAAACATCAAATAGTTTTTCTTACCAATTCCGAACGATTCGCGCCCTTCTGACGCAATATCCGTATTTTAAAGCAGAAATGTTTTTTTTATGAATGTGTAGCATACCGTTAAAAAGTTAATCAACTAAAAAAGTTTTTAAAAGAAAATTAAGTTCTCAAATGTCGATACTTTTTTTGATTTTTAATTTTGAAATTGATTTTCTTTCACAAAATCCTTAATGTTCTTCAATAAAAAACCTCGTATGTCCCTTTGGTACATCTACTTTAACAAATATATTAACTAGTTGAAGAAGCATAAGATTATAGAATTATTTTTAAAAAAATGGTGCTTTTCCAGACATTAATAAAAAGCTTACGAGGGTTTAAAGGTGGGATTTTGGATAATTTAAGAAAATAGTAATAAAAATTCATATCTCTTTAGCCGTGACTCTTAGGACCCAAGTTCCAAGGTTGAAAGGGTAGCAAATGACCCCAACAATATCCCAAAAAATTTTGAAGGTTCATGTGTCGAACACCCTGTATATTAGCTTAATTTGCTTTAACATGAGATTCTTGTAACATTCTTGCGAGACACGACCAGTTTTTACATTGAAAGATTCTTGTGTCTGACTATTTAAAATATTAGCAAATACAGAGTTCTTGAGTCACAATAATGCAGTTTTGATTTTAACAAGAGTTGAAGTTGCCGACGTGACATTAGACGGATTGGTAAAAATGTACTTTACCTACACTCTACCTGTAACCTTAAAGAGTAGCCGACTCTAAATATTTGCCATAACCAAATACCTTCTAGCATAAATACATGTTCAAAGAATCGAAAAGTGAAGCCCTCATAGCTGGCTTTGAAAACAATGGCAAATTTAAATTCGAGGCTGGGAATTTTTAAGTGCGCATGCGTGTGTTTTGTCATGTAGACACACAGCTGCTATGTGAGTGGAGGCCATCTTGAAATTTTGCCGTGTTTTGTGTTTGTCGTGTAAAATTATGTTTTTTTCTGTGAAAAATGGGAAATCTTTCACGTAAAATGTGCGGTTTGTGAAAAAATGTCCGGCAGAAGTAAGGGACTGCCATTTCATAGGTAACTACGTGTATTTTACTTTATAATTTATTAATAAAGTTAAGAGTGGTTTATAGATGCCATTAAACAGTCTTCATGGTGTCCACAATAAATCTGCACATTTAGTTTTAGTAAAACTACAAAATTAATCCACAATTTGATATATTTTCACCCAATCAACTAGTTTTTGGAAAAAAAGAATGGACATAACCCTAAATATTTGATAATTGTCAAATAATGTAGTAACGTAGCGGAGTATGTTCCAAAACCACTAAAACTAACGCATGTGCAGTAACAGATATCCCGTCTAGCCGAAAAAGGAACATTAAGAATTAAATAGGGATTCTGGCTTCAAGCATGGCGTGTGAGAATGCATGGGTATGCCCCATATTTATGCTCTAACGTATTTGGCCATAACATACAAGTGCAATTCTCGGCAGTACATCATTCCCTACTTTTTAGACAGAAAAATTAATTCTAACAATGAACAATGTTAATAATAAGTGTTACTCCTGATTTATAAGTTGCCGTTCGTTAAAGTTGGGCAAAGTTCGGCCTTGCCGTTCGCGAAAGTTGGAGATAATTCATCTTTATCTTTCGCCGTTAGAGATTCGTAGTCGGCCACGTACGTCACACTTAGTTGGTTGATTTTTGTATTTTCCTTTTATTTTTTTTTGTTTATAACAAATGCTAAGTCAGAAAAGGGTAGAGGCTCCATTTTAAACAAAAAAACTATGAAAAAAAAACATTACATTATTATTACGGAACGGTTGCGAACGGAAGACGGCAACCTATAAATGCTAAAATCCGTCTACGAACTGTGAACGGTGAACGTCAACCGTGAACGGCAACTTATAAATTAGGGGTAAATCTGCAAAACAAATTTTGCTAAAATTACAAATTTTCTTACAGAATCTGTATGGATCTTAACAAGAGCAAGACAAGCAAATGAAGAAATTGTTAATAATGCACTAGCTGTCCTGAAAGCCAACAATTTGTCAGCGGATCCTTTAATAAAAACAGTTCAGGAAAATTGTTAAATAATGTAATCCAAGCCGCGTCCCCACCTGAACATTTGGATGAATGCGAGCAGTACGGCAAACAAAACCGCAAAGAGGCTTTTTTGATTTCCACGAGCAGAACAACTAACGGAGCGCATGTGGTGTTCCCGTAAATACTATCAGTTTTTTTTCTTCTAAATTCAAATGTCTGTTCACCGCTTTATTTTGTCCGGTCCAAAGCAACAAACTCATCTTTGATATCTGAGAAAAAATCGACAAGCGATGGGAATGGCTAGGATTTGATGAAACGTTCGCGAGCACGTTCAAGACCCCATTCAAACTAGTGCTCTGTTCGCATGTTCACAATGTTCCTGTATGGACGCGGCTATATTTTTTTTTTTTAAATACACTACTTGCATTAAGAAAAATACATAAATATATTTTTTTAAATAAAAGCCTAATTATAATAGGTTTAAAAGCAAACAAAAAGGTAAGTTTATAGTTCAGCCATTAGCAAACTTCAAGTAAACTCCATGCTATATCAGCCTTGAAAACAGTTTTTTGTAAATATCTCAGAAACCAAAGCTCCTATGAAGTTTTATTAGAAAAATACGTTTTACTATATTCCAAAAACCGCATATTGATGCGTTGCTCCGTTAAAAAATCCCTATTTTTAATTTTTTAACTGTCAAAAAACTGTTATTTTCATTAATGGATTTTCACCCAAATCTAATCAGCTCGTTACAGTGTCTGACACTATTTTACCTAAAAATTTCATCAAAATTGGTTCAGCCGTTTAGGAGATATGTGTTACGAACAGACATCCATACACACACACACAGACACCACGACGATATCGATCATAAAATAATACATTTAAGGAAACCATCGTATCTATTAAAAAAAGTTAAGCTGCGTTCACAAACACATAACTTAAATACTCGATTTAAAAATATAATAACTCCGCCAAAACATAAAACCACATTCTTTGAGAGAAGCTTCTCATACGAAGTTGCAAAACTGTACTACTCCATCCCGGATGAAAGGAAGGCAAAGCCTTTAACAAATTTAAAAAAAAACTTATCGAGACTATCTACAAAAAGAACAAAATTCGTGACTGTTAAATATTGTGTAATACAAAATTTATCTAACTTTAACTGTTTATATCTAATTTTATTTTCTGAAAACTCTTTCTTTCTTTTACTTTTTCTTTCTTTTTTACTTTACTTTATATAATAGTTTTTTTCTCCCTCAAGACCATTAGCTTAAAACCAATAATTTTTTTTTGGGTCCATTTAGTTTTAAGTTTATTGTAGGTAGGTACCTACTAAATACCTACAAACAAATAGGTTGGTGATTATGAAAAGTATAAATATATTTTTTTAGTTTTTTAAGGTTTACTGATCAGCGCTTTTGGCATCAAGCATGTCGTAAGGGCTGAATTTCACCTTTTTCACAATTGTCTTTTTTGTAAAATAAACATTTGTACCTATATTGTAAGTTTAAGTTCTAAATTGTGAAATAAAGATATTAATTATTATTATTATATACAGACAGACAGACAGACAGACAGACAGACAGACAGACAGACAGACAGACAGACAGACAGACAGACAGACAGACAGACAGACAGACAGACAGACAGACAGACAGACAGACAGACAGACAGACAGACAGACAGACAGACAGACAGACAGACAGACAGACAGACAGACAGACAGACAGACAGACAGACAGACAGACAGACAGACAGACAGACAGACAGACAGACAGACAGACAGACAGACAGACAGACAGACAGACAGACAGACAGACAGACAGACAGACAGACAGACAGACAGACAGACAGACAGACAGACAGACAGACAGACAGACAGACAGACAGACAGACAGACAGACAGACAGACAGACAGACAGACAGACAGACAGACAGACAGACAGACAGACAGACAGACAGACAGACAGACAGACAGACAGACAGACAGACAGACAGACAGACAGACAGACAGACAGACAGACAGACAGACAGACAGACAGACAGACAGACAGACAGACAGACAGACAGACAGACAGACAGACAGACAGACAGACAGACAGACAGACAGACAGACAGACAGACAGACAGACAGACAGACAGACAGACAGACAGACAGACAGACAGACAGACAGACAGACAGACAGACAGACAGACAGACAGACAGACAGACAGACAGACAGACAGACAGACAGACAGACAGACAGACAGACAGACAGACAGACAGACAGACAGACAGACAGACAGACAGACAGACAGACAGACAGACAGACAGACAGACAGACAGACAGACAGACAGACAGACAGACAGACAGACAGACAGACAGACAGACAGACAGACAGACAGACAGACAGACAGACAGACAGACAGACAGACAGACAGACAGACAGACAGACAGACAGACAGACAGACAGACAGACAGACAGACAGACAGACAGACAGACAGACAGACAGACAGACAGACAGACAGACAGACAGACAGACAGACAGACAGACAGACAGACAGACAGACAGACAGACAGACAGACAGACAGACAGACAGACAGACAGACAGACAGACAGACAGACAGACAGACAGACAGACAGACAGACAGACAGACAGACAGACAGACAGACAGACAGACAGACAGACAGACAGACAGACAGACAGACAGACAGACAGACAGACAGACAGACAGACAGACAGACAGACAGACAGACAGACAGACAGACAGACAGACAGACAGACAGACAGACAGACAGACAGACAGACAGACAGACAGACAGACAGACAGACAGACAGACAGACAGACAGACAGACAGACAGACAGACAGACAGACAGACAGACAGACAGACAGACAGACAGACAGACAGACAGACAGACAGACAGACAGACAGACAGACAGACAGACAGACAGACAGACAGACAGACAGACAGACAGACAGACAGACAGACAGACAGACAGACAGACAGACAGACAGACAGACAGACAGACAGACAGACAGACAGACAGACAGACAGACAGTATAGTATATGTGTGAGCTAAAAATCTTTAAAAGTAATACCTTCTCTAGCTCTTGCTTCGCGGGCTAGAAAGGTAAAAATATGTGAAATTATAGAAAAAAGTAGTTTTCTTTTTTTAAATTTGAAATAATATATTTTTTGTCTAGAATAGATATGCTAAATGTTTAGCCTTGTTTTGATAAAAAAATACAACATGATATTTTAGTCTAATGATCTTAAAATTTAATAAATCTACTCAAACCATTTTGTAATTTCGGTTCCTGAACTAGGCGCTGCTAAATAGGTTAATCAATAAGACTTTAAATGAGTTTGTAGGAGATCCTTTGAGGAAAGATAGTTAAACAATAGGTAACAGCGTTCATTGAGACGAAATTAGATTGACGAGCTATGTAAGTATGCGTGTTAATTATAAGCTCTTATCTAAGACTGTACAGGAAAATAAAACCTTTTTTCATTCAAATTTTAACATCGTCTAATAAAATATAAGTGTATATTGGTGGAGAAATATAAAAAAAATATCTCTTAATAAGTAAACGCACAGCAGGTTCCAAGGGTTAAGAGCAGCACTTTCTTTCCTATAGTCGTTCAACAATTCATTGGGTGATAGAAAGACGTTTTCTTTTGGAGGTATACGAGTATAAGCTATTTTTCGTACTTTTTTTAAAAGTGTTTTTTTATACTGTCATAAGTAGGTATTATATATATATATATATATATATATATATACCAGGCAGCGAGGGAAGCGACATCTGCCGAATTTTTCGGCCCCGAACCAGCCCTGGGCATATCATACAATGCTGCTAAATTAACCATATTGGGATGGATGGAGGACAGCTTCCAACAAGGCCAACACAAAAATAGAGGCCACGACCCTGAAAAAATCAGCTGTTCTACCGGGGCTGAATTTTACATTGGGTCTTATGGGAGGTCAGACGTTTTTTTATGATATTTTCAAAATGGCACTACAGATTTCCGCAAAATTTCAGTGATATATTCTCAGACACCATCCTGATATTCCACCAAAGGTTTGTAAGGAAGCAACATGATTAAACGGTTAAAATCTTCAAGATTTAGCATTCCTTATTTTGAATTCAAATTACCCGCCATGTACCACATGCCAACTGTTATATTTGACATGTATTTGACTTTGTCATATGTGATTGTCACATTCGCTTCTGCTTTAAACTTAAGTTTTGTGTGAGCTTATGAAGCGGCTATGAAAAATTAGGGCTTACTATACATTTAAAAAAAATTGTTCTGCCAGAATAAAGTAAAAACAATCTCAAAAACGGCTTTATTAAAAAAAAAAAAAATATCCATGAACCGTCATTCCAACTTCAATATTTTAAAGACAATCAGCTGTGTCGTAACGTGACCATCAAAAAAAAAATCAGCCCCGGATGTGACGTCAACAAAGTGGAGGATCGTGGCCCGTCCATTTTGATAGCCCTGCTTCCAACAATACTGGATGAATATACCAGAACTGGCTCACTCTAAAGAGTTCATTAAAGGACCTTGTCAGAAGAGAGCCATAAATATCATTGGACTTACCAGACAGGAGATCCGTATAGTGACCGGATTTTTTACGGGTCACTGCCGACTAAGAGTACCCATGCACAGAATGGGAATAACAGAAGAGACCGAATGACTCTGTATGGAGGATGATGAAACAGTTAGACATGTACTGTGCGAATGTCCGACTATTGCACGTTTACGTCAAAACACTTTCGCTAAACCTCAAATTGATTCAGAAGATCTGAAGAGTGTCTCACCCAAACTGATAGCTAACCTTTTTGGAAGATTAGGCATACAGTGGTGAGAAACCACTTAAAAGTGAGCCACAATAGACCACTAGTGGTCGCAGTGGAAGGGCTGCAAGGCCCACTCATATATGAATCATCATCATACTCAGTGCTTACTACAACTACAACGCAGTCTCAAATAAGCTTACGAGAAAATACCTATTGCTATCAGTTATTATATTATATTTAAAAAGAGGACAGCTTATGTAAATATCTTACTACAGATTTATTTTAAAAAATTTATAAAAATTGGCATAAAAACGCAAAAAAATCCTGTTTATTTACACAAGAAAAGCCACTTTTTAAAAAATGCTTAAGTTTAATAAACAGTAAATAAAAATTATTCAAAAATATGTTCCGTGGCTAATCGGGTAAAAAGGTTTTCTTTCTTTTAGATTTTTCCGTGTGTACGTTGAAAGCTCTTGCCAGTCTGTTATTTTTTAAATAAAATTAATAGCTTTGGAGAATTTTAACGAGTGGGATTGGTAAATATAAAACGAAATAGTATATACACAAAATAGTTATTTCTCTTTTAGACGGAAAGTCGTGAAACTTATAGTTTTATGACAAAACATGTACACCGTTAATGTCTGTCTTTTAATGCATATTAAAATTCCCCTTTTCTAAATTTTAAAAATCGATATGATAATTCTGATACGTCGCAACCCAAATCAACAAAATTTTATAGGGATAACAAATTAGAAGCCAATTGAACAGCCTAAGCCCGAGACGACGAGTTAGAATGACCATTTTATATTTTTTGTTGGTTGCGAGGATTTAGCAGCATATATCTGTGCATAATTACTAACCCTTGACGTAAAAATATGAATTTTAATTTTTTTGTGGGTTACGACGTACCAAAATTAGGGTATTGAAATGTAGATATATTTCTGCTGCAGTAAACACTTTCTCAGGTAGATTATACCGGGTGGGCCAAAAAAAACCGGACATTTTTTTTTTCATTATCACTTTTGAACTATACAATCGATTTTTATAAGACAAACTGCACTTTTCTCGTCCGCCATCCTAAAATTCAAGATGGCGAACAAAATTAAGATGTTCCCTTCAAAGATGCTCGTTTATTCTTGTGTTGCGAGCATGTCTTAATTATTTTTTTTTGATCAATAAAAAATCTGCTTTCTTGCCACGTACAACAAGGTACAAGTCGGTAAAATCGGTTTAGTGGTTCTCACAAAAAATAGTTTTGTTTCAACCATTGTTTTGCATATTATACGATTGCCTTTGCCTACTTAACCGATTTTAAAAAATAAAAAACATCCTAGTTAGAATTGATTTATCGCCATCTGAAATTTTAAGATGGCAGACAGAATCATACTTGATTCTTCAAAATGGCGTGTTTATTCTTATTTTCCGAAAATGTTTTAGTTTTTAAAATTTAAAGAAAAACACTACTTTCTCTTACATAACAAGGTACAAACTGGTAAAATCGGTGCAATTATTCTCAAAAAAATCTATTTTTGTTTCAACCACAGTCTTACATTGCCAATTCTGTCTGCATTCATTTCCTTATAAATTCGTTATTACTAAACCGATTTTAGTAAAAAAAAATTGTGATGAGGATTGATTACTCTTTAAAGTTTATAATCAAATTTTGACCCCATCTTAAAATTTAAGATGTCTTACTGAATCATACTTGAATCTTCAAAATGGCCTGTATTCCTATTTTCCGATGTTTTGGTTTTTTTTTTAAATGTATAGAAAAACACTCTTTAAAGCTCAATTGGTTTGCACCATGATATTTTTTATTTAACTTAAATCGTTTCAGTTATAATGAATTTATAAAGAACTGAATGCACAGATAGGAAAACCAATCAAAATCAAATTTTATGAGAACATTTTTACCGATTTTATTAATTTGTACCTTGGTAAGTGGGAAAAAAGAAGTGCTCTTCTATAAATTAAAAAAATATTCAAAAATTACGGAAAATAAGAACAAACGTGCCTCTTTGATGTTCAAGTATGATTGTCCGACATCTAAACTTTTAAGATGGCGGCAGATTTCTATTATAATATTTAAAGAACAATCAATTTTTCCTATATTTTTTTTTATTTCACTAAGATCGGTTCAGTACTAATGAGTTTATAAGGAAATTAATGCAGACAGGATTGGCAATGCCATCGTATATTCTATAAAACAATGGCTGAAACAAAAATAGATTTTTTGAGAACTCCTACACTGATTTTACTAGTTTATAACTCTTTGTGGGGGGAAAAGTAGTGCCTTTCTCTAAATTGGAAAAAAACTAAATTATTTTTAGAAAATAAGAATAAACACGCTATTTTGAAAAATTAAATATGATTCTGTCAAGATGGCAATAAGTTTTGATCATCATCTATAAAAAACAATAAATTTTTACCAGGATGCTTTTTATTTCATCAAAATCGGTTTAGTAGTAATGAATTTATAAGGGAATAAATGCAGACATGATTGGCACGGCAGTCATATAATATTCAAAACAATGGTTGAAACAAAAATATAATTTTTCAGAACCACTCAACCGATTTTGCTGATTCGTACCTTTTTGTGCGTGGCAAGAATGCAGCTTTCTTAATGATTTAAAAAAGTAATTAAAACAGGTTCATAACACAGAAATAAACGAGTATCTCTGAAGGGTACAATTTAATTTCGCCCACCATCTTGGATTTTGAGATGACGAATAAAAAATATATTTAGTCAAAACTAAACTTAAATGGTATAGTTTCAGAGTTATAATAAAAACAGAATTGTCCGGTTTTTTTGGCCCACCTTGTACACTGCGTCTATCTGTTTGTTTAAGGGTACATTTTGAAAGCCGGACAGAACTTATCTGCATAGAACTATAGCACTAATCTTAAAATTCTCACAAATCTAGGGAAAAAAGATTAACTTTCCTCGAATACGCACACCTGATTGGTCAAATGGTACGATTTTTGATGAAAATTGTTCTTTTGATCGTTAGTGAGAGAAATAAAAATAAACAAATTCCATCAAAAATAATTTCATTATTATCGAAAAGTAGTGACATAACATGCATAGACTTATATGCGTTTATTAGAAGATTTCTTATTTTTCCAGATTTGTGGGAATTTCAAGAATAGCTACACTGAAGCCCAATAATAACTTTTCTTCAAAAATATAACTTTTAGAGGCGTTTGGCTAGGTCAAAAGAATAAGAAAAATCATTACGTTTTGCGCCAAACCATTTTGTTCAAAGGTAACATTTTTTTTTCGATTTTTTATTATATGCATGACAACAAATGCAATAATAATAATTAAGTGTTAAGTTATTTAATGAAAATATACTCAAAATTATTACCAAATATCTGTTTTTTTTTCAACAAATTCATAGAAATTCTATTAAATGTAGTGCTAATACTACTATTTTCTGTATATATTAAGGAACCTTTGTATGTATATGTATGGATATCCAGAAACTTATCTAATTTTTTATGAAAATTTATTAGCATAAAAAAACTCTTAAATATGACAAATTAAAATCTATTGCAAAGGATATTTGGCTCCTTCGCAATAGAATTTTTTTTAATCACAATGAATCACAAATTTTTTGACATTCCCAAATTTGGCATTTTTCGATATTACGATTTTATAACTCTTCAAACTTGACATATGCTATAGCTTGCGAACAAAAAACTTTTGACCAAAAGAAATTTGAAATTTTTTTCTAGTTTTAGCATTTCCTACCACTTTTGATTTGGTGCATCATTTAAATTTCACTCTGTATATTTAGCATTAATTAATTAAAGGGAAAATAAAAAATTAGGTTAAAGTAAAGGTGTTCAAATAAAAAACGATACTTTATATTCGAAAAGTTTATTTTGCCGCATACTACTCTAAAAAGAATTACATATCTCGGTAACAAAAGGCAACATAATAAGATCATATTTGTAATAAGTTTTGGAGATCAGGATAAATCACATCTAATGTTGCTGAATTTTGTAGGTTGTATATAACCTAATTAGTAATATTAAATTAAAAGAAAAAAAACGCTTTAATATCAAATCCTATTAGTTTTTTAGTAACGTCCGCTACATTTTAACATATGTAGAGTAGCCGGGCTAAATGATCTAAGTGCCAAAATATACAAATTTTAAATTTTCCACCCAAAATAATGTATGTGTCAAGGCCAATACGGGGCTATAAAAACTAAGTGCAATTTCCCCACCTTATGCCCTAACAAACATGTTTAAAATCACGTCATCCGTAAGTCCGCGTGCATTTATTGTACAGTTTTTTTTAGTTTCCCACAAAAACGCTTTTTGGCACTTAGATTAATTAGCCTTTCCACTCTACATACATATATATACCCATATACCCCGAAAAAGAATATATTTACCCTCTTTCACATACCCGTTTTTGATGCTAATACATTTTAAAAAAACTAATTGTTGAATAATACAGGCCAACAGGAATAACCACCTTGAGTGGCGTGCAATAATACTTATCTAAAACAGCTACAGACAGTTGTACTATTCCGCACGAGACGACAATTGAACACACCTTCGGAAAGGTCCTTAAGTGTAGAAAAGGTAGTTTCGAAAAGAATTGGGCAAAATTTTTTTCCTCCGAGTGTGTATTACCAGCTTTGTCATTAAAAGGTTCGTATAGCCCCTCAAAAAAGGTATTAATGACATGCGCACGCGCAGTTTGCTCAGCCGAAATAGTTTTTTTAATTTAAAAAACTACGATACGTATAAAATGTAAGGTAATGTGAAAATATATATATATATATATATATATATATACAGTGAAGTCCGGATATAACGAACCTCAAAAATGAACTGAATACGGTTCGTTATATCCGAGGTTCGTTATAAACAGTCATAAATAAATTTTGTTTAATTTTTTGTGTTTCTTTTTTTAATAGTATTCAAGATTAAGGAAACTAAAAATATTACAAAAAATACTATAACTTTTTATATTTTTTTAAAAAAGGCAGCATACATACAAATAAAGATGTTTATTATTATTGTTATACATAGAAATATGTAAAGTACATAATATGGTGGTATGTAATACATACATAAAAAAGCCTAAATCTTTTTTTTATTATTATGAAATCCATAATTTTTGTTTGTACATTTCTACTTGAAAAATATTCCCTGTTTATATAGCTTTCAAGGTTACAAAATGATGCTCATATTTTATCAGAAACTTGGCGTAATTCCAAAAAATTACGAGTTTCCGAAATTTTGTTTTCCATTTCACGAATGGTTGGAACATAAACCTTAGTGACTTCAACAGAATTATCTTGAACAGGATCATCATTATCTTCGTCATTATCACTTGAAACTATGTTTGAGGTTACGGAGAGATTACAATTTGCTCATCAGTCAACGTTTCTCTTGCTACAATGTCTTTATCAATAGTCACATAATCGTTAAAGTCGAAGTCACACATTTTTCTCTTAGCTTGTTCTTCTACTAAATTCAGCATATCATTATCGAATTCATAGTCTTGATCATATTCTGGGTCTTGTGCATGTCTGCAACCATTCGTGTCGTTGCCGTATCGTCTAGTGTGAAAACGCCCATTGTCTGCTTATATAAAGTTCGTTTTAAAAGAAAAATACATATTCTAGATTATTAAAATTAGGTTCGCTATATCCGGAAGTTCGCTATAAGCGGGATCGTTATAACCAGTAAGACAATGCATGAGTATTTATGGTAAACATTTCCTATAAAGAAAAAAGGTTCGTATTAACCAGAAGTTCGCTATAAACGGGTTCGTTATAAGCGGACTTCACTGTATATATATATTTTTCATAGAATAAAATGGCAGCTATATGATATTAAATTTCAAAAAGTTATTTTTAATCTAACATACTTATAAAAATATTTCCTTGGAAAACTAATTTTCATTTGAATTTTTCTAAGAACGAGGTTTTTTTTTAAATTAAAGATCATAGTATTTATGTATATAACAGAAATAAAAAAAACGTGAGCAATCATTTTCTGTTGTAAATACGCTAAGCCCAATCAGTCAAAACCTCATAATATTCTCATCGCAAAATGTTTTATTTGCTCCAAGAAATTAACGCACGACTCATAAAAGTATAATTCATTAATTTATGAAATCTGAGGGCCCGGCGTGTCCGGCCAAGTTTGCGGCGTAAACTGCTGTACCATCTTTTCTTGAAACATTTCAAGCCATATTTAACCTCTCTAAAACTTTACTTCGGAATGAACAATACAAATTTTAAGATGAAAGGTTCTTACTAGTATGGAAATGTTTTTCTTAACTTGGCTATTACGGCTGCAAATGACTCTTAGGCACAGGGCTAAATTAAACATAAAAAAGTTTGGCTGTAATGGCAAAGTTTAAAAAAAAACATTTTTAAACTAGTAAGAAGCTTTTATTTTAAAACTTGTTTTAGGGAACATGGCTTTACTTTTATCTCAATTCTTTTTACGGACTACCATTTTCGCATGCTTGGCAATATTTTACATAAAATGTTTTTGTTATGATAATATTAATAGATCATGCAAGATTTTTGATTGACTGTAATTAAAATACCACTAGATGAACATTTTTTAATTATCCCACTGTGGCGGTGGGCTTGGGGGCTAAAGCCCCCCCAGAGTCACGAAAAATTGACCCCCAAAACATGCTGTTTCTCAAACAAACAAGATTAAAATGTTTTAATCTGCGCTGGACGAATTTAGAGTCCCTGTTTGTTGACATATTTGGATATTAATATATCGAATACACGAATCCAAGCAAACATTTCGGGAGGGATTATAAAAATTAATTAAAAGTTGCGTATTGTGCAATGATTTTATTTTATTTGTGTTAGTAAGAAATCTCATTTATTAGTCTTTATCGACTGTTTCTGAGTTGATTGATCCGCCTTGATCGAGGGTTCAAGTCCCTTGTGCGCGTCATGGGTTTATAAGGGAGAATAAAAATCCCGTATTTTAATATAAAACCACATAATAACCTGTGCAGAGAGTCGAAACCGAACCGAACCCAAGTAAATACAACATAAAAAATTAAACTTGTATGGTTTTTTTTAATTATTAGACTATATTTTGCAGTCCTACAGACTTTTTTTGTATCCCTATTGGGTTAGTTTATCTCATTTTGTTTATTTAATATTTTTTACGACAGATATAGATTTGATTTTATGACAATATTTTATTTTCTGTGAACCTCAACCTGCTTCTCACGTAAACGATAACTAAGTTAATTAAATAAAACTTCGGTATATATAAGATGTAATTTAAATCATGCAACAAACTTTAAGAAGGGTTAAAAAGTAGAGTTAAAAGTTTGATTAAGTTTTGGTCAAAAAATTTTTGTTTTTAAGTTATAGCATTTGTAAAGTTTTAAAAGTGTGAAAACTTCTGAATTTTAAAAATGACAAATTTGGCGTCAAATAATTTCCTTATTCATTATGATCAATAAATCTTCTATTACTTTTTTTTCTTAAAACTATAGGCGAAGCTAAGGAGATACAGTGTCGCCTGATAGATGTGAAATTGTTAAATTTATAAGAATTAATTTTTTTAATGAACTATTACATCTATTTAAAACAATTAGACATATTTTTGTATATATCTAAAAGCCTCATAATAAGAAGAGAAAATTGTAATATTACCACTGCTTTTAATAACCAACAAATTAATTTATTTAAAAAAAAAACAGATGTTTGACAATATTTTAGAGTTTTTTATTTATTTTTAAATAATTTTAACATTTCATTATTTCGATTGTCTGTTGTTATTTTTAAGAAAGTGATAACAAAATATTTTTAAAAAATGTTAAAAAGGTTTGATGCAAAATGTAACAGGAAAAAAACTTCTATTAAGGCTACAAATTCGATTTGCGCAATTTTTTTAGCAAAAGACAACAAGGCAAAATATTTAAATATCAGTCAAAAGGTGGCAGTACATATTAGAGCAAGGCCAACACAAAAATAGATCAGAAATCAGCTGTTCTCCCGGGGCTGAATTTTACATTGGGTCTTATGGGAGGTCAGACGTTTTTTTATGATATTTTCAAAATGGCACTACAGATTTTCGCAAAATTTCAGTAAAATATTCTCAGACATCATCCCGATATTCCACCAAAGCTTTGTAAGGAAGCAACATGATTAAAAGGTTAAAATCGTCAAGATTTAGCATTCCTTATTTTGAATTCAAATTACCCGCCATGTACCACATGCCAATTGTTATATTTGACATGTATTTGACTTTGTCATCTGTGTTTGTCACATTCGCTTCTGCTTTAAACTTAATATTTGTGTGAGCTAATGAAGCGGCTATGAAAAATTAAGGATTACTATACATTAAAAAAAAATTGTTCTGCCAGAATAAAGTAAAAACAATCTCAAAAATGGTTTTATTTAAGAAAAATCAAATATTCATGAACCGTCATTCCAACTTTAATATTTTAAAGACAATCAGCTGTGTCGTAACGTGACCATCAAAAAAAAATCAGCCACGGATGTGACGTCAACAAAGTGGAGGATCGTGGCCCGTCCGTTTTGATAGCCCTGATTAGAGTCATAGGAACCATGATTCGGTTCTAAAATTGTGGGCCTTACTAAAATTTAAAGGATGACAGTCGTATTTCTAAATTAAGTTATATACGATGTCATAAGTAATCAAATATTTTGATAATCTAGTATAAATAAACAACACATATTGAGTTTGACACTGATGTTAATTTTTGCCAATAAAAATAGGAAAAATAAAAGAGTAGAGTAAATAACAATACTTCTTTTTTCGTCAAAAACCAAGGTGTGACGTTTCGCCTTATTTCAAATTAAAAGAAAATGTGTGTGCTTAAGACCATACAGCAGAAGTGTAAACTTCAACAAGGCGAAATTAATAATACTGGCCTTCATGTGCATCATCATATTGCTCGCTGAATGTTCCTCTGACAGTTAGTCGACTCGAGCCGATTTCACCCGAATGAGCGTTCCATAGCCGAGCCTGACGGCTCAGTTCAATTCACTACCCACAAAAACTGCTAAACGCGCCTAAAAAGTTTACACTATAAAAAGAAAAATATTGTTTGTTTACTGTAATAGAAAATACCGATAATCCCGAAAAGGACTTACCAACAATAAAGGATGCCGATGGAGCACATAATGCTACTATGAGCCTGCCACCAAATAAATCCAAAACAAAGATATTAAAGACCTTCCGATATCTTTGATCCAGTATATGAAAACAAACATCTCCTCATCCAAATATGCTGTTAGGATAAAAAGTAAAGTTCTCGGCAAACATTGTAAATTAAATATAATAAATGAGTTATTTTTATTGATGTGCTTTATTTTTGTTTCCACAACCTCGTAGAAAGAATATTGTACCTACATACATAACGCGTGTGTTTAGCATCTCTTCCGCACTTGTTAGGTAAATTACTATTATCACAGCCCTCTTTGGCGGGGCTGTGCTATTATCAGAAACTATCTTATAAATCGGTTCGTAATTCCGTGACTAATATGGTAGGTCATGGTTAATGGCCCCTTAAAAAAACTTTTTGTAAATAGAAAAAATTGCATGTCTTTAATTACCTACTTATAAGCCTTTAACTTATATTTGACAACATTTTATTTGTTCAAAATGAAAATAATCTGTAAATCCAGGTCGCGTGATCTTAATTAAATTTCTTCAATCGAATGATTTTTGAGGGGCTAAATGTTGTTTAGTAATTGTTAAGAAAACATTTTTTGGTAAAAATTTGAGTGAGAGGGTTTACGACAGGACCCGACAAGACTTCTATAGCAACCGATAGGACCCGACAGTACTTCGACAGGACATAACAGGTCACGAAAGGACTTCAACACGACTCTACAGGACCAATGATCTACATAGATACATATATATATATATATATATATATATATATATATATATATATATATATATATATATAACTGGCTGGGCCTTTACATACAGGGTGTCCGAGACCACCTGTCCACCCCTTTTAAATTCTAGGAAATTACATTTTTTGGTAAAACAAAAAGTTAATACTAACAACTGGAGTACGTTCTATCGTTTGATGGTATTTTTGACATTCTGCTCCAACTGGAAGTGTGCTAAATTAAATTAGGTTTTGTAACGGATTCGGATTCTACGCAAAAAAATATGTAAGTTTTGTACGAGAAATTTTCGTCCCCTAAATGACCTTTGATTAGGTCCGCAGGGTCCGCATAAGGCCCTCTGTATATTTGAAAAATATACTTGTCCAGTCCGCTGTTTCAATTATTAGTATTTTCGACTTGGTTCAACCTTTTATTGGTAGGTAGTTTTTTTTAATAAGACATGTACTTATTTTTGCAACAAATTAAAGGACTCTTCTATTTGCAAGACTACAAACAGAACGATTAAATAAAAAAACATACCTACCTAACAATAAAAGTTTGAAACAATCGTAAGTCGAAAATACTAAGAATTGAAAGAGCGGACCAGACGGGAATATTTTTAAAAGGTCCAGAAGATTTTATGCGGACCTAATCTATGTTAAAATGTTAAGGTCATTTAGGGGAGAAAATGAGGTTTTAGAAAAAAAATCTCGTACAAAACTTACATGTTTTTTGAGTAGAATCCGAATCCGTTACAAAAGTATGCATGTGTAACTTAAAAAAGCCTAACCTAGGAGCAGAATATCAAAAATACCATCAAATAATAGAGCGTACTCCAGTTGGTAGTTATAACTTTTTGTTTTAACCAAAAATATAATTTCCTAGATTTTAAAAGGGGTGGACGAGTGGTCTGGGACACCCTGTATATGCAAAATGAGGCAAGAATATTGGAGATGCTTCCTCTGCTTTTTAACTTCTACTCGCCAATATTATTCTGTGGTTTTGAAAGTTCGCGGACGTTTGATTTTTAATCTATAACTAGATTTTTACTGCCATTAGGTACTAATAATAGTTATTTAAACAACAAGGTTTGAAAACGACTCTTTGCACACGATCGAGACAGTTTGGTAGACCGAGCCGAAGGCGAGGTCTACAAGTCGAGGGAGTGTGCAAAGAGGTTTTCAAACGAGTTTTTTACAATATTTTTTATACGACTGCTAATAAAGAAAGAAAAATCAAATTTTAATTTAACTTGTTTTTATTTCTGACGTTTTTACAACAAAACTTTAAAAATTCAACAATTTTTTGACGTATCTAATCAACAAAACATACGAGCAGTGACGGTTGCTACGGAACTAAGCCAACTTATATTGATGGGTGACAACAACAAAAATCACAATGACGGGAGACCCGTATGCAGAAATGACATAAGCGTGTGCAAAACGTTTTGCACACAGCGTGCGCAAAATGCCATTTTCAGATCGTGTTCTCCGTGCGCAAAACCCCCTTTTACAAGACAGTCGTATAAAAAGTTTTTTAAATAATCAAAGCTTACTTCAAAACGGAAACTGGCTTTTCACACCTATAAAACTCGTTTTTACAAGCAACGCATCGTGTGCATTTCTTATTTTTGTTCAACAAAAAACAATTTCAGAAATATACTGACAAGATTGTCAAACTCTTTGAAGTATTAAGTTCACAGTATACTACCGGTGGTTAGAGCTGGAGAGAGAAAGGTTGCAATTCTTAGCATTCAATGTATGTTCTCATTCTAAAAAAACTCTTTAAATTTTTATCTCAGTGTCCCATATACGTAATGTATAGCCGCGGCTGTTCCAGTTACTTCGCAATTCATTAAATAGGACACGACAGGACTTTGACAGAACCCAACATGACACGATATGACTTTAACAGGACACGACAGGACCGGACATGACTCAACAAGACTCGACAGGACCCTAGTCCTGTTGGACGCTGTACAAATTTTTCGGTGCTGATGACCCCTCAAAGAAATGACGCTACAAAATATTTATTTGGACGTTAACGTACACTTATTTAACCTCTAATTATTAAAAAATATACCTTAGCTCGAGGAGGTAACCAAGAACAAAAAGTTTGTGATACAAGTGCGGATTTTCTTTGATTAAAGGGGGATTGGGCGCGGTTTTGCCGGATTTCGTTTGATGGTGGGGGATATTAAGGTCACTCATTGTAAAGCAAGCTTGCCTTTACGATAAGTGACCTTAGACAATATCGGATAAGCGCAAGCGATTGCAAAAAAAAATTGTGACACGATTATGGATTTTCATTGATTGTGGGGATCGCAGAGGATTGCGGGGAATTAGTGTGAAACGATTGCGTTCGGTTGAGGTAAGTTTTGAACGATTGTGGGAGATAGCGGAGGATTTTAAAAAAATGCTTTACAATAATTTGACAAAAAAATTACGAAGGATTACGGACGATTGGTAGCGTTTTCGGTGGATTTCAGAGAATTTCGGTTGCTAGCAGGGGATTGCAGGCGATTACAAAGGATTGTGGAGGTTTTTTAAAAAATGCTTTGAAATTATTTTTATTTAATATTTGTGATTAGATAGGAAAGGCGATGCTTTACTTGCTTACATCGACCACACGCCTCTAAACCACAGTAAGTTTTCATGCTCTGCGGTCACATGAACTAAAAGCACGAAATCTCATCATCTTATTGACTCGATGAAAACTTACTAGGCAAATGTCAGGGTGTAAAGTTCGATTAAGACAAAATATGTGCCAAAACCGCATCACGGACGTTTAAGGATACTGTTCAGTTAAAAAATACATATTTTGTACTTTTTCAAGAATGTACATTATTAAAAAATCAAATTTTTATTAGGTTTTTGACATTTTCACACTTAATTTAAAAAAATTCACCAGCGTAAGACGCTTCGTCCGAGACCCAGGGGTACAAGATTCTAGTACAATTTTTGGTTCCTTCAAAGAATAACATTAATATTAGGTTCATCTTTTAAATCTGTGTTATTGGCGGGAAATTTCTTTCGATTCGAATTCGCCAATAAAAGAAATACAAATTGACAAACGACGCGTCTGGGTAAAATTCACACAGTAAATTTTAACCCGAATCATGAACGTACTCCAGGGAGAGCACTAGAACGAAAGTGTAATACTGACATAAAAAGAAGGAAGAAGAAGTGATGATGAAGTTTTTGTTTAGGTTTATTATATTACAAAACGGGCATACCCTCGAAGCTAAGAATTTTTTAGATATTTCCCACATATTTCATGAATACAAACATACAATAGAATAAAATACGGCCTCATGAGGTCTCGCCCCCCCCCCCCCCCCGAAACTGTCTCGCCCCCCCCCCCCCCGAAACTTTTTTCTACATACGCTACTGGGCATGCCAGTATGATTACGTATATATGCTGTATATAAAGACAAACGTTTTGCCGAGATCGATTTTAATTTAGTAATTGATGACAGCGGTGCCTAAAATTTGTCTAATTCGGTTTGTGTGGGCAGCGGCTTAACGTGGTTTATTGGGCAATCTGGGGCAAATTGTCAAAGCGTTAGAGAAAGAGGGTGTATTTTTAAAATGTTTGGGACACAAGTTAGTAAAACTTTAATTTTCTGGTCTCTGCTGAATTGATATATTTTCTTAAGTTTTAAGTACGTCTAAATTTAGAAAATTTAAAAAATATGCTTAATAGTTATATACATGGTGTTAAAAGTTAATTCGGCACTATTGCTAACTTCGTTATATAAAACAAAAGAAAAGTCGAATAACGAGTACTTTAGTTATAGTAAAAAGTAAAATATTTAAGAATTTTTTTTCGCTGGGTCGTCCGGTGTTTAGTACTTTTAATCAGTAGAAAATTTAATTTTAGATGACAGAAATAAATATGTATTTACCTAACAAGTGCGAAAAGTAATACTTTACACCAAACAACGGCAGTTAACCGAACGACGCGAAGCGGAGTTCGGTCAAGTCGTCAAGGGTGGTAAAGACACTTTCCGCATGTGTTAGGTACAATATTTTACCTATAACTACCTTTTTTTTTAATTGAATGTAATTTATAAATAAACATGTCAAATAAGATAGAATTGAAATGTAAACAAATATTGAAGCTGTCTTATTAATGCGTTACTAAGGTTTCTAAGTGGTAGGTAATAGTTATTTACCTAGCAAGTGCGGAAAGTAATACTTTACCGCACGCGACGGCAGTTGGCTGAGCGACACCGAGCGGAGTTCGGTCAAGCCGTCAAGGGTGGTAAAGACACTTTCCGCATGTGTTAGGTACAATATTTTACCTATAAATACCTTTTTTTTTAAATTGAATGTAATTTATAAATAGACATGTCAAATAAGATAGAATTGAAATGTAAACAAATATTGAAGCTGTCTTATTGATGCGTTACTAAGGTTTCTAAGTGGTAGGTAATTGTTATTTACCTAGCAAGTGCGGAAAGTAATACTTTTAGGAGTTCGGTCAAGCCGTCAAGGGTGGTAAAGACACTTTCCGCATGTGTTAGGTACAATATTTTACCTACAATTACCTTTTTTTTTAAATTAAATGTACTTTATAAATAAACGTCAAATTAGATGGAATTAAAATGTAAACAAATATTGAAGCTGTCTTATTGATGCGTTGCTTAGGTTTCCCAGTGGTGCGCGTGCGGTAAATTAACTTTACCGCAAGCGAATAGATAATAGTTATTTACCTAACAAATGCAGAAAGTGATAGTTTACCGCACGCGACGGCAGTTGGCCGAACGACACGGAGCGAAGTTCGGTCAAGCGTGTGGTAAAGTAATTACTTTACCGCACGCGAATAGGTAATAGTAGTTTACCTAACTAGTGCGGAAAGTGCCTCTTTTCCGCACGCGATTGCAGATGGCCAAACGACGCGATAGCGGAGTTTGGCCAGCAATCAAGTGCGGAAAAGACACTTTACGCACAAGTTAGGTACACTATTTTTTCTATAAGCGTGAGGAAAAAACTAAAAATTAATCAGAAAATTATTTATATTCAAAACGTGTTAATCAAATCAATTATTATTATTCACATTCTAGCGGCTTCTAGAACTGACTGGGGTAGATCTTCGTCCGAAGAATCCATTGAAAATCTGATTTTTTTGTTTGAAAAATTCAAAAGACGCTTGTATCTGCAAAATTGGCTTTGTTTTGACAGTTTGTTTGTACTTTGTTGCTATGGTGATTTAAGATGCCAAATCCAAAACCACTAGTGTTCATTGTTGTTTGACATTGACAATGACGATATTTATACCGGGGAGGTTTAAAACTTATAATTTGAACCTATTTTACTGAAAACTTTATTTTATCGAAAATATTGAAAATATAGCAGAATTTTAGTCAATTTGAATATTTTTAGGATATTTCGTGTGCTAGGAAAGATACAAATGTATTTTGAACGGTCTAAATGTTATAGAACACCTCAAAATCGTAACAAATTTACTTTTCCGCTAGTGCGGAAAAAATATTTTTTCCGCACTAGTGCGGAAAAGTGGCACTTTCCACACTAAAATGCGTGCGGAAAAGTGGACTTTTCCGCACGCTTATAGAAAAAATTATTAACGATTTTCTAACAGACAGCTTTCTATAGATTTAAAAACCAAGGCTCACAACCACTATTCTCAGGAAAGTTGTTAATAACTTATATTTTTTACCTTAGGAGAAAAAGTCATAGAACAGCTTTTGTTTAAAGCCAAATTTTCTTTCCTTTGGCATTATTATATATCGGGTGTCCCATAAAAAGATGGTTTTTTAATATAATTTTTCTACGCGTGGTTTGATTTTATTTCTGTTGTCACCATCGTCTATTTGACCAACCACGTAGCTCTAATATTAACGATGTTAGTAAGTTAGTAACTTTAAACACCCTGTATGTATTATATAGGGTCGTTGATAAGTACGGAAACAGTAGATTATTTTTTAACTTATGCATGCCGTTAAAAAAGTTATATAAAAGTTGTATGGTTTAAAAATATCCATTAAGAACAAGCCAATTTATTTAACATGTCAATTCTTCTTTTAGTTCAAAGCCAAGTTTGTTAAAACAGAGTTGTGCAAAATTGCTTTTAAAGCACAACCAGTCGTGCAAACAGTTTAAAAAAAAATGGTTCGCTTGACAAAAGCAAGTGATAAAAAGCTGTTGCAGCGATAGCGTTTGTTGCGCTCAGTATATAACACTACCGATAACAATATCCAATTCTGAATAAAATAACAATAGCCATATACCAATTTTAATTTGATGTGGCCCACTTAGGCACTTATTTAATTTCGGCACTTTTAAGTGGGTTTGGGTATTTCCAGGAGGGATAGAGGGAAACCCAAGCCCCTTTGCGAGGGTTGAATTTCAAGACAAGACTTATTATGGTAAAAACCGAATTTTGGTAGGAGTATGCAGTAGCGGCGCGTGATAAAAAGCTGCGGCGCAGGCGAAAATCTTTTTTGAGTGCTACGCTAACTTTTTCGGCCTTCGAGTGGGCCGTCATATCATATAAATTAGAGCAAATAATTAAAAAATGAGATATTCAGTTAGATATTAGTTACCTACCTATTATTATTGTTTTTATAAATTAATAATAAATTATCACACCTAGTTTTTCTCTTCTCATGGGAAAGATGAAACTTTTATTGTCTTTAAATATTGCACGCTAATGCTATCAGAATTAGAAACTTCCGCCATTGTCGTAAATACCAAATCTTCGAAATCAAAATAAACCGACCGCGCCCGACCGATAATGCCAAGTTGTCTAAGCGCTAGTGGTGTGCAAATACTATCTACTCGATACTTTAATAATATATGATACATGGACGGATTCGAAGTAATCGAATCCTTCGACGCCAAATACCCGTTACTGGAATCCCGAATGGGACCGTGTTAGAAGAAGTGTTACTTTCGTATCAATCATATCGGGAACGGCCGTATAAGGAACGAGTTTGGAGTACTTGTAGTCATTTGGACCGATATTTATTTACTTAAATATTTGATTATTTGGCGCAGTGTTGCAAGGCTTACAAATGTATTTTCCCCAGAATGTATTTGAAAAGTTGCCAGATTTTGAACAAAATTCCCCAGATAAATATATCTAAATTTTCGTGATAAAAAAAATTGTGTGTGCTTAAGACCACACGGCAGAAGCGTAAACTTCAACAAGGCGAAAATAATAATACTGGCCCATAACATATTCTGCAAAGCGGACCGAACCGAACTCTTCTGTGTACTGGCCTTTATCTGCATCGCTCGCTGAATGTTTCTCACAGTTAGTCGAATCGAGCCGATTTCACCCGAATGAGCGTTACATAGCCGAGTCTGACGGCTCAGTTGAACTCACTACCCACAAAAACTGCTAAACGCGCCTAAAGAAGTTTACACTTCAAAAACTACAAACATGTAAAACATCAATATTTTTATTTTTTGCATACTTAGTACTTAAAATTTCAACTACTCAGTTTTTATTGGATTTACCGGTAATATAATGATTACTTAGTACCGAATACAAAATATCTGATACTCGAATCGGAAGTATCAGTATCTACTCGATACTTGGAAAAGTAATCGTTGCACACACAACTACTAAGCGCATGAATTAATAGTGTGTTTTTGTATACGCGCTGTGCCGAAGGAAGGTTCAGATTCTATGTCCTTTAAATTCTATTGGGACATGTCGTCCTCTCTTTCTTTATTTCGTAATTAGCATGCGACATAACATCTAGGGTGCATAGAATATGTTTCTAGTAAATAAAAGCCTTGTTTAATGGACAGTTTGAACACGAATACAAACATACACATACCAGGTATTAATTCCTAGATTATATTCCAGTCTTTTGTAAATTTCTTTTGGGGTAATTATGAATTAAATTAAGGAATGATCAAAGTTTAATATTCTTTTAAGTAAAATTTGGGAGTACACGTGCACATGTGCACTTTTGGAGAAACCGCCACTGCGAGTATGTTTGAGCTACGGGGGCTTTTTAATACGTCTGTATTTTGGAATTGTGAATTTTTTAAAGCTGAATACAACTGTCAAATCGAATTTGACTGTCTGGTTTTGTTGTCGACATATAACAAACAGTTTTATTTTTTTTAAATATCACCATTTATGTATGTATTTGAGAAATAAAATCAGCCTAAAACTTCCTTTAAAACGATGTAACTCACGTTTTTTTTACAAGCTTTTATTTAACTTCACCTGTATGTATGTATGTATGTGGGTATGTATGTATGTAATCAAATCTTGCAACTCATTTTTGAAGAACTTCCAAACATCCGATTGACTTCAAATTTCGCACAGCGTCTTAGTTCCGATGACAATACAATAATGTGGTCATCGGGTACCTACCTCCCCCCCAACGTGGGGGGGTGGAGAGGGGGTAAAACTTTAGTTTGTCCGATTTCCACCAAAATTGGTATCTGGGGGTTTTGAGGATGAGAATTAAGAATTTTTGATTAGATTACAAAAATTCAATATGGCGGATTGAAAATGGACGATTTAATGTCAAGTTTTTCTGATTACTTTCAATTGACTTCCACGTATCCGATTAATTTTAAATTTCGCATAACGTTATAGTTCCGATGAAAATCCAATAATGTGGTATCACTGACTGCCTGCCTCGCCCCTAACGTGGTGGGCGGAGAGGGGGTAAAATTTTAGTTTGTATTTTGTTTAGTATCAAATCGTTGGACGGCCTTCTCATCGAAGACTTAGATATTTCAAAATTGACAGGAAAGACTCCCTGCAATATCTAGCTGAAATGCATAGACTTAGACAAATTTAAAAATTAAAAAATAAATTTAGAAAAAAAAACGTTTTGAAAACAAGCTTTTATAAAATGGACTAAAACGCATAAAATAATTTTGTGAGTGATATCATAATAATAAAAGCGATGGGCGTATTTAATATTAGGTAAATGCCTTTCCATGCGCATTTGGTGGATCGTCCACAACCGATGATGGGCCGACTCTTCTTTTTCAATGTGACAAAATAAATCGACATACTGCCGGTCGCGGATGATTTGCCTAATATGAAGCAGGCGTAATAATGTCCATCCATATCAGAAAAATGTAAGGGTAGCTTGAGTAGGGTTGGGTTGGTTTAAATTATCTACCTTTATATTTCTCTGCTATAATATAATGAATTTGAATTTTTACTAAACTTCGAGTTAACAAGGCTAAAAGAAAAACGGGTAAATTTCCTTTAATACGCACATCGCTTTTATTATTATGATATCAAAACACTCAAAAAATTATTTTATGCGTTTTAATCCATTTTATAAAAGCTTGTTTTCAAAACGTTTTTTTTTCTAAATTTATTTATTATATTTTCATATCCTCAATCCCTTTTTATTTTCTTTCTAATACAAAGTAAAAAAAAGATCAAGCCTCCCGAAACAGTAAAAATTTGATCGTTCCTTGGCGAGCCTTTACGTCGCGTGGCAACCCAGTCGAAAATATATTCCCTGTGGGAAGGAGTGGGACAAAAATTTTTTTTGATACCTTTCGAACTACATATATAATCGATTTTAGTCGGACAAACAGCACTTTGCGAGGAATTGAATATTTTTGTGTCCGCCATCCTAAATTCCTAGATGGCAGACATCTTGTGTCATTTGTGTCGCACGATTATAATTGGTTTTGTGGTTCCCGAAAAATTTTTCTTTTATTACATTGTTTTTCCTATTACCTATTACACGATTGGCTTCTCAATTTTGTCTTTAACTTCCTCATAAAATAATTTTTCCAAAACTAAAGAAAGCACCATGTTGCTGAACATAATCAAACTTGACCTTTTAAAGAGGCTCGTTGATTATTATCTTTTAAAAAACTCTTTGACTTTTGTTGAGTTTATAGAAAAGCTCTATCTCTGCCATAAAGAACGGAGTACAAATCATAGAAATTGGTTTAGTGCCCCGCAATATTTTTTTGTTTTAACCATTGTGTTAACTTTTATATAGCTTTCAGTATTCATTTTCTTATAGATTTATTATAATTATCCCCTTTTCAAGTACATAAATCATTTTGAGAATCTTTATATGTCTTAAAACTCGATTAATGATGTGAAAAAATTAATGCAGAGATGCAAGCGTCTAAAATGCAAACAATCGGTAGAACAAAGCCTAATATCTCGAGAACTACTAAAGCGATTTTGGTGATTGTGCCTCGTTGTGTGCGGCGAGTTTAGAACATTTTTATAAATTTAAAAACAGGTCGAAAAATGCATCACAATACATGACAAAGCAAATTTTGATAATTATTTTGAAAGATCAGTCAATCCTTACTATAACGCTTTTAAGGTTTTTTTACACATTCAAAGAACGTCCTAAATTATTTTCGGAACATGAAAATAAACAAGCCTCTTTGAATGGTTTAGTTTTATTCTCAAAAGCCCGATCAGTTTGTAAAGTGCAGTTTCTTTCATTGAAATCGATGATATAATTCGAGAGTTAAAATTAAAAACATTTTGTCCAATTTTTCTTTGGCTCACCCGATATTTACGTAAATATTGTTGTTTTCCTCTAACCCCCCCCCCCCCACCCAAACGCAATTTCTTTATACGCTGGTGGGGGCCCAATGGGCAAAAGTGCTACAGCTACTTTGCGGTGTGTTGAGGTAAAAAGATCTTACAGCGAGAGTAGGGTAAATGCGGGAGAGTTGCCGCGGAGGGAGAATGATTACGCTACAACATAGGCAACAAAGTATGCCCACATTTAGAGTTCATCATTTAGTGAACGGTTATAACATCGGACGTGTTTGTTTTCTAAAATATCGTTTGCAATCCTTGAATTTACGACGATTTTTTTTAGCAAAATTTTAAGTACTGTCCTAATAAGTGTGGTTCTTTGCAATGTGGTAGTTTTTTTTCACATTCGTGTGTTTTATTCAGTATTTTGGGGTTATGTTTACAGGTGCCATGCCGTATTTTGTTTCGTTTTAGATCTGTGACCTTGATATTCAGGTGCAGCATCTCCCCCAACAAAAAGGAGAGTTGCCGCATTTTCAAGAAGACCGAGAAAAAATTCAATGGAGTGATAGCGATGATGAACCTCTAGCCAAAAAGAAAAATGAAAACCAGGAACGCTGCGTGGAATGCTTCGAAGTTTACGCAACAACAACTAAGAAAGTGGATTGGTTACAATGTATTAAATGCTTAAAATGGCTACATGTCACTTGCACCATGTATGGTGAAGTTTGTAACATCTGTTCCAGACTCGAATTAAGGAAAAAAATTAAAATTAGAGGTTTTTTAGAGAAACGGTTAAAGCGGCGTCTCTCCTAGTGTCGCGCGGCATCTCCCCCAGCAGTGTGGGAGAGATGCCGACTTTAATTAAAAATTTTTTTTTTGTATTTTCATGTTTTCTTACATATATATTTTTTATTTTTGTATTTTAATAAAGTTTAACGCAGTACCTGTGGATTGATTCATTTAAAGAAAAAAATCTCAAGACTTACAGATGTTACAGCTGTAACAGGGGCCTATGTGTGACAGTGGTACTGTCACCTCAAGTGGCCAAGGTTTAAATGTTGTAAGCTACCAACTTAGGCTACAACTTATATAAATTATAACTGATTAAATGTTACTATATGTTATTAAATTTACACGATCTCGAAAGGGAACTTGGGTGAAACCATTCAATCAACTGTTTAATTTACTTAATATTACTGTTTAGGTTTGGGATATGTTATTAATTAAAAATGCCGATTTTAGGGCAACCAATGGTTTGTATTTTGTTGTTAAAAAACCACAAAACAGTTAAACACATTATTTCAAAACACTGGAAACAGTAATAATTAATGACTTTAAAATCAATAAACTCCAAAAGAAAAGACTAAAATAATTATGAATAATAAAGATAATAGCTTATACAAAGTTAAAATAATTGATACATTTCCCCAGTTGAAATAAAACCCCCCTTAAGAAGTGTGAACGGAAGCGTAACGATATAAGCAAAGGCAAACTAAAGAGTAAACTCCCTGACGACTTTCGAAAGTTTCCCGTCTCAGTTAAAGCGACCCTGCGCTTGAAGGGACAAATATCTTGGCGTTGATTGGCTAGAATTCTACTCCCTTTCGCCTTGGCGAGAAAGAGATAGACTGCGCTTTAAGCGCTCCACTAAGAGACAAAATAGCAATGCAAGCCAGACTTAAAAACCCGTTAGAAAGTAAAATTACACAGTGTGTTTTTTTTAAATTGAAAATAGTTAAAATTTGTTTCCAGTTACAAAATAAGAATTATTTTGATGTTAGTGGCTCAAAGGACATATTAGCCGAATACAACTTTTATTAAAATACGGCGAACCTGAAAATATGCCTAAAAACAAGTCGCCGGAGTTGCCATAAATTTTACTTAATCTTAACCTAGTCTTGCATATAATTAATGCTTGTTGATGACAAAAACAATATTTAATTAAAAATCTTTAAAACCTTATAAATGGCAAAAATACCATTTATGCTCAAATCCCGTTTTGTTACACAGCTATTTTTTAGTGCGGCAACTCTCCCGCATTTACCCTAAATATAGAAGATACTGTATACTAAACAGACTAGCTAAAATACTATTAGACTATTGATGAAGTTCAGGTATCTGTTGTACTTTACTTCAACTAGAGATGAGAAGTATAGGTGCCGGTAAAGTTTTGGTTGGTAGTGTTTCTGATTTTTTTGTTTATATTTTTAAGGCAACACAGTTTTTTTGTAAGTTTTATAAATTTTTAATAAAATACTAAATCAGCATTAGTTTTACACATATAAATCGTTTTTAAGTTTACCAAACACTTATAGGTAAATTAAAGTATTTAAGTACTTATTTTAGAGTTAAAAAATAGCACTACTAAAAATGTTACAACGACAGGCACTACTTATAAAGGGTGAAGAAATTTAGAGTTTTACTTTTTGTTTTATGAGTTACGTGTTTATATTATGTTTAATGCTTTTACACACAGTCAATGTTTTTTACAGCTTAAAAACACTTAGGGATTTATAGAGAGTTTATACTATTTACTACGAAAACTGGGTATTTTCGGTAGTATTCTATGGGTTGCACGTATTCACTTTTACGCAAAAATAATGCTAGGGCATTTTTTATACGAGTCTTAACGTATCATATTTCTTAGTGACCGGGAGAGTGGCGCAGCTTCGCTTTGAGTGAGTTTCTCTATCGAACTGAATTGAGACGCGCACGCGGCTAGGTAAAGGGATTTCAGCACAGCTTGAAGGACAACCACACCCTTGTGCGCGCGCACCATGCCGTCTTGTGTGCTTTAGAATATAATATTACCAATATTATAATATAACATTGTGAAGATTATTAAGAGCATTCTTTTTGTAGTGTTAAGAGTATGAATTTATTTATTTTTTATGTGTAAAGTCTTTTGTTGCAAATGTGGTTTTGCAACATTCTGCCCCGCGTTGAAGCTTTTTGCTTCAAAACAATTATTCATTATCGGGTAATGGACATACTTTTGTAATGGGTCGAGTAAATTCTCCAGTTTGAGTTCTAAGTTTAACAACACGAACCTTTCGATCAGAGCCTTCATATACCTCTATGACTCTAGCTCTAGGCCAATAAAGTGGGGGAGTGTTGTCTTCTTTTAAAAGAACAAGATCATTAATTTTTAGATTGTCTTTTTCAACCAACCACTTGGGTCTGTTTTGTAATCTGTTCAAATAGTCTTTTGACCAAGATTTCCAGAATAACTGCTTAATTTGAATACATTTTTGCCAAAAATTCAATCTGTTGGTTGGAACTTCTTTGACATCTTTTTCAGGGTAAGTTGTTAAATTAGAACCTATTAAAAAATGTCCGGGAGTTAAATATTGGAGATCTGAGGGATCATTGGAGAGTGCACAAAGTGGCCTGGAGTTTAATATTGACTCTATTTGTGCTGTAACCGTGGAAAATTCTTCAAAGGTCATTTGAGTATTTCCAACAAGTCTATATAAGTGATATTTAGTGCTCTTTACAGCCGCTTCCCAAATTCCTCCCCAATGGGGAGATCGGGGCGGAATGAATTTCCATTGGGTTTCATTTTGAATCAAGTAATCTTGAATTTCACGAGTGACATCAGCTTTATTAAAAAAGTCATAAAGCTCCTTGAGTTGATTTCGAGCTCCTAAAAAATTACTTCCATTATCTGTATAAATTACAGAAGGATTTCCTCGTCTTGCTATAAACCGTTTAAGTGTCATTTGAAATGCTTCTGTTGAGAGACTAGTTACTATTTCAATATGCACTGCTTTGGTGACCAAGCATACAAATATACAAATATAGCCTTTTATAACTGGAGCTTTTCTTAAGCGTGAAGATCTTAATTGAAATGGTCCACCAAAGTCTATACCGGTTTTCTGAAAGGGTCTTGAAATTGTCAAACGATCTTTTGGGAGATTTGCCATAACTTGAGAAGCAGGTGTAGCATTAAATCGAAAGCAAGTAATGCATTGTCTAATTATTTTTTTAATTTCTTTTAAACCATTTAAGGGCCAGTATCTTAAACGAAAGTTTGAAAGTACAGTTTGTGGTCCACTATGACCTAAGTGTAAGTGTTCGAATTTAAGCATAAGCTTTACTACATAATTATGTGATGGCAATAACAAGGGGTGTTTTTGCTCATACGAGATCTCAGCATTTTCGAGTCTACCTCCTACTCTTAGAAAGTTTTGTTGATCTAAAAATGGTTTTAGTGAGTTTAAGCGTTTGTCAGAAACTGGTTTGTTTTGCTTCAGTTCTGCAATTTCTTTTGCGAAGTATTCTTTTTGAAGAGTTTTTATGACCAAATCATGAGCTTTTTCGAGTTCATTTATTGATAAACTACTAGTGAATTTTTGCTGTGGATTCTTTAAGTTGTTTATAAATCTTAGGACAAATGCCAAAGTGCGTTTTAATCTAGTAAATTGCGAGAATTTTTCAAACAAGCTATTCCAAAACTCATTTGATTTTTCTTTAGGAACAACAATCAAACATTGCTTGTTTTCTTCAAGGGGTTCTGTTATCTGAACGGGCATTTTAAAATCTTCAAATTTAATATTTGAATTTTGTAAAAATTTAGGGCCATTGAACCATGTTCCAGATTCTATAATTTCTTTTGAGAAAATACCACGAGATAGAATATCTGCAGCATTATCACTGGATTTAACATGTCTCCATTTAAAATCAGATGTGAGTTCTTGTATTTGAGCGACTCTATTCGAGATAAAAGTAGGCCATCTACTTGGATATCCCATGCACCAAGAAAGACTTATTTGGGAATCTGTCCACAGATTTACCGTAGTTATTGGTAAACTTTCTTTAAGAGTATTAAAAATTCTTGAAGTGAGCTGTGCGAGAAGTAACATGCCACACAATTCTAATTTTGGGAGAGTTTTTGACTTTAAAGGTGCAACTTTTGATTTAGCTGCTATGAGTGAGCTAGACGCAGAGTTTTCATAAATAGCGCGAATGTAAATGCATGCACCATAAGCCAACATCGAAGCATCGGCAAATCCGTGTAGTTCATATTTAAGAATGGGTTTATCTATAAATAGATATCTGGGTATTTTGACAATTCGAAGTAGGGCAATGTGTTCTAAAAAATTATTCCAATCTTTTAAAATAGTCTTGTCCGTGATTTTTGTGTCCCAATCTAATTGCATTTTCCAGAGATTTTGCATTAATATTTTTCCCTTTACAATGACTGGGTTTACGAGACCTAAAGGGTCATAGCATTGAGCTAGGGTAGACAAGATTATTCTTTTTGTCGGTATTCCAGTGGGTAATTTTTCTGGGATTGAGATTTTCAGAGTGTCACTATTTGTCTGCCATTTAATGCCTAAAATTTTACTTCCCACTTCATCAAAATTTAGATCATATTCTGTGAGTATGTTTTCAGCATAAGCATTGACATTTGAGTTCCACTTGTGAAGAGAAAATCCGTTGTTATTTAAAACTTCATTTAGCTCAGAGTACAAAGTTGATAATTCTTCGATTTCATTACATCCAGAAATAGTGTCATCCATGTAGGTTTGATCTAGAAGTGCTCTACAAGCTAGAGGATATCTATCTTTGTTATTTAGAGCAATATCTTTAAGCACTCTAGTGGCAACAAATGGAGCAAAATTTGTACCGTATGTAACTGTTTGTAATTCAATACATTTAAAGGGTTCTTTGGGATCATTTCTCCAGAGAATATTTTGTAAGAAATTGTGCTCGGGATTAGTTTTGATCATCCTATACATTTTTTGGATATCAGCAGTGAGAGCATACTTAAAAGTACGAAATCTTGTTAAAATATCAAATAATTCTGGCTGAACTTGGTAGCCTTTTAGGGTAATATCATTTAAAGAAATATTCGATGATGATTTACTCGAAGCATCGAATACTACTCGACATTTTGTCGATAGTGCATTTTCTCTTAATACACATAAATGTGGAATAAAATATTTTAAATCATTTTTTTCATTATAGAGTGAGAGGGGGACATATTTACCATGACCAAGTTCAACGTATTCATCTATAAAAGCTTTGTAATCAAGAAATAACTTTTCATCTTTTTTAAATCTATTTTCTAGAGACGCAAATCGTTTCTGAGCTATATTAAATGAGTCACCTAATTTTTGATGCTCTTCAGGAGTTTTTAAAAGGAAATCAATCTGGTAAGAGCCACTATCGAGTATTTTTGTTGTTTTTTGAAATATATTCTCAGCTAACTCAGCTTCTGGGGAAAATTCTGACTTTTTTGGGACCTCCTCTATATTCCAAAATTTTGTTAAGAAATGTTCTAAATCGGGGTTTTGTTCGTTATTTTGAATCGATGTTTGTACAAAATTAGCAACAACATTTTGAACACAACAAACATTTTCAGTGAGTACGCAATTTGCGATACAATTTGCGGGTAAATTTCCTGAAATTATCCATCCGAGATGTGTATTTACTAGAGTCGGATAATTATTTTGTAGGTTATGGATACCAGGAATGAGTAAATTATAAAATAAGTCTGCTCCAATAAGCATATCTATTTCTGAGGGGGTGTCAAAATTAGGGTCAGCCAACTCTGATAAGATATAGTCGGGTATATTTAATTTTGAGGAGTCAATCGGCTGTTGAGGGAGTTTATATGTGATATTATTCAAAATTGCACATGAGGTTGTGAATTTTTTTATCGTTTTCAACTTTAGAGTATATTGAAACATGTACCATCTTAGTAGACCTCAAACTATTTTGGGAAATGCCAGTTATATTCATAGCTTTAGTATAGGGAGCATACTCAAGCCTATCAACTAGCTTTTGAGTGACAAATGAGGTTTGACTCCCATTGTCTAAAAGGGCTTTGACAGTGACAGCTTCACCGTATTTTGTGTATAATGTGACTTGCGCAGTAGCCAACAAAACTTGAGTTTTTCTAGTGCTTACACCAATAAACGAGTCCTCTTGAGTTGAGGTTTGAGGGTTTGAGTTTACATTTTGAGGTATGTAAGACCTTTGGGGGTTTTGAGTTTGCGGGTTTTGAGTTTGGGGGTTTTGAGAGTAAAAATAATTATTTTGAGGGTTTGTTTGAGTAGGGGGATTTTGTCTTGGGTTCATTTGTCTATTTTGAGGGTTGCGCAAGTTTTCATTTCCGTAATTCGAGTGATCATTTTTTGACCGATTTTGAGTTTGTTGCACGGGCGGTTGCCTGTGCACAAGAGTGTGATGTCCCCTTCTTTGACAAATTTGACATTTTGAGTTTGAGGGACAGAGTTGAGTTGAGTGCTTGCTACCCATGCAATTATAACATAGTTTATTGTTTTTAATAAAAACTTCTCTTTCATTTAAGGGTAATTTTAAAAAGCTTTGACAAGTGTATATTCTGTGACCTGAAATTTTGCAAAATAGACAAACTTGTGAGTTATTTCCATTATAATTTTGAGGAACTCTTGACTGTGTGTGAAAAGAGGCTTTGTTTTCGGGTTTTTTAGAGTAACGCTCATTTGTATTAGAGCTTGAAAGATTTTCAAAAACTAAACATCTTTTTTCAAGAAAATCGAGAAAATTATTTAATGATGGCAACTGAGTATAGTCTCTGTTTTGTTCAAAGGAGCGTTTTGTGTTAAAATCCAATTTTTTCTCAAAAAGATAGACTAAAATGTAATCGAAAAGCTCTTCAGTTGAGATATTAACTTTTTTCAAGCACTCTAAATTCCTTTTTATATTAACAACAAATTCTCTTAAAGTAGTAGATGTACACTTACTAATAGAAGGAATATCTAAAAGACTACTTAAATAACTATTAACAACAAAAGTTAAATTTTCATATCTGGATCTCAATAAATCAATAGCAACTTCAAAATTGTCATTTGTGAGCTGAAGAGTTTCAATGAGCTTAAGGGCTTCTCCCTTGACAGAGCTTCTCAAATACCATAAGCGTTTGACATCAGTAAGAGCGGGATTCTCAATAATCAGGGCTGTGAACATCTCAAAATAAGCTTGCCAATTCAAAACTTGCGAATCAAATGTGGGAATCGAAATATCAGGTAAGTTGTGAGTGTCAAAGTGTGGTGAACTTTGACCTTGAGAGGCATTCTGATTGTTTTGATTAGTTTGTAAAGGCGTCGGGCTTAATCTTTTTGAAACATTTTTAATAATTTGCAAACAGCTAAAATACTTGTTTTCAACTTCATCTCGGTTCTCATTATCAGTGTCATCAAGGGTTTCAATTTCATCCTGAGCTTCTGTGTATTTTTTAAAATTTTGTGTTAGTGGCGCCTCTCGGGACTCAAATCCTGTGACATCCTCAAATAATTGAGTATCTTTATTTGTGGATAACCAATTATAGCAACGTGTAATCGCACCTTTAGCCGCTGTTCTAGCTTTTTTGTAAGCTACCAATGTCTGTTCTTCCATTTTTACTTTAAGAGGTACGTGATTTTACAAAATTAATGTCTATAAGTGTCAATTTTTCAATAATTTAATTTGCTTTTTCTTTGCAAAAAATAAATCAGAACGGACTCACCAAATTTCCAAATCCGGCTCGAAGGACCATATGATGAAGTTCAGGTATCTGTTGTACTTTACTTCAACTAGAGATGAGAAGTATAGGTGCCGGTAAAGTTTTGGTTGGTAGTGTTTCTGATTTTTTTGTTTATATTTTTAAGGCAACACAGTTTTTTTGTAAGTTTTATAAATTTTTAATAAAATACTAAATCAGCATTAGTTTTACACATATAAATCGTTTTTAAGTTTACCAAACACTTATAGGTAAATTAAAGTATTTAAGTACTTATTTTAGAGTTAAAAAATAGCACTACTAAAAATGTTACAACGACAGGCACTACTTATAAAGGGTGAAGAAATTTAGAGTTTTACTTTTTGTTTTATGAGTTACGTGTTTATATTATGTTTAATGCTTTTACACACAGTCAATGTTTTTTACAGCTTAAAAACACTTAGGGATTTATAGAGAGTTTATACTATTTACTACGAAAACTGGGTATTTTCGGTAGTATTCTATGGGTTGCACGTATTCACTTTTACGCAAAAATAATGCTAGGGCATTTTTTATACGAGTCTTAACGTATCATATTTCTTAGTGACCGGGAGAGTGGCGCAGCTTCGCTTTGAGTGAGTTTCTCTATCGAACTGAATTGAGACGCGCACGCGGCTAGGTAAAGGGATTTCAGCACAGCTTGAAGGACAACCACACCCTTGTGCGCGCGCACCATGCCGTCTTGTGTGCTTTAGAATATAATATTACCAATATTATAATATAACATTGTGAAGATTATTAAGAGCATTCTTTTTGTAGTGTTAAGAGTATGAATTTATTTATTTTTTATGTGTAAAGTCTTTTGTTGCAAATGTGGTTTTGCAACAACTATGGTGTTGGTAATTAAAAATTATATTACGCGTATTACCCCAACCAATGGAAAGGTGTTTAGCGCGTGAGTGAGTAAAATGAGATTTCGCGCGCCGCAGAGACAGCAGTCGTTTGTAGGACGTGATAACTCCAAAGCGCGACAACGCATAATATACTCCTCAAAACTCCTCGAGACTTTTCTCAAAAGGTTTATTCCGATAGCAAAGTTTGGCGCGCGCTTAAAGTTTTTAGTGCGACAGCAAATATCGTGGTAATAGGTGTTCGTGCAAAGATTACAACGTGCGGCACAGTGGCAACCCTCTAAATGTAAGTAATAATAATAGTCATCGCATGTAGACCAGGCAAAAATTTAGGATTTCCAAACAATCGTCCTTCTTTACCAAATTTTGTATACATATACAGTACCCTTCCACGGTTCCAGAACATACTTCGTTAAGTTTTTTGTTAGCTTTTCTGTGGCGCAGACGCAATTTACTGATGTACGAGATTCGTACAAACATAAGTTTCTTATTTGTTAAATTTCTTCACAACTGGGACCACTCTGTATATCCTGAATATATTTGTTTAAAGCAGCATGACAATTTTTTTTGAAATTAAGGAAAAATATGAGCAAGTATATAGTTTTTCTAAAAAATTTGCGATTTTATTAAAAAATTATTTTTTTGTTTTTTAATTCTCAGAAGTAGAAAAGAAAAACAAATAATACGGTTTACCAGAAAAAGTTTTTGGAAGGGTACTGTATATGTGTAAAAAATTTGGTAAAGAAGGACGATTGTTTGGAAATCCTAAATTTTTGCCTACTCTAATGCTTTAATTTATGGTGCCAAAATAACTAGTTATCATTGAACTTAAACAAATGTAGTGTCATGAGATACTTCAGAATTCATAAACCAATAATATTCGACTATCTCTTAAATTCTACTACTTTAAACAGTGTGGATCAGATTAAGGACTTAGGTGTGACCATAAATTGAATATAATTTGCACATTGAAAATATTTGCAACAAAAGTCTACGAGTGATAGGGTTTATATCACATACTTTATATTTTATTCTCTTCTTAGAACATTTTCTCTATACAACACATTTTAAATTTTTTAAATCGGTTTAATTTCCTAGGAGATATGTTTATTTTTCTTGGCGGTCGACTAAAAAAAGTGAATTTTTTATCAAGCAAAAAAATAATCTAAATGGATTTTTTTATCATAAGTTAAATTTCTATGCTTCTAAGTTAAGTCAAAACCTAAAAATAAGTTAAAAAAATTAAATAGGAAAACGTGGTGTGTGATCATTTTTTTAAAACTTTTTTTGTGCAAATTCAATTTACGATAAAATCAATCAATTTAAATATTTTTATTTGTTTGATAAAAAATTGACTTTTCTTAGTCGACCGCGAAAAAAAATAAACAATTCTGTTCGGCTAGCTTGACATAACTGTCAAATTTCCTCAAAAAAGTCCTATTAAAAATACTTTTTACCGGAAATCGATATATCTTTTTGTTCAAAAGTTAGAAGGGCGGTCAATTTAAGTCCGCACTGTATATAGATATGTTAGAAAAAATTCACCGTAGGTTTTTATGGTTAATAAACTACAAACTAAATATACCAAAAGATCATATTGACTACATATTTCTACAGAATTTATTGAGTATCCAGTCTTTGGAAAAGCGGAGGCTTATAATGGATACCAGGTTACTATTTAAGATTATAAATAATAATATTGATTGTCCTTGTCCTAACTTATTAGAAATAATCTCTTTTCAAGTTCCACAAAGACAGACTAGAAATTATTCTTTATTGTTTGTGCAATTTCATAGAACTGCATATGGTATGAACTCTCTTCTTACTAGAATAGCAAATTCTTTAAATAAAATTGATGTAGATCAGTGACGTAGTGTGGTGGGGGGGGCGCGGGGGGGTTCGTCGCCCCCCCAACCCCCGCCCCGAGGGTACTGGCGTCCCATTTGTGCCCGAAACGCCCTAAGCGTTAGTAAGTAGCAGGGCCGGTAACGGTAAATTGAGAGGGCGGCAAAGGAAACTAAAGACATGATGACCTTGTTTTTTTTTTGTTTTTCGTCGCAAGAATTTTTAATGGGCGCCCGTTTTAGCTGTCGGCCCCCCCCGCCCCTTCAGGCACGCTACGCCCCTAATTTAGATATATAATGTAACGTTACAACAATTCAAGAAGTGTGTGAAAAACTTTGCTCAATAGTTATTAGAACATAATAATGTTAGCCTATTACCACACTTCAAATGAACTTCACGATATATCAGCCTTAAAAATAGTTTTTTGTAAATATCTCAGAGATGAAACCTCCTACGAAGTTTTTGGTTATAACACAAATTATTGAGAAAAATGTGGCCTGCCAATTTCCGAAAACCGCATATTGATGCGATGCTCTGGAATTAAAAAAAAAATTTAATCGTTAAAAAACTATCATTAACATTAATGGATTTTGATCAAAATCTTATTAGCTCGTTGCAGCGTCAAACACCATTTTACCTGAAATTTTTTTATGAAAATCAGTTAAGCAGTGAGTAGCTATCGTGTTACAGGCAGACACACACACAGACAGACATCACGACGATATATGTAGGTCAAAATAAACCCAAATAACACATTTTCAGCGTTATCTTAAAAAAATGTTTTTTGTCGAAAATAGTACCCTCTCTAGCCAATGCTGCGCAGGCTAGGAAGGTAAAAATGTATTAAATGATCGAATATTGACCATGTCTACTTCTGACACTAAAATGTGGCACTATGTACAACAATATAAGCATTTTTTTAAGTGGAAAGCCTTTTATTTATTTTTTATTTTGAAAGCTACAAGAAAATTATTTTAAAAAATGCTACACGCTTGATATAAAACAAATCGAAAGAAAAATACAATTTCTGTGTAAATTATTACTATTATTAAGGCAAGGTAGATTTAAAAAAAAAATCTCCTTTACCTACAACAAGTTTGTACTCAAGTTTTTTGTTTTAAGCTTTTATTTACCAATTTTGCTACAATGTTTTCTTAAATTAAAAAATTACACTTGATATTCAAATTTACAAAATAATAGGTATAAACTAACACTATATTAATAAAATTTAATAACTTTATATAAATTGAATTAAAGATAAATATTTTTTTATACTTTTTTAATTTTTTTTTAAATTTGGTTCATTTTTAATTGACACTTTTAATTTATTGTATTCACTCAAGCCTTTTGAGAATATTGATTTTTGAACAATTTTTTCTTTACTTGTAGCATTTGTAGGTATATCTCTTGAAAAATTACGTCGAGCTGGCAAGGCTAAAGGGGCCTACAAACACGCGAGCATTTCTTGAGATTAGTACGCGAACTAATCTCTGCATACATGTACGTTTGGTGGAATTGCCTACACACACGAAGACAAAATTAAACGTTCTAAACATAAACACGATATTATCAATGCGTTTTGCCTAGACACCGAGAGATTTGCTCGCGTACATTGTGCGCGCAAACTAATCTTCGAGAGATATTTTAGGCGGATATTGTCTACACACGAAGAGATTAGTATGCGCAAACTTGTACGCGCGTACTAATCTCTGGAAATGTTCGCGTGTCTGTAGGCCCCTTAACTCTGCAGCTTTTAACTTAAGTTGACATATTTAAATTATAAAAGGATTTGGTTAAAAATTCTGAGTTACAAAAGAAAAAAAGTCGCTTACACCAAGTTTGTTTGGTGGCGACTAAACATAATTATTTTATTTTACTTTAGATTTTTATTTAATTATACAAAAAATATATTTTTTCCTGAATGAATGAATGAATGAAGTGCTTTATTGTCCAAAAACTAACACAAAGATCAGTTCTTATTGACAAAGTTTACTGATTTAAAAAACTTGGTATAATTAACTTAAAAATTTTGTTAAAATTGCAGCACATTTGAAATTAATAAATCAATATATATACATAATATGAAAAGTAAAGCTAAACCTACTAGAATTTTCAACAATTTACACTTACACAACACAATATTTTAAAATACTTTAAGAATTTTTTTTTTATATATATATACCAAAAATAAACCTAAATTTTTAAAATTTGTAGGTATATATTTTTTATAGAGCATAGAAAAAAGGTACACATCAACCTGTATAATTGTATAAAATATAAAACATTATTTAAGGTCGTTCAAAGAACTAGTCAATTCTATGGTATGCCTTCTGTACCAGGGTATTTTTTATTGTTTTTTATGTCCTAAATCATGTACACCCCTAAGCATGGGGTCCATGTGATTATAAATTTTAATGCCATTGTAAATGAATGAATTACGGACAAGTGCTTTAACCCCTTAACCGAAGACCAGTTCTGCTCTGCTATGCACGAAATTAATATTTTCTTATGTAACTAAACCCTATGTATTAAATGATATTGAATAACGACAAAATTGGTAATATTTCAAGACAAAATATTTTATTTTGAAGAAAATAAAATAATTTTCTGAAATATAAAAATGCTTGATTAAAGAACTACTGCAAATTAAGAAATAATTTCATTAAAAACATAGAAACCTACTTTATTGCTACTAGATTCAAATATTAATAAAAATTTTCTTTGTGTGCTCGATTTCAAAACAGTTTTTTTTTTTAATTCCCTTTACCTACAACAAGTTTGTACACAAGTTGATGAAGTTTTTCTTTAAATAACATCCAGCTGGCTAGGCTAACCCTATAGCTTTTAACTTAAGTTTGACCAGATCAGGATTTTGTGGTTTCGACATTTTAAATTTTGATATTTTCTTTTCGACATTTTGTACTTTTGACATGTGTTTCGATGTTTCGTTCGTCGCCACAATTGACGAGGGTTAGGTACTGTAGACTTTTAGATTCCTATTAAATATTTTTTTGAATGTTTTATAAGTATGTTTACAAATTTTATAAACAACGTATTTTTTTTATAATATAATGTTGAGAAACTCCTAGGTTTGCAAAAAATATATAATCTGTGAATATAATTTGAATATGCTGTAGAAAGGATAAGGTAAATTGGATAAGCCGAAACTGCGAAAATAGATAATTATTAGCCAGTGGCGCACCCAGGAATGTGTCTTGGGGGGGGGCCCGACAGCTACGAAGCGCGCCCTCAAAAAACTTGCGACCAAAAAAAAAAAACAAAAAAAAAAAAAAGTCATCATGTGTGGGGGGGCCCGACAGCTACAAAGCGCGCCCTCAAGAAACTTGCGACCAAAAAAAAAAAAGGTCATCATGTCTTTTCGCAAGTACGCCACTGCTTGGGGTTGGGGGGGGGCCCGAAGCCTCCTGATGTCAAATTTTAAGGTATTTTTCATGTTTTATCATCAAATATGTACAAAATATATTAAAAAATCTAAGACTTGGGGGGGGGCCCGGGGTGCGCCCATGTATTAGCTAGTTGAACTTCCGATTCAAATAGGAATTCAGGCATAGCTTCAAGGAAAAAAAGCTTTTTGCCACATTTTCCTTTATTTATTTTTGGTTTAATATACGTAAATAATTAAATTAATTAAACAAAACACTAAAAAACTAAAATTAAATGACTATAGGTATTTAAGTTTTATAATATTTCTTTCCTTATGCATTGTTTATATCAAAAAGTTATTTATTATAATGTCCCTATTAGGGAGTTTTCATAAAGCTTTAAATACCCATTTCCTAAAATTGTGATTTTATGAGACTGCGCTGTAAGATTAAGGGAAAAATAAGCAAACCTAATAACAAAAGCCACCAAACTTGTTTACGGGATTGAAAACTCCTATTTTTATAGTTTATCATTATCATGGTTCACAAAAGTAGTTCGTTGACGTGATCTCAGTTTTTTCATCTGTGCTTTTGCATTAAGTTAACATTTGTAAATTTAAAGAAACCGGAAACTTTTTAATTTTTTGCATTTTTTTGCGTATATTTTGTAAGTACTTGTGTTGCAAAAGTTAAGTAAATATAGAATATTCGATTGTGGACCTGATTTTCCTGTTAATTTAAAAGGCCAAATATGTATTGTTAAAACAATGATTAGAAAGTATTATTTATTTAAATAATTTAACTATAAAAATAAAAACAATAAAAAAAACTACAACTACAACCCCCTAAAATTAACAAACCTGATCTTTTCTTGAATTGCTACAGTATCGATGGCTAACAGGTCTAAAATTTTTGGTTATAACACGAATTATTGAGCAAAATATAGTCTACTATATTCCGAAAATAATTTTCGTTAAAAAGGTCTCGGCCCCCCCCCAAAACTGTCTCGGGCCCACCCCGAAACTTTTTTCTATATACGCCACTGTTGCTAGGATAGGTCAAAATACATCCAAATAACACATTTTTGACGTTATCTCGAAAAAAATTTTTATATGTGTGAGCTAAGAAATATCAAAATTGAAGACCTTGGTGCAAAAACCGGCCAAGTGCACTTTTAGGTTCAGACAAGTCCAATTTTTTAAAAATAATTTTTGGTGTGATTTTTACAAAATATCAAATTTATACTGGGCCATATTTTGACAAATACCAATAATATCTATATTAAAACCAAAATTTGGGACAGTTGCAAGTGTGTTTTCAAATTCAGACAGTTTTTTTTTTCATTTCGCACAAATTTGAATTTTAGCACGTGGCCGGTTTTTGCACCAAGGCCTTCAATTGAAGTGCTGGCAAACGCGGAAGATTTTTTAATGAGTTAGTTAAGATTAGTTCAGTTTAATGTGAAACATTACTAAAACCCTTGAAAAATCATCATCCCTTGCCAGTGTGACATGTTTTAAACTCACCCCCAATCAAGACACTTCAAAAAGTGTTTGAGTGATGCGTTTGTTTATCATCCGTCTTTCAGTAAAGAAGTTTTATTTATATCTTTGTTCCATATCTTGCGATAGCTATTTCAACTACTACCTTATGAGCTCGAAACTTGACATTTGGTAGGGTTATGGCATGCTGGTGATATTACATTACAACATGTTGTTTATTACAAAAAAATCATAAAGACGGATTTTTTTATTTATAAACAGATTTGCCTTCATTTAAAATGACGAACTTTCTTATTTATAAACCCATTGGCCTTAAACCTAAAACTTCGCGGTGCTTAAGTTTACAAAGTACAAATTAATACCCTAAAAAAATCAACATGGTGGTTTCAAAATGGTAGACTTTCCTTTCTGTGAACCGATGTAGAATTCGGAACTTTGGGGTGTTTCAGGTCGCTGATTTATAATTTTGACTCAAATTAAAAATAATTAACATTTGTTTAAAGTTTTGCAAATCCCTGTAGATAGTTTTAATTTCTATATAGCATCTGTGAGAGCAACATTTTTTTCTCTAGGGTATCAAGGGGAAATCTTGCATAGAGACGGCCTTCTTTCCTGCCAAAGTCATTTCTGCTCTGCTAGAAAAGACCGGGTAATGTCGTGGTTCTTAAGGACTAAAACCCCTTGACTACGACTCCCGCTTATATAGTAACTGCATTGCAGCCATTACTGGTTTAATGTACACACTCTTGATTCCTAGGCTAACCACTTCATTAATTTCGTTCCCTGAACGAGTTTGTACAGGTCTTTAATGGAGTAGACCCCAGTCGCTTTTGGGTCTAGTTGAATTTCTTCAAATATTAGATGTCTTTTGTGATATAGTGCCTCACAATGGCATATTACATGTACTACTTTTTCACGTTCCTGATTTCATCGTCTGCAGCTCAGGTTTCCGTGATACAGTCCCATCCGGTTTAGGTGAACTTTGACTGCCATATGGCGGTCATGATTCCCATTATGGTTGCACACTTGCATCCTACTGTAAGTGAGCAAGTCTTTTGTGAGTTTGTTATCCAAGCCTTTGCTGTGTCTTAACCCCTGTCTTTCTAATCGGCGGCTTTCATGTTTTCCCCTAACTCAGAGTATGACCTGGGACCTTATTGTTCACTTTGCTATCCCCAGGGCTGGCTCTGGTCCAATATATTTTTCTGACGATCCTTGTCTTGCTAGTTCGTCAGCCTTTTTATTGCCTTGAATACCTTTGTATCCTGGCTCCCATAATAGTTTTATTCTATTGTGTTCCGCCAGTTTCCTTTGAGGTAACCTTCGGACGCATGAGCGCTCTGAAGGCCGCCTGGCTAAGTATATAAATATGGTCTCACCGAAGTGTTTCATTTTATTATTCTCCCTTGTGCATTCTGAGATGGTAATGATTTCTATTTGAAGAGAATATATCATTATTGTTTTTTTTTATAAACATTGAAGGAGCTCCTAACAAAAGTAAAGAATAATATTCGCATTTATACGCTAAGTATGTAATATAATATTAATAGAACTAAGTAAGGATCTGTGTTCAGTTTTGCCATACGATTTTTCGACAAAAACAAAATTACCAAACTAGTATAAAACAAATTTTAGTTGACAGCTAAATAAGTGTGAAGATGATGTCAAGTGTACAGATGATTTAAAAAAAAACTGATACAACTCTTTAAGGTACTTTTTTCAAAATTTGAGCAGTGTATGCTAAGCCACCATGTGAGCTTTATCAAACCCCCAGTATTTTAACAATATCCTAAAATGGCTTTACATACGACGAGAGCTAAAAAAATTGCCACTAAGTTAGAAAATGGTCAGCCCTTTATAGTAGTAGCCCAACATTTCAACGTAAGCTGAACAACAGTTTATTCTATAAATAAAGAAGGATAAAAAAGCAGTTACTTAAAAGGAAACAAGGATGATCTGGCAGGCGAAAAGTAGATAAAGTTCGAGAGGATCAGGCGCTTTTCTAGTACTCCAAAATGACCACTTCGAGAGAGCGAAGAGTACAATAATTTTTTCAATTTCCATACAGCCAATTTCCGCAGAATTAAATCATCAAACCTCAGGTGCCGAGCAGCAGCAAAAAAGACCAAACTTACTTTTTCAATGTTTTATTTAGCAAAACTAAATGCAATTTAACAGAAAAACGACCAAAAATATATTGTGAGTTGGTATTTATCAAGTTTTATTTTATTTATTTAATAAACATGCAAAAGGGAATATATATATATATATATATATATATATATATATATATATATATATATATATATATATATATATATATATATATATATATATTTATCGGTTTCACAACGTTCTACGTCTTTCGATACCCAACCTCTACTCGTTTCTGTTTGCCCATAATTCATCATCTAGGCCTCTTATTCTTATTTCACTGTCTATTCCTTCTCTCCAGCTTCTCCTTGGCCGTCCTCGTTTTCTTCGGCCAGTTGGGTTCCATTGTAGTATTTGTTTAGGTCTTTCATCATTCATTCTTTGTACATGTCCGTACCACACCAGTTGTTTTGTTCTTATATCAACCACTAAAGTACGTTCACCCACTGTCATAATTTCTCTTATTCCTTGATTTGTAACTCTTTATCTTTTTGATTTCCCTGCTGCTCTTCTCCAATAGTCTATCTCCGTAGCGGAAAGCATTTTTTTGTTCTGTCCTTAATTTTTACATTGGTGTTATATATAAGCTTTTTATTATGTTTTGATATACTTTGGTCCCAAATTATTCCATTTAATAAAGTTATTGCTTTTCTTCCTTGTACGTTTCGATCTTTTATAGCTTTGTCTAGTGTGCCGTCAGCGGTAATTTTTAGACCTAAGTATTTATACTCATCACAGGACTGAATTCGCTGCCCGGTATTTAAGATTAGATCCTGTTTCATTCCACTGATACACATTTACTCTGTCTTATTGAGATTAACCTCTAGTCCCCACTTATTGTACTCTTCTATTAGTTTACGTGTCATATATTCGAGGTCGTCATAATCCTGAGCCACTACTAGGTGGTTTCGTCCAACGGAATTCTCATGTTTTGGCATTTTCTCTTCCATACTTTAAGGACTTGTTCCAAGTATATCTTGAAGAGCGTAGGCGAGATACAGCCATCTTGTTTAAGACCTTTGTTTACTTGAAAGCCTTTGGTTAGTTTTGCTTTTATTTTAACTTTTGCCTTACTATTGCGGTATAACTCTTTGATGGCCTTAATTAGTTGTACGCTTATGTTTGTGTTTTCCAACGCTTTCCAAAGTAGATTTAGTGGTATACTACCATATGCCTTCTGCAAATTGACGTAAAGCAGATGCAGTCCTTGTCCGTATGCAAAAGAAAATAAACTCCTCTTATTGGATGTCATAACACTACTGTGAAACGTAAATGTCAACCCGATATTAAACCTATATAATAAAATAAATAAAATAAAACTTGATAAATACGAACTAACAATATATTTTTATATATAGTGCTTAAAATAAAAAACGAGTATTTCCAGTCGTATTAGATTTTTTGAAATTATCTGTACATAGACATTCTTGAAACGATGCCGCGTTTTCATTCGTTACAGCAAGCACGATCGAATGAATTGATTTCCTTCTCCTCGATAATATTTTTTGCCTATTTTGGATACAAAAATTGCCCTCATTATTGAGGAAATATTTTTGAAAATACAAGGGAGGTTTTAGTACCTTATAGGATACAAATTTCTTTAAAAAGTTTGGCAAGACGAAAATATATGAAAATATTATATTATATTACGCAGACTTCCACTCAAACCCCAATTTTATTTAGGTCTTACATTATTTTTTTGCGGTTATTCAAGACATTGTTCCATGCATGAAAAATCTGGAATACTGGGACAATCTTGTTTTAATATGTCACCCTAATGGAAATTTGGCGTTGAAACAGTAGGAGACAGCAAGAATTTGGTTAATAAAATATTCCACATAATAGAAGCTTTTCAATGATTTTTATGTACAGCGTGTCCCATTTTCGATGGGATTAAATGGGAAACTCGGTTATTATTAAAGATATCGATTTTCTGATTGCACCTTACCGTGCTCTTTTTTGAAGCCCTTAAAAATGGTGTAATCAGATTTTTGCTATACCCCGTGGTTTCGCTAATACAGGGAGTTTTTGAAAAAATTGCATTTTAATTAATTCCTTGTATCTCGCTTATTTTGCAAGATATTTTTATTCTGTAAAAACCTGTCTATGGCAACTTTTTTGGAGCAAAATAATGACTTTGTCAATTTTTTAAAATATTGTTTAGTTTTTAAGATATGGTATTTATCATAACAAAATTAAATACGGACCTGGATTTTTTTTATCACTACTTTGATTGGTTCCATGCTATTATTACCTTAAAATGATAAAACTTTAATATTTTTTTGATTTAAGGGTAAAAAAAACTACTTAATATTTGAAAAAAAAATATAGTCCGAACCTGGAAATTTCCAACGTAATTATAAATTAAAAATTGCTAGTTGAACGATTTTTAGTTTATCTGTTTTGAAATGATAATTAAAAGATTTATAAATAAAGTAAAAACCTTAAAAAGTTACAAAAATAATATCATACTAATTATTTGATGGTAGCACAGCAAGTCGTGAAATTTACAAAACAAAAGCGTGGAATTGACATTGTCATTTTACTTGTCATTTTTGTAAATGGCTCACAATTATTTTAAACTGGCTAGAAATCGACCATATCCAGATTTTGAAAAATGTGATATGTTTGACTGCTTCATTCAAGCAACAAAATCCCAATATTTAAATGGCAGAAATATTTTTATGCAAAATGCGTTAAGAAAAATTACTCAAAAATACCAACAATGTCTTACACATAATGGTAGTCAGAAAAATTTGTTATATTTTTTTTTTGTATTTTTCGTAGACTTTGTTTCAAATAAATCTGTAAATTAACGTAAAACCATTTTAATATGCTAAGTATCAAAACAGTTTACTAAAAATTGTTTACCTAGCAATTTTTAATTTATATTTATGTTGGAAATATCCAGGTTCGGACTAATTTTTTTTTAATATTAAATATTTTTTTTTTATCTTAAAACAAAAATTTTTTAAATTTTTATTACTTTATGATAATACTAGCATGAAACCAATCAAAATAGTAATAAAAAAAATCCAGGTCCGTATTTAATTTTTTTATGATAAATACCATATCTCAAAAACTAAACAATATTTTAAAAAGTTGACAACGTCATTATTTTTGTCTAAAAAAGTTGCCATGAAAAGGTTTTTACAGAATAAAAATATCTCGCAAAATAAGCGAGATACAAGGGATTATTAAAAATACAATTTTTTCAAAAACTCCCCGTATTAGCGAAACTACGGGGTATAGCAGAAATCTGATTACGCCATTTTTATGGTCTCAAAAAAAGAGCACGGTGAGGTGCAATCAGAAAATCAATATCTTTAATAATAACCGAGTTTCCCATTTAATCCCATCGAAAATGGGACACGCTGTACAAGGCGCTTTTAGCTTAAATATTAGAAATAAAATATATTTTTTTCTAAATCAATTTTATGATTTAAGGACGAATTAATAAACAGATAATAATTTTTCGTATGAAAAAATATACAAAAAATAATGAAGTTCAGCTAAGCTTTAACATATATGTCATTTAATATTGGAAATGGTACTTAGAAAAAGTCAAATTATAAAATAATTAAAGTCACTACTACTGCCCGTGAACAGTGAAAATATAAAATAATTTTCAATTTTTCTCTTCTAAAAGACTTTTAAAAAATGTTTTACTGCTAAAGTCGTTACGCTGAATGAAGTCCGCTAAGCAATATAATCTCTTGAGCAGGTTATTCGATGGTTCTCAAACAATAAATTATATTTTTGGAATATGACGAATTACATTTTCTAAATAATTTCCAAATAATAGTAGCTTTTACATCTAGTGGCTAAAATAAGTAGTGCTTTTTTACAAGCGTTGAGTTAAATAACAAGCGCAGACAAAATTATTGTTTGCTTGGGTAATTAGGAAAGACTTACAGTACTTAGTACTTATTTAAAGTTATTAAAAAATAGTTAGGTAAGAAAAGATTATGTAACAGGCGGCCAGTGAGACAGTGGTACTGTCACCTCAAGTGGCCAATGCTTAAAAGTTGCGAGCTACCAATTTATGCAACTATTTGAAAATTGATAAAATTATTAAAAGTTATAATGTGTTATTAAATTTACACGATCTCGAAAGGGAATTTGACGGTTCTTGGAGGAAATAAGTGCTATAAACGTTTTTCTCAAATGTATAACCTATGTAGGAAAATCATACATACCTTTTTCAATTTTGTTCTTGTAGCTTCACACTTTCACTTCTTATATTTATTAATTGAGTATTAACTTTTTACTACTATTAAGCTTTTGTATTCAAATATTTACACTTCTTGAACTTTTAGGTTTTATAAACCTTTTATATATTTGTTGTAAATATATATATTTATCAACATCTTAAACGTTGATTGAATGAGTGAAACTATTCAATTAACTGTTTAATTTACTTAATATTACTGTTTAGGTTTGGGATATATTGTTGAAGAAAAATGCCGATTTTACGGCAACTAATGGTTTGTATTTTGATGTTAAAAAAACCATAAAACAGATAAAAACATTATTTCAAAACACTGGAAACAGTAATAATTAAAAGTTTTAAAATTAATAAACTCCAAAAGAAAAGACTAAAATAATTATGAAAGTTAACAGTTTTATACAATGTTAGAATAATTGATAAATTTCCCCAGTTGAAACAAAACCCCCCTTAAGAAGTGTGAACGAAAGCGTAACGAACCAAGCAAAGCGTAACTAAAGAGTGAGCTCCCTACAGACTTTCGAAAGTTTCAGTACTCTGCTCTCTAGGCATTCTCAGCTTGCCGCTAGCTGATTGGTCTAAATCTAAGCTTTCTTTAACGGCTTTCTTATCCGAGACAAGCCACGCTGCTCTACAGACAATCTTGGGTTGCCGTTGTCGTGCTTTGAAACTTAAGCTCTCTCGCTTTGGCGAGAAAGACAAAGAGACAAAATACCCCCGCAATTCAAAGATGCGTGGACTCAGAAAATTGATAAAGTTAAAATCATACAGTGTGTTTTTTTAAAAGTTGAAAATAGTTTAGCTCATTTGTTTCCAGTTACAAAATATGAATTATTTTGATGTTAGTGGCTCAAAGGACATATTAGCAGAATACAACTTTTATTAAAATACAGCGAACCTGAAAATATGCCCAAAAACAAGTCGCCGTAGTTGCCATAAATTTTACTTAATCTTAACCTAGTCTTGCATATAATTAATGCTTTTTGATGACAAAAACAATATTTAATTTTTTTAACTTATAAATGGCAAAAATACCATTTATATTCAAATCCCGTTTTGTTACAATTATGTCCTTTATAGTATTTGGGCAAATTAGTTTCACGAATTCTTTTTTATAAAGATTTGGTTCTAAAAAGAACCGATATTGTAGTCTTGCGATAGAAAGCATCTACTTATAAATCCATACTGAAAATAGTCTTCCTCTGCATCTGAAATATCATCCATGCTTTCAGAATCATTATCATCATCCGTAATAATTAGCGGTCTTACTTCGTCTATAACTTGTTCTGTCTCATAAGATTTAAAAATATTTTTTTTCCGTGTGTTCAATGCATTTTTGCCATTCTTCTTTGCCCACTTTGCTAAGTGCCTCCTCCCACAACTTTATAACGCTAGGCTCACCGATATTTTTACAAGCATATTTATCATAGTAATTTTTGCTAATACCCCATACCAATTCAATTGCTTTGTAATGGCGATTTTTTTTAAATGGCTCCTCTTTACACTTGCTTAAAAGATCACTTTTTAAAAATAAATTTTTATGTTTTGCTTTGACACGCACTCTCTTATTTCCTTTTTTTTCCAACTGCTTGTAGGAAATTTATCTTCCAGTCTCGTATGGTAAAACTTTTTTTTATTTAGTCGGTTTAGAACGTTTTTTTACGTTGTCCGACGCCTATTCTCCACCTCCTTCGATCCTGACAATCATCTTCTGTCAGATTTTTTTGACTCATTGATCTTTGGATTGACTGTTGCCATTCTAGTTTAGGACGCCCTCTTTTTCTGCGCCCTATTGGTTGCCATTCTAGGACTTGCTTTGGTAATCTTTCGTCGTTCATTCGTTGTACATGGCCGTACCATATCAGTTGTCTTTTAGTGATGTCATCCGTTATGCTTCCCTCAATTCCCATTTTTTCTTTTATGATCTCATTTCTTATGTGATCTGTTCTAGATATTCTCATTGATCTTTTTATTGCATCCATTTCGACACTTTCCATTTCTGTTTTGTATTTTTCTGTTACGCGACAAGTCTAAGTAATAAGATGCATTGTCCAAAACAATTAAGGAAGGGTTTTCTAAACTCTTTAAAAGTTTTTCCTCAATTCTCAAAAATTTTAGCATCCATATTGCCGTGATAATCGTCAGTTTTTTTTGTTGATGAAAACAATAAACTGGTATTTGAAATAAACCCTTCTTCATTGCCTGCATGTATTATTATAAATCTTTTTCCATTACTTGCACGGGTACTGGAATACCAATGTTTCGATTCATCCCGCCAAGACGATTTTGTTGAAGTTTCGTGCGCAAATATCCATGTTTCGTCAAGAAAAACAACTAGCTTGGCAATTCCGATTTTTTGTTTTTTTTTATGTAATTTCTTAAAAATTGCCATCTTTTCTGTTGTTCGTCTTTTTATATTTAAAGCTCTTGTAAAGCTTTGGACAAACTGGTAATTCCAATATCGCAAAGTTGTTTTTCCTTTATCTTTTCTAGAATAGCTTTGAGGGTAACATATTCCTTTGCCTTATACATATCATAAACAATATTTCTAATTGATAGTTTAATCACTTGGGATAGATCAAAGGTTTTTGAAAGCTGTCGAAACCTTTTATATGGTCTGTCCAATTCCTCTTCACTCTTTTTTCGAAGTCTTCTTAAGGTCTTATCTGAAATTCCGCAAGCATCAGACGTTCGTCTTTGCACTGCCAAAACAGACACTAACGGGCCCGAGTTATTTTTTTCTAAAGTCAACTAACGTTCCACTTGTAATACAAACCGGCGTTCACCTGGAGATAAACACCTTCTAGGCGTTGTGTCACCTTGCTGAACATTTTCCACAACTTTGCTTTATAACTGCTTTAAATTCACACACAATAGGAACCATACTAAAAGCAAATAAAAGCATACCTACTTATTTATAATAGAACATACCATCCCCAACTGGAGCAAATTTTATTTATTTGTTGGAAAATAATGATTATTAGCATTGACGACAGCTCCAGATTTACCTGTACTGACCGCAAAAAAAATTAAATTCTCGGAAAAAGTACTTGACAAAATCTTTAACTTATTGATGCAAAAAGTTTTTCAAAAGTTTAAGTGAAAAATAAAATAAAATATAAATATTTTTCGCGATATAAGTATAACGCATAATTCTTAAATAATTTTGTTTTAAGACCGCTGATTTAGCCCACTCATATTATGCCGAATACAGTAAACCAGTGGGTTGTTTGGTACGATCAAGTACAGCGAGGGCATTCTAACTTAACTGACTTACTGTTCAAAAAGCCATAACATTTTTTGGAGATTTAATTCGATATCGGACTTTTTATTCTACCGTACCGACTTTATTAAAAGTTTCTCATTGTTAACATAAAGAAAAATAATTTTTATTTGGTTAAGTTAAAGACTTAATTTTTTTTTCAAATGACTGCTTCAAATTAATGGGCATAAACACGTCTTTGCAGGTAAGCCAGAAGTGAGCCTAAATATTTCTTGCATTTGACAGGGCCATACCTAAACAAAAGTTCAGCGGGTTTAAAAAGTTTTAAATAATGTTTTGGAGAATTTGCCGCTTGTTTAATATTTTTTTCCTAATTTGGGTGCTAAGAATTTAAGCACATTTTATCCAAGGTTTTTATGGGCGATTAAACCATTTTGATCCCTCCTAGGGACGGCCTTGTCATTTGACTCCAACTTTAAGTGTAACTATTTCATTTCCAAAACTTAATAGCTTAATATTTTTGATTTTTACATACGTTAGTGTGGATCTGTTTAATGTCCTACACCGATGGCGATCGTTTTCTACTGTCTACATGTAAATAAAAAAGTTTACAAATTACACACGACATGGCGCAGAGTGTTCATGAAAATAAATTTTTCTGAACCTTGCATTTTTGCTGCCGTTATCAGTCAAAGTCTTGTTCTAAATTACCTTCGTATAAAGAAATTATTGGTGATTATGCCTAACGAATGAAATTATGTCAGGTTTAATCTTAGTTAATAATAGGCCACAATTTTTATCTGAAAACTGTGTAAATAAGAGCCGGAAAAAACTTATGCAATCCTATTTATAAGGTGCCTCAATGTATCAGCTATAAAATAATATCATATCCTTGCATATCCGAGATATATTTTTTTGATATTTTATAAATCAAGTCTCCTATCTTTTGTTCTCATAAATTATGAAAGCCGAATAAAACTGGCTGAAATTTAAGAATCTTTTCAAAAAATTTTGCTTTGATTTAATAAAAAAACTAAATGTTTTAATCCTTGAGCTTAAGAAATGTTTACAAAAGACTTGCTATCTTTTTTATTATGTTATTTTTTTATTTTTGAGTGCGACCTTTTTAATTTGCACCACGTCATTTCGGATCTAGCCAAAGTAATAATAATTCGGTCAGTCAAATTAAACACCATTAGTCGGAAATGTATTTATACCAATGTTATTAAACAAATTGAATAATAAAATATAAATAAATGAAGAAAATTTAAAACATATGTATAATTTTTCAATTCTTGCTGCTTTAATAAATTTTATTTTTAAACTTCATGCAGATAATTTTTTTGTCTGGAAGAACGCTGCCGTAAAATTAAAATAGAAAACCTGATTCTTGTTTGACTTTTTTTCTTAAATGTAACTTTTTCAAATTTAGCCAATGCGTTTTGGAAATATTTGATCTAAAAATTTACATTTATCCCAACAAGAACGAAACACCGGTGTCTACGAGCTACCCTGTCCCCCTTTTGAGGTACTGCCGGCAAACCTGTTTTTGTTAAGTCTCTATGCTATTTCCCTGCAATATTCCTGTTATTTAATTGTATACTTCTGAGATTGATTATATCTTTCTCCGTAGTGACGTCAAATTATGTGTGCGCTTAGTGGGCGATTGTGACTAAAGCTTCAACTTGACGGTTGATCTTCCTTAGTAAATATTTCATGACCCCTTTTCAGATAATACCACTGAGGTTTTAAGGGCCCATCGCACCGACTTTTAAAATTTTCTTTCTTAACTATAGATAGCTTTAATTTTAAGTATGCCTTATTTTTAAATTTGTTGCACCGAGCAAAAATCTCCTCTCCTTTGTTAAGTTGCGACCACCCTGTGACCCGATCAGGCAACGCCGCTGTTTCAACCAACCAAATTGTTAAACTATGGAAAAACAACAATATTCAGTACTTCCCAAAAGAGTTTTGTCAAAAGCTATCAATTTTATTTAAAAAAATGAAAGTTCTTGAATTTTTGGAAGAATATTTGGAAGATAATAAAATCGAGATGGTGATAATCGATTTTGTGGAATTTGGGTGTCCACGTCGGTACAACCAAAGGACTAAAAATCATAGTGAAATTAGTATATTGTAAGATTTTTTTTACAAGCTTTTATTTAACTTCAGATGTTCTGTCTAACTTTTTGACACACTTCCCGTTATCCGATTTGGATAAAATTTGGTATACACATAGTGGTCCGATGGTAATACAACAATAGGAAAAAAATATCCCCCCACCCCCACCCACACCCCCTTCCATAGAAAAATTTGTTTTTGACACACTTCCCGTTATCCGATTTGGATGAAATTTGGTATACTTATAGTGGTCCGATGACAATACAACATTGAAAAAAAAATCCTATCACTCCTAACCCCACCCCCATACATAGAAAAATGCGTTTTTGACACACTTCCCATTATCCGATGAAATGAATGAAAAAATGTCCTCCCACCCTACCCCCCACCCCCTTCCACAAAAAATGCGTTTTTGACACACTTCACTTCAAATGACTTTTATAAAATTTGGTATATGCATAAAGGTCCGATGGCAATACAGCCCAAACAAAAAATATATTTCTACCTCTACCCCCACTCTCTCCTCACGATCAACTCACGATCAACGATTTCATTATAATCTAGAATAAACCTTTCTGTTCTGTTATTGAACAAATATTTTCATTTAATAGAGTCGATAGCTGAGACTAAAAAGTAGAAAATAAATTGGTAAAAAAATTTTAAAGTGCACAAGCTTTTATAAAATGCACTAAAAATTAAAAAATAATTTTCTAACATTCTAGTATTATCATAATAATAAAAGCGATGGCCGCAAATCCAAGCATAAGTTAATCTAAATTTGTGATCTAAACACTTAAAGAATATTCAACATAGCAGGTCATCAAAGATATGTTTGATGTGTCGCAATGTTATGCCATTGCCATACCTATGTCAGAGAAATGCTGGGGTATCTTGGGTCGGGTTGGGTGAGTTTGGAACCTCTGTATTTTTATGCTAGATTGATTCTTGCAAATAGTGATATTTAATTGATATCTTATCGTGCTAACATCGCCAAAATTTCCATCAGTCGGCTATCGCTTTTATTATTATGAAATATTAGAATGTTAAAAAATTATTTTTTAATTTTTAGTGCATTTTATAAAAGCTTGTGACTTAAAAAAATTTTTTTACCAATTTATTACATTTGTAGGTATTGTCAATTGCGATGGCTATGCCAGACGGGTAACATTATGTGACCAGCATCTTATCTTTAAGCAGCTCTTAAGGAATAGTAAAATCATGAAAAAAGGTGACTTAATTTTAATACTAAGGAAGGAATAACTCTGTCTTTAATTTCGGTGCAGCGAAATTTTACGAAATAAGGTATTCTTTACGCTAAGAAAACTGAAAAAAAAATCGGTGCGATGAGCCCTAATTAAATAACTACTAATCCTGAAATATAGCTTATAATACAACAATTTTTTTGTACTAGCGTTATAAGTCAAAGTATATAAGTGTTTGCCCGCAGGAAGAAAAACGATAGCTGCAATGGACTGTATATATTCTTATTAAATGAAATCGCGAACAAACATAATAACTGATACGGAATCACGATAATAGGAAAATTGCTGTAAACACACAACTTTAAGTCGAAAAGAAGAGTACACACCGATGTGCAGCCAATTTCATCACTTCCCAGGGGTACCTGTCAGGATCTAATGATGACACCACGTAGCTGAAGGGCTGTAATAATTACGGAAGTAATTGACACGCCGTTTCTCTAGGCGGTCGTGAAGGGATCTCTCTGATTCTTGTTGCGCATGTCCCATGCGCGGAAAAATGTACTTTGTTTCTCATCCAATTGTGTGGTTTTAGATTTTAAAAAGAACCGCGAAATTTAGCGCGAACCGAACAATTAGTTAGGGCCCATCGCACCGACAACACCCAGTACGTCCCAAAATAGTTTTGTCAAAATCCATCAATTTTCTGTCAAGCCGCCTTTAAAAATTTATTTAAAAAAATGAAATTTGAGTTTTTTGAAGAATATTTGGAAGATTAAGATTTGTGGAATTTTAGTGTCCTTGTCATTTTATCGGTACAGTCGCGTATTTTTCCCCCCTTTCAGCCCGTGAAAAAATTCGCGCCTGGCCATCTTGCGCCCGGCTCAAAAATCTACTCCTCATACAGTACAGGCCGATAAGGCACCTGCCAATAAGGCTCCTGTCCATAAGGCAGTGGCTCATATACTCCATATCATATTTTTTGAAATAACTTTTTGACATTTATCAGCTGTCCATAACAAATAGCATAGGCCAACGAAAAAAAGTTGTGAAAAGTTGTCTCAAAAATAATGATATGAACTTTACGGCCGGCCGATAATTCATCGGCTCAAAAAGCGCCGGCCTACCGGGATTTTTTTGTTTTTCCCATATTGCCCATACACCTCTGGGAACAACCAAAGGATTAAAAATTATAATGAAATTAGGGTAACATATAAAGGCAGAAAGGAAAATCATCTTGTTACATCATGCAGTGCAGTTTAATTTAAATGCAATAGTTTTCTTACACTGGTCAGTCCTTAGAGTAATAAAATATAGGCCTACCCTTACCACTGTACCCACCAGGCCGTGAACAACATTTAACCCAAAAATCGGACGAAAATACTGTAATAAAAATTAGATCTAACTTTATTTATATCATCTTTCTTTCTTACAAATCTTTTTGTAATCGATGCATAAGTATATTTTTTCACAAAAACATTGTGCCAAAAGAACCAAAATCTAACCGTTATCTTGTGCAATAAAGTTTTTCAAAATCATTTTTATATATTTTAAGATTTTTGCAGTTTTTATATAAAAAAAAAACATGATTTTTACTATATTTACTTAAAAAACACAAAATTCACTTTAATCAATAATCAAAATACTCTGCTCATTTGTAGGTATTGTCAGTTGCTATGGCTATGCCAGACGGGTAACATTATGTGACCAGCATCTTATCTTTTAGCAGCTCTTAAGGAACAGTAAAGTCACGAAAAAAGCTGACTTAATTTTAACAATTCTAAGGGCCCATCGCACCGACTTTTAAAATTCTCTTTCTTTACTATGGATTGCTTTAATTTTAAGAATGCCTTATTTTTAAATTTGTTGCACCGAGCAAAAATCTCCTCTTCTTTGTTATGATGCGGCCACCTTGTGACCCAGTCAGGCAACGCCGCTGTTTCAACCAACATAATTTTTAAACTATGAAAATACAACAACAAACCCAGTACGTCCCAAAATAGTTTTGTCAAAACCCATCAATTTCCTGTGTCAAGTCGCTTTTAAAAATTTATTTACAAAAATGAAAGTTCTTGAATTTTTAGAAGAATATTTGGAAGATGATGAAATCGAGAAGGTGCTACTCGATTTTTTGGAATTTGGGTGTCCTTGTCGCCTTGTTGGTACAGTCGCGTATTTTTTCCCGGGCTGGTTTACGGTTCCCCATCCAGCGCAGGACAAAATCCGCGCCCGGCCGCCCATAAGGCTTCTGTCCATAAGGCAGCGGCCCATAGACCCCTGGATATAACCAAAGGATTAAAAATTATAATGAAATTAGGGTAAAATGTAAAGGCAGAAAGGAAAATCGTCTTGTTACTTCATACACTGGTTAGGTTTGGTTAGGTTTGATTATGAGTGGTGCGACTGTCGCCCCTCCACTGCGACTCAAGTGGTCTATTGTGGCTCATCCCAACTTAAATATCACCAATACCTATCTCCTTTATGAAGCAGATCAGTTTGTTTGGTGATATTTTCTCAAGATCTTGAGGCTCTATCTGTCCAGGTCCGAATATTTTCGCCCTAGTTCTTTGTCTTGCTACGCAGTGGCAGATTAGATGAAGTGGCGTTTCCTCCTCAACACCACAGAACCTACACGCTGGTGTGTTGCTTACTCCCAGTCTGTTCATGTGTTTGTTGAGTCGGCATTGGCCTGTGTATAGCCCTGTGATTATTCTTAGGCTATTCCTGTTTAATTCCAGGAGTTGGTTCGTTCTGTGTTTGTCTGGCTTGCTTAGAAAGGTTTTGGAGTGTTGTTGTCTCGGGGTTGCCCGCCAGTTTTGAGTCCCTTTTCTAACAACCCACTCTCCTATTTCTTTTGTGACTGTGGCCTTAGGTAAGCCGAAGTAAGGCTCCGGTCCAACCAGCGCGGATTCTGCTCCCGCCCTGGCTAGTGCGTCTGCTTTTTCATTTCCCTCAACTCCCGTGTGGCTTGGCACCCAGACAAGATTGATCTTGTTGGTTCTGCTGGCCTGTCTTAGGGTTTCAAGGCAATTCCAGACTAGTCTGGATTGAATTTTGTGTGAGCTTAATGTTTTTAGAGCTGATAAGCTATCTGAGATGATTTTGATGCTTTTGTTTGAGAGGTCCCTGCGGGTAATCTCTCTTCAGCATACTTCTATTGCATGTAGTTCTGCTTGGAATATGGTTGCTAAGTTTCCGAGTCCCACAGACATTTCAGTCCGTGGTCCCGTCACACCCGCACCCACCCCATTTTTTGTTTTCGATCCGTCTGTATACCATACGTGGTCGGCGTTTAGCAGTTGAGCAGGTCTCTCCCGCCATTCCTCCCTCGTTGGTATAAGAACCTTAAAAGGTATATCGAAGCTGTATTTGGGTAGCATGTAGTCTGTTGGCATGCTAAGTATTCGGTTATTCCTGAATACCTCAGCCAGGCCCGCAAAGTTACCCTTAGCTTGTCCAGGTTGCTCTTGGTTTAGGCTCTTAAACCTTGCCACTGCTGCCCTGGCCTCCTTCTCTACCCATATGTGTAGGGGGGGGAAGGTTATGCAGTTTTATTTAATTTAAGGGTTTTCTTACACTGGTCAGTCCTATCCTACCCTTACCGCTGTATCCACCAGGCTGTAAACAACAGTTAACCCAACAATCGGACGAGAATACTGTAATAAAAATTAGATTCAACTTTATTTAAATTATTTTTCTTCCTTACAAATCTTTTTGTAATCGATACATAGGTATATTTTTTCACAAAAACATTGTGCCAAAAGAACCAAAATCTAGCCGTTATCTTGTGCAATAAAGTTTTTCAAAATCATTTTTATTTATTTAAAAAAAAAACATGTTTTTTACTTTATTTACTTAAAAAAGACAAAATTCACTTTGATCAAAACACTGCTTATTTGTAGGTATTGTCAGTTGCTATGGCTATGCCAGACGGGTAACATTATGTGACCAGCATCTTATCTTTTAGCAGCTCTTAAGGAACAGTAAAGTCAAGTATTACGAAATAAGGTATTCTTTAGGCTAAGAAACGGAAAAAAAAGTCGGTGCGATAGGCCCTAAATATCGTATTACCTAAACAAAAAATATGGATGATATCTTTAGTTTAAGCGAAACACGCACAGTAAACAAGCCAACCTGGACGCGTGAATATAAATTATTTTATTTAAATACTCGAGTTCTTTATTCAAATATTTTTTGGTCAAACGTGATTGTCTGTATTGAAACTTAACATGTAGTAGTAGAAGTGGTGGGGAGGCCATTTTTGGTGTAGTAACTAGGCACATGACGCGGCCTTTTCGCAAACCCTGATTTCTCCGTACAGCGTGTCCCATTTTCGATGGGATTAAATGGTAAACTCGGTTATTATTAAAGATATCGATTTTCTGATTCCACCTTACCATATTCTTTTTTTGAGCCCTTAAAAATGGTGTAATCAGATTTTTGTTATACCTCGTGGTTTCCCTAATATAGGGAGTTTTTAAAAAAATTGCGTTTTTATTAATTCCTTGTATCTCGCTTAATTTGGAAGATATCCTTATTCTGTAAAGACCTTTTTACGGCAACTGTTTTAGAGCAAAATAATGACGATGTCACTTTTTTAAATATTGTTTAGTTTTTGAGATATGGAATTTATCATCAAAAAATTAAATACGGAGCTGAATTTTTTTTTCACTATTTTGATTGGTTCCATGCTGTTATTATTTTAAAATAATAAAACTTTAATATTTTTTTATTTAAGGTTATAAAAACTATTTATTATTTTAAAAAACTTTACCTGGAAATTTCTAACGTAAGTAATTATAAATTAAAAATTGCAAGACACACTAGTTAAACGATTTTTAGTTTATCTGTTTTGAAACGTTAATTAAAATATTTATAAATAAAGTAAAAAACGTAAAAAGTTACAAAAATAATATCATAGTAATTATTTGATGGTAGCACAGCAACTTATGAAATTTACTTCAACATGGAAAAAAAAAGCGTGGAATTGTCATTGTCAGTTTACTGGTCATTTTTGTGAATGGCTCACTCAAAAGTATTCTAAAATGGCTAGAAATCGACCATATCCAGATTTTGAAAAATGTGATATGTTTGACTGCTTTACTCAAGCACAATATTTAAACGGCAGAAATATTTTTATGTAAAATGCGCTAAGAAAAATGACTCAGAAATGCCAACAATGTCTTACACATAATGACAATTATTTTGAACATTGATTTGAACAACAACAAGAAAAATTAGTTTTTATTTTTTGTAATTCGTTATTTTTGTTGTATTTTTCATAGACTTTGTTTGAAATAAATCTGTAAATTAACGTAAAACCATTTTAATTCGCTAAGTATCAAAACAGTTAAACTAAAAATCGTTTAACTAGTAATTTTTAATTTATATTTTTGTTGGAAATTTCCAGGTTCGGACAAATTTTTTTTTTAATAATTTTTTTTTTACTTTAAAACAAATTTTTTAAAGTTTTTTATTATTTTGTGATAATTATAGCATGGCAGCAATAAAAATAGTAATAAAAAAATCTGTATTTAATTTTTTTATGATAAATACCATATCTCAAAAACTAAACAATACTTAAAAAAATTGACAACGTCATTATTTTCTTCTAAAAAAGTTGCTATTTAAAAGGTTTTTACAGAATAGAAATATCTCGCAAAATACGCGAGATATAAGGGATTATTATAAATGCAATTTTTTCAAAAACTCCCTGTATTAGCGAAACTACGGGTTTTGCAAAAATCTGATTACACCATTTTTAAGAGTATAAAAAAAGAGCACGGTAAGGTGCAATCAGAAAATCGATATCTTTAATAATAACCGAGTTTCCCATTTAATCCCATCGATACACCATATACCAAACCGATGCACGTGTCCCTTAGGATGCAAGTTTTCTTTCTCTAAGAGGACTTCATTTTGCGTGACTCATTTTTGTCGACGGCAGGGATCTTTATACTGCGTAGCAAGTATACACAGTCGACCCACGATTTTACACTCCTTCCGAAAGATGGTCCTGCCACATGTTGCATCTACTTAACATCGCTATCGTCCCAGCAGAACTTGTTTATAGGCAACTTTAAGAGACTTTTGCTGTCCTCGGTTGTTGGCTCCTGGACTACCCCTGCTTATATTCTCGATGTACAAGGTCAACTTATATTTTTGTGTGCATGTGTATCGCACACCATTTCGATGTCGACTGTTGACTGTGGTTATGATGGATTTTTTTTAGTGTATATATATTTATCGGTTTCACAACGTTCTACGTCTTCCGATACCCAATCTCCACTCGTTTCTGTTTGCCCATAATTCATCATTTAGGCCTCTTATTCTTATTTCACTGTCTATTCCTTCTCTCCAGCTTCTCCTCGGCCTTCCTCGTTTTCTTCGGCCAGTTGGTTTCCATTGTAATATTTGTTTAGGTAGTCTTCCATCATCCATTCTTTGTACATGTCCGTACCACACCAGTTGTTTTGTTCTTATATCATCCACTAAAGTACGTTCACCTACTATCATAATTTCTATTATTCTTTGATTTGTAACTCTTTCTCTTTTTGATTTCCCTGCTGCTCTTCTCCAATAGTCCATCTCCGTAGCGGAAAGCATTTTTTCTGTTCTATCTTTGATTGGCCATACTTCTGAGCCATATGTAATAATACTTTTTACAATGGTGTTATATATAAGCTTTTTGTTATGTTTTGATATACTTTGGTCCCAAATTATTCCATTTAATAAAAATATTGCTTTTCTTCCTTGTACGTTTCTATCTTTTATAGCTTTGTCTAGTGTTCCGTCAGCTGTAATTTTTAGACCTAAGTATTTATACTCATCACAGGACTGAATTCGCTGCCCGGTATTTAAGATTAGATCCTGTTTCATTCCACTGATACACATTTACTCTGTCTTATTGAGATTAACCTCTAGTCCCCACTTATTGTACTCTTCTATTAGTTTTCGTGTCATATATTCGAGGTCGTCATAATCCTGAGCCACCACTATCTGATCATCGGCGAAACATAAAGTATGCAAGGTGCAATATATCTTGAAGAGCCTAGGCGAGACACAGCAACCTTGTTTAAGACCTTTATTTACTTGTAAGCCTTTGGTTAGTTTTGCTTTTATTTTAACTTTTGCCTTACTATTGCGATACAACTCTTTGATGGCCTTAATTAGTTGTACGCTTATATTTGTCTTTTCCAACGCTTTCCAAAGTAGATTTAGTGGTATACTATCATATGCCTTTTGCAAATCTACGTAAAGCAGATGCAGGTCTTGTCCGTATGCCATTTTCTTTTTAATACCTTGGTTTATACAAAAGAGATGATCTGAAGTCGATCTACCCGCCCTGAAACCGGCTTGTTCTCCTGCCTCCATATCTTTATATTCGCTGTCTGCTTTATTTCTTATTATTTTGCCATATATTCTGCTTAGCGTACTAGTTACAGATATACCTCTATAATTGTCACATATATCTTTCCTTCCTTTTTTGTGTATTGTGGATATATATGACGTTTTCCACTCAGTTGGTACCACAGCTCCATTTAACTATTTTTGGAAAAGATTCCGTAATCCGTAATCTCCAAAATAGTTAGTGTAACGACGAAATAACGGGTTCTACGAGTTACACTGTCCCACTTTTTAGGAACTGCTCGCTAACATGTTTTTGCTGTTATTTTATTATTCTGTATTTTTTGATATCGCAAAAACTTTTGGGTGAATAAATAAAGAGTTAAGTGTAAAAGTAGCTGCTATACGCTAAACTTCGCTCTTTGTATTAGTAATAACGTTATGTTTTGATTTGATTTAATTTTTAAGTATTATCAGCACTAAAGCCAAAATTATTTTTTTATCAACTTGTCACTTAACCTTATTAATCGTTATATTCTTAAAGGGATTGTCATTTCGTTAAGATGAATTACCAGTTATCTATGAATTTACGATAAAGCACACGCACTTGGTTTTTCCGAAGAATAAGTGAACTTAAGTCACTGTTAAGTTAGCGCGGCAAGCAATATTTTTTAGAAAACAACTTAAAAAATTGCCAAAATGCTTTGTTTTAGAAATTTTTATATTTTGCAAAGCTTTTATTTCCATGCACAACGATCCAACGGACATTGCTTTGCTTCCCCCCTTACAGTAACAAGACGGTTTGATAAACCAGAAATATTTCTATTCTAAAACACAAAATTTCTGGGGTTTAGTTTTAGGGGTTCATGTTGTTGCTCATCGGGGGCATCTGAACACACACACACACACACACTGCGAGACGGTTAAATTGCCAATGGTATCAAAATCCTATCAAATCCCATCTACCCTTATATCTTGATAAGATATTTATTTTTTTGGGTGTAGAATCAAATAATGCAAAAACATTGTCCTAATTAATTTGCAAAAAAATGCGTAATTTTCAAATATACAGTTCATATCATTATTTTTGAGGCAACTTTTTACAAGTTTTTTTCGTTGACCTATGCTATTTTTTACGGCAAGGCCAACACAAAAATAGAGGCCACGACCCTGAAAAAATCAGCTGTTCTCCCGGGGCTGAATTTTACATTGGGTCTTATGGGAGGTCAGACGTTTTTTTTATGATATTTTCAAAATGGCACTACAGATTTACGCAAAATATCAGTGAAATATTCTCAGACACCATCCCGATATTTCGCCAAAGGTTTGTAAGGAAGCAACATGACTAAAAGGTTAAAATCTTCAAGATTTAGCATTCCTTATATTGAATTCAAATTACCCGCCATGTACCACATGCCAACTGTTATATTTGACATGTATTTGACTTTGTCATCTGTCATTGTCACATACGCTTCTGCTTTAAACTTAATTTTTGTGTGAGCTAATGAAGCGGTATGAATAATTAAGGATTACTATACATTTAAAAAAAATTGTTCTGCCAGAATAACGTAAAAACAATATCAAAAACGGCTTTATTTAAAAAAAAATCAAATAATTATGAACCGTCATTCTAACTTCAATATTTTAAAGACAATCAGCTGTGTAGTAACGTGACCATCAAAAAAAATCAGCCCCGGATGTGACGTCAACAAAGTGGAGGATCGTGGACCGTCCGTTTTGATAGCCCTGGTTACGGTAAACAATTGATAACTGTCAAAAAGTTATCTCAAAAATTATGATATGGAGTATATACTTAGAGTTTTCCGATGTATATTTGTGTTTAAAAATAGAGCATATTTTGTATTGTTTTATGTTTTTTTTTTTAATTTAGTCACGAGCGTGATAGCCTCTTTTATATATTTTTGGGTCAAATTATATCATTTCTAATTATTGTTTGTGAAAGACAGGAAATTAATGTAGTTTCCAAAATTAAATCCCCTTCATTATAACAAAGCACGTCATATTTAAATATTTACGAAAGAGTGGAAATCCGACATGAGCTTAATCATAGTAACTGTATCCCACCTACGCACCTCCTTAAGCTTGGCATTACCACTTAGAACTTGATATTCGCAATATATGCATTATTTGTCTTAAAGAACCACAATGCTTATGTCAAAAATAAAAATTTCACGAATCTAAATAAATTCGAGTATGTTGTAGATCCCGATGTTTCTGATTAAAACGTATTATGCACACAAATAGTATATTATAAACCAAGGGATAAAAAATGCACTTTTTATCCCGAGGCGAAAAGCTTACAATTCGTCGAGGAATAATATATTCTAAAATATAGAAAACTATTATGTTGGGTTTTGTATAATTTAATAAATTTCTTTGTGCTCTCTAGGGAATAAAAGGGTACGTTTAATCCCTTTTTTTCATGGGTTAAGGTGGTATTTTTTGTCCCCAGTGATTAAAAGTAATTACTTTAAAACCATAAAGGCGAAATATAGGTTTTTCGATTATTTTATTTTATCATAATACAAAAAACAAAAAGGAATCAAGATATTATATACACGATAACGATTATTTTGTTGCTTCCAGCCTGCCGTGACTTGGTTCATTTCAATTGTTATAGTGTCCTTTGGCATGGAATATTGCTTCCATATAAATAAAGCTTTTAAATTTCTAGACTTCTCTAGGATGTATACTAGGAATACCTTTTCGGTAAAATTTTCGAAATTCTGTTTATTGCATCATTTTCGGTACTGAACCTGCTTTCTTTGGTAGCCTTTTCCATGCCCATCTCAAAGTAAGAATAGGCTTTATTCTTTGGTCCCTTGTTTGTTCCATTTTCGAGAAATGTAATTCGAACTTTTTTTCGACTAAACTTATTTAGTTTGTTATGAAATAAATATTATTTTTTCCACATTTTTTCTATGTTTGTTAGCGTCTGACTGACTTTTGGCAACTATCACTGCCCACTGTTTAATTATATATGGGCGTTAACATGCTAAAACTACAGTACCCGTAAGTGGTTTATTACCTATTTATTTATTTTATGATGAATATTATTTTTAGAATATAAAAATAAACCTTGGCATTAAAGTCTCTTTTAGTCACTTAGCAAATTAAAGCCCTCCTTCCGGTCGGGCAGGAAAATTCCCGCCGTGGGATTAAACGTAAACACTGTAGGCCCCAGGTTTACAATATACCTACTATTATTTTATTAGTGTTCAAAAAAAGGCGGGCGGCGAAGAAAAGGTCGAAAGTACAAAAAATCGAAAATACAAAAGTTCGAAAGTACAAAAGGTCAAAAATAAAAAGTCGAAAGTACAAAAGATCGAAAATACAAAAGGTCGAAAAACAAAAGGTCCAAACAAAAGGTCGAAAGTAGCTACACTGTAATGATTGCAAAACAAAGTAGAAGTAAGAGACACACAGGAACACACACACAATCATAAAAAAGTTTTTAAAAAATCAACTTCCCCAGTGGGTCAATCCAGCTCACTAAATAACAAGCAATATAAACACCCCACCAACCGCAATAAACAAAATCAAAATTCAGCCACTATTTCAAATTATAAAAAATTATTCTCAGTCTAAATGCAGGTTATGCAATAATTCAATACTCTTAATAATCCAGTGTCCGGTTTTTGTTTCATAGACTCCTAATGATAGGTACGCCTTCATAACTCAACAAAACGCATGCGTAAACTGCATTCGCTTTAATCACGTACAACAGGACTGCGTAAACACGTACAATAGGGAACTTGCCCAAAAAATCGAATCCTTTAAAAACAATTAAAATCGTAAGGTATTATCATAAGAAACTTCCTAAAAAAAGAAATATTCCAATAACAATTAAATTACCTGAAAAATAAAGGTTTGAAATTTGGATAACTTGACCTGTTCTTAAAACGCGCTGCCATTGGTTGTGACGTCACGTCTTTGGATCTCGATCCATGCGACCGTTAACCGACATTGAAACAACACGTAAATAATTGATATTGTACTTATTGGAGCTTTGAACGTGATGTTCAGTTATTTCCGGACGTAGTTTTGTCAAATTTTCTTAATTTAGTGTTTTATGATTTTGTTAAAGACTGAAAATGGTTGATGCGGGGTTTATAAAAGGACAATCAGACAATTTACCTGGAGTTTGATATGTTTATGACTGCATTATACATGAAAAATTCGGAGGATTTTTCTCAAGCTGAGAAAGTTCGTGGTGTAAAAGCTCGCAAGTAAGTATAAATACCTAAGTACTGTAAGTACTATAATTATATATATATATATATATATATATATATATATATATATATATATATGTAACCATACTAATAAGTCTTATTAAAAATAAGTATATTAATTAAGTAGGTACCCACCTATTTAAAACACTGTTTAGAATGAGCTCTATAAACACTAGTGCTGATTTATTTTCATTTATACCTACCCACATAGGTACAGAGTGGTCCAAATTGGACACTTTTGATAAAAACTAACCTACATGTTACAAGCTCGATTTTTGTTAAAACATTAATGCCGAAAACCGCACATCGATATCTTAAACTACTTTCAAGATATATATTTTCAATTTGGTGCATTTTCGACCCACCCCCGTAACTTTTTTATTTATGAATATTTTTTATTACTGTAAAAAGATTCCTGGGGCACTTTTTTAAGAGCAATTCAACTGTCAAATTCAATTTTATCTGTCACTTTTAGTTTTTGAGATATTACATAAAGTTTTTATTTTTCTTATGGAATGACCTTTTTTTTATTCGATTTTTGAAATCAGCGTAATTTTTTTTTTAAATGACATGTCACACTTAATATTTTTTTTTGTTTTTTATATTTTTAGTTTTTAGTTACCTCTTAACTTTTTTTTTTGTTTGCTGAATAAGAATTGGTTTAAATTATTTTTAAAATATTTAAAAAAATAAGAAGTAATAAAAAAATAAAAATATAAAAAAATATAAAAAAATAAAAAAACTAAATATTAAGTGTGAAACATCATTTTAAAGGAAATTTTGCGCTAATTTTAAAAATCGAATAAGTAAAATATAAACTTTATGTAATATCTCAAAAACTAAAAGTGACAAATAAACTTTAATTTGACAGTTGAATTGCTCTTAAAAAAGTGCCTAAAGAATGTTTTTACAGAAATAAAAAATATTCATAAATAAAAAAGTTATGAACCGAATGGCCGTTATACTCATAAGGGGCCCGGGATTTTTCTAAGGAGTGACGTCACAGCGGCTGCCGCGCATTTTGCTGTGTTTGAATATACCAGTCAGCGATTCCAACTTTAATTATTTATTGTAATAGTAGTTTACCTAACTAGTGCGGAAAGTGCCTCTTTTCCGCACGCGATTGCAGATGGCCAAACGACGCGATAGCGGAGTTTGGCCAGCAATCAAGTGCGGAAAAGACACTTTACGCACGAGTTAGGTACACTATTTTTTCTATAAGCGTGAGGAAAAAACTAAAAATTAATCAGAAAATTATTTATATTCAAAACGTTTTAATCAAATCAATTATTATTATTCACATTCTAGCGGCTTCTAGAACTGACTGGGGTAGATCTTCGTCCGAAGAATCCATTGAAAATCTGATTTTTTTGTTTGAAAAATTCAAAAGACGCTTGTGTCTGCAAAATTGGCTTTGTTTTGACAGTTTGTTTGTACTTTGTTGCTATGGTGATTTAAGATGCCAAATCTAAAACCACTAGTGTTCATTGTTGTTTGACATTGACAATGACGATATTTATACCGGGGAGGTTTAAAACTTATAATTTGAACCTATTTTACTGAAAACTTTATTTTATCGAAAATATTGAAAATATAGCAGAATTTTAGTCAATTTGAATATTTTAGGATATTTCGTGTGCTAGGAAAGATACAAATGTATTTTGAACGGTCTAAATGTTATAGAACACCTCAAAATCGTAACAAATTTACTTTAAAATATGCGTGCGGAAAAGGGGACTTTTCCGCACGCTTATAGAAAAAATAAGTATCGCGATTTAAGGGCTGATATTTGGTATAATGCGTTTTCATAGATAAACACACATTTTAGTAAAATAAAAAAAAATGGGCAAGTTCCCTATTGTTACAATTTGCCGGTATAGACATCACATAATGATTTGTAGATAAAACTCTAATCAAAACCCACTAATAACTCAATTTAACTCAAATAATAACTCTGGCCAAGCCAATTCTAATCAGCCCACTCAATCAAATTCAAACTTAGTTTTTAGTCCCACAGTTAACAGAAACTATGCCTAACTTAAATTCCCTTAATTTAAAATATCACTTAAATTCCAACAACTCAAACTCAAAATCAAAATTTTGGACTTCTATAGCTACAACAGCAACAAAAATTTATTTATTATCTACTTGTCAAGTAGAAGTGCCTGATTTTAGAGACAACTATCAAAAAGTTCGAGCGCTTTTTAATAATGGTAGTAAACTTAGTTTGATAAGCAAAAGAACCAAAGCATTAATCCCAATCCTAGGATTAAACCGTTCTTTATACTCTATAGTCGGTACATTATAAGAAGTCCGAGATCGGATTAAATCTCCAAAAAATGTTATCGCTTTTTGAACAGTAAGTCAGTTAAGTTAGAATGCCCTCGCTGTACTTGATGGTAACAGACATCCCACTGGTTCACTGTATTCGGCATAATATGAGTGGGCTAAATCAGCGGTTTTAAAACAAAATTATTTAATAATTACGCGTTATACTTATACCAAGATAAATATTTATATTTTATTTTGTTTTTTACTTAAACGTTTGAAAAACATTTTGCATCAATAATTTAAAGGCTTTGTCAGGCATTTTTCCGAGAATTCAATTATTTTGCGGTCAGTACAGGTAAATCTGGAGCTGTCGTCAATGCTAATAATCATTATTCCCAAAAAAATAATTAAAATTTGCTCCAGTTGGGGATGGTATGTTTTTTTATAAATAAGTAGGTATCTTTTATTTGCTTTTAGTTTGGTTCCTATTGTGTGTGAATTTAAAGCAGTTATAAAGCAAAGTTATGGAAAATGTTCAGCAAGGTGACACAACGCCTAGAAGGTGTTTATCTCCAGGTGAACGCCGTTTGGTATTACCACAGCCCTCGTAAACTTACGAGCCACGAACCAGAAGAAACGGCAACACTGCATGGAGGCCGGTCATTTTCGTCCACGTGCGTCGCCCACCACGCTAGTTACTGGCCGTTTCCGCGCAGATAATGTGTTTTTAAACTTTTAGTATATTTCAAATCGCGTTACCAAATAAAACAACTGTTCTGGTTTTACTGAGATGTGTGGTGAACTTAAAATTATATTACCTACTTAATAAAAGCTGTGTAAAAAAGACCTTTTGTACACCGGTAATAAGTGAGGTTAGATGTTTGGTTTTATTTGTAATTTTTGGTCTGTTTTTTCTTTTTAAAATTTTAAACATGCCGCGAAAGTGTTGTGTACCCGGTTGCAAAAGTAATGATGTATCTATGATTAATGAAGAGGGTCACTAAACAACTTTTAGCTTCCCAACAGAAAATGACCTAAAAAATGCTTTGCTTCAGGCCATACACAGAGAAGATTATGTTGTGACTGCATCTTCAGTGGTTTGTTGGAAACATTTTGACATAAGTGACGTTGTTAGAACCGAGATAATTAGGGATAAAGAGGGAGTACAAAAGGAGGTGCCACTAACATTCCCTAAGTTAAACAATGGGGCAATACCTCGGCTATTTGAATCTCAACCCGAGTATATGTCAAACCCCAAACCTCCAGTAAGAGAAAATCCTGACAACAGGTGAAAAAAAATTGAAAAAAGGGAGGGTATGGAAATATATATAAATATATATTGCGTTTATAGACTTAAAAGATCTTAATAGCCGAATAGATCACAGATATACAAACTTAATAGCCAATATATATAGTGAAGCAACAACATCAATCAAAATCCACAGAGGAACCAAGCCAATCTCATAAGAAGAGGTGTCAGGGGTGACACAATATTCCCTAAATCATGAACCACCAAGATATGCTGATAATATCAATCAATCTAAAAGAAAATAGAACAAGTAGAGGAATATATAGGACCTGGGACAAATTATATTATTTATATTATATTATACAAAAACTGAAAAAAGAAAAGCAAACAGCTGAAATCAAGAGACAAGTAAGATTGGCCTGGGCAGCATTCGGCAAATTAAGCTACAAATTAAGAAATAAAAAATATCCCCAGTACCTCAAAACGGAAGTGTATAACCAATGTATCCTTCCTGTACTTACAAAATACAAAATGGACACTTACAAAATTAAACATGGATAAGGTAACAAAAGCCCAAAGATCAATGGAAAGACAAATGTTACATGTAAAGCTAACAGATAGAAAAAGGAATGAACTGATAAGAAATAAAACAAAAGTAAGGGATGTCAGAGCAGAAGTAGCAAAATTAAAATGGAAATTTGTCGGTCATATTATCAGACAGAAAGACGATTGATGGAACAAATGTATTGTAAACTGGAGAACTTGGCCAAAGATGGATTGACGAAGCCTAAATAGAATAGAGAGATAGAAAAAAGGGTATGTTCATTTAAAGTTGAAATTAACATGTTACCACTTAAACTAGATTCATAGTTCTGTAAAGTAAGCAGTCAGACATAAGAAACTATCCCACAAACATCCTGTTGTTCAAACTTGACAGTAATAACTTAGCAGTAAGAATGGAACCATTTTTATTTCTTACTGCTCACTTCATACTGCTTACCTCACGGTACTATGAATCAAACTTTAGGGTTGTTCTCACAAATTGTTTAAAAGTAATTTCTCTTCTATCTGTTTATTTTAGGTTTTGTTACATATTTTTTAACATGATTAATGGCCACTGATATTTATTTTCAAATGTTTTGTTTGTTTGAAAAAATAAATGTACCATGCCTAAACACAGTTTATTAGTTTTTACAAAAAAAAATACAAATTCGCCAAACTAGCAGATGTTTATATCTCCCCATGTATATATCGGCCCACCAGCCGGCCAATTTGCGATGTTGCCTTTTCTGGTTTGTGGCTCGTTCGTTCACGAAGGTTGCGGTATTACAAGTGGATCGTTATTTTACTTTTAAAAAAATAACTCGGGCCCGTTAGTGTCTGTTTTGGCAGTGCAGAAATTAACGTCTGATGCTTGCGGCATTCCAGATAAGACCTTAAGAAGACTTCGAAAAAAGAATGAAGAGGAATTCGACAGACCATATAAAAGGGTTCGACAGCATTCAAAAACCTTTGATCAATACCAAGGGATTAAACTATCGATTATAAATATTGTTTATGATATGTATAAGGCAAAGGAATATGTTACCCTCAAAGCTATTCTAGAAAAGATAAAGGAAAAACAACTTTGCGATATTGGAATTATCAGTTTGTCCAAAAGTTTAAAAGAGATGGGCTTTAAATATAAAAATACGAACAACAGAAAAGTGCTTTGCGATTAATCCAATATTGTTTCAAAAAGATGACAATTTTTAAGATAAAAAACAAAAAATCGGAATTGCCAAGGCAAGTTGTTTTTCTTAACGACACATGGGTATTTGCGCACAGAACTTCAACAAAATCGTCTTGGCAGGATGAATCAAAACATTGCTATTCCAGTCCCCGTGCAAGTAATGGAAAAAAGAGGAAATTAGAGAGTGGTTGTCAAAGAAAAACATAAACACTGAAAATTTATTTTTAATAAGTGATCTTTTAAGCAAGTGTAAAGAGCAGCTATTTAAAAAAAATATGTTGTTGACGAATTAGTCCTTCAACATGGAGATCAAGTTTTGAGATTACCACCCTACCATTGCCATTACAACGCAATTGAATTGGTATGGGGTATTAGCAATAATTACTTTCATAATCATGCCTGTAAAAATATCGGTGAGCCTAGCGTTATAAAGTTGTGGGAGGAGGCACTTAGCAAAGTGTGCAAAAAAATGGCAAAAATGCATTGTACACACGGAAAAAAATATTTTTGAATCTTATGAGACAGAATAAGGTTATAGATGAAGTAAGACCGTTAATTGTTACGGATGATGATAATGATTCTGAAAGCATGGATAATATTTTATATGCAGAGGAAGACTATTTTTAGTATGGAAACTTTATAAAAAAGAATTCGTAAAACTTGCCCAATTACCTAATTATCTTTTAATAACTTTAAATAAGTACTAAGTTCTGTAAGTTTTTCCGAAAAACCCATGAAAAAACAATAATTTTGTCTGCGCTTGTTATTTAACTCAACACTTGAAAAAAACCATTACTTATTTTAGCCACTAGATGTAAATGAAATTACTTAGAAAATGTAATTCATCATATTCCAAAAATATAATTTCTTGTTTGAGGACCTGCTCAAGAGATTTTATTGCTTAGCGGAGTTTATACAGCGTACCGACTTTACCAAAGGAATTTCAACTTGTACGATACGGACAGTGGGACAACAATACCCAACCTTCAATTTTCATTCAACATTTTACCTAACTTATGTGCAAAGATGCCTTTTTAAGGGCCAATCCTACAAATTGGAGCCACATTCAAAATGTTAAACTAGCAGATAAAATTTTTTATACATATTGACGCATAGACATGTTGATCCGAGTAGAGCTCTACAAAGATACTCTCTCGTCATAGCGCATTGATGGTCTACCACGGCAACCAACCGCTTTCGAAACCATCTTTGGATGGATCTTACTAGGATATACTCGAGACGTCATGTTTCAAACTACGCTTGATAATTCTTGTTCTTGTTTATCACGATTTTAGTCTTAAAAAATTCTGGAAACTGGAAACTATAAAACCTGGAGTTTTTCTTTTGGTAGGTAATGAAAAATAACCAAATAACGGCTATCGAACCTGCCAAAGTTTTAGGCGTTTCAAAGTGTCCCTATCAATATATAATAAAACATATGACCACGGATTTCGGGTCTCCTCTAAATCTAAATAAATATCAATGGTTTTTCCAATTCACCATAAAAATCATTCATTTAATATATAAACTCGCAATAATAAAATCTCTAAACTCATCAGATCTAAGTAGAGAAGTATTTAAAATATAAAGGATTTGCGTGGTTTGCTCTTGTTTTCATAAAATAACATTTTTCGAACGAAAACCAGAAACGTTTTCTGGTAAGAAAATTATGTAGGTGTACAATTTAATGACACGATGGCCCGAATATTTGCTATAAATTGAAAGGGATTTTGCGGCGTAAGAACAACAGAAATACTCTGCCAATATATGGGCCCCTAAGCTCACACTAGCTACTATAGTTATAGTGTATGTGTGGGCTAATATAACTAAAAACTGAAATATATTTTATTCAACTCCAGACTAAATTACGTTTTGTTTGATACCACACAAGCCATGTTTTGACTTAAACTCAAATTTTTGAAATCTACCCCCACCCTTAAAAAAAAACAAAACCTAAAATGTATTTTTTTCAACTCCGGACTCAATTACCTTTCGTTTGATATCACACACGCCATATTTTCACTTAAACTCTAATTTTTAAAATATACCCCCACCCTTTTTTTTAAATAAATTAAAATGTATTTTGTTTAACTGCAGACTCAATTACCTTTCGTTTGATATCACCCACGCCATATTTTCACATAAACTCTAACTACCCCCACCCTTTTATTTGGTTTGTGTTCGGTGGATTTTGTTCATTTTTAAATGGGACCACCTCGACCCAAGACCCAGCCTAGGTACCAAATTTCATTAAAATCGGCCAAGCGGTTTTTGAGTTATGCGCGTTGGTCGTTACAGACATACAGACAGACAGACAGACAGACAGACATACAGACAGACAGACAGACAGACGGCGCAACAAAAAAGTTTCAAAATCATCTGAAACGCAAAGATATATAAAAATTTTTGAAATCGGAGCAACTTTTTTTTTCTCGAAAAAATTAGGATCACCATAGCTCACACTACTATAGTATAGTATATGTGTGAGCTAAACACTACTATAGTATAGTATATGTGTGAGCTAAAAATAAGTTAACAAAAATTTTAAACAGCGATATTTGTCGGTATAAAGGGTAAAAGGACCACTCGTTGATCACTTAAGAAGGTTGTTTTTTTTTGTATTTTTCCAATTTTGATATTTTTACCTTTGCCAAATATATATTTTCTGTGAATAAAAAATAGTTTGATTTTAAAGTAAAGCCATGTATTTCGACAAAAATATTTTAGTACCTAGAAAATGATATAAATGAAAATGTGGTTCATATATTATTTTACACCTAATAACGCTATATGTGTTACCTAAACTGTTTTTTGCTTCCCCTGTAAAGTTGCATTTTTTCAGATACGGGATATTGCAGTTAGTAAGGTCACTCATCGTCAAGCAAGCTCTGGCTCTACGATGAGTGTCCTTAGCAGTTAGGCCATCGATATATCAAGTTCATAGACTTTACAATTAGACCTTGGTCATAATGCTAAGTTTAAAGATCTTAGTAAATACTTTTGTTAATGTTTTGTAATGTCTGTTGTTCTACTAACTCATACACAAACATAAACATAACATGTTTTAAGTAATTTCAAACAAGAATCAATCTTTTACTTAAAAGAAAAAACTATTTTTTTACTCAACACTACAAAAAAACACAAGTTACTTAACAATATTTAAACGATGCATGTAGACATGCCTGTCTAGGTTAAGATAAACATGTTTAGGATTTGCTTAAGTAAAAATATTGCTCTTTTAACCTTAAATGAATTGCAATAAACTTTTTTAGACTGGAGCTTTTCCTTCATGAAGGCATTCACCATTTAATTTTAGGCATGTGTCAAAAAATCTAGAGGGAATTACTCGGGCAGGCGGAGGCAATACCCGTTATTAAAAATGCGTCCTCTCAGTTTTCGCTAACAATATGTTTCAATTTTAACTAATTTACAATCCCAATTTGCATTGGCGTAGCTAGCCTTGCTTTTCAGGGGGGCCGTGGCCCCGGTCTATCTTGAACAAAAAGCAAACATAGGTTTTAAAGAGTCGTGCAAAGTGTGCAATGAATAAAAAAAAATACGCGCATTAAATGTTCTAACATTTTAATATAACAAATTTTATAATACATTTACCAACTTATTTATATGTATACACAGGAAGTATGTGATTCAGCAATTCTACAAAGAAAGTTTTCTACGTCGCTGACTGAAAGCGTCTACCACACTGTCTAAGTCGACCTCAACATCTTTTTCTATGAATAACAATGACACACCTGAGTGTCTCTCTTGAGTCATAGTTGTTCTAAGCCAATTAAACTCTCCTCATAGCAGAGAAAGAAAGAAAGAAATTGGAAGAATACTCGTAACTTTAAAAAGTTGGTAGAGGTTTGGATAGGTGTTTTCTGCTATATGTTGTTTGATAGAATCATGACCAACAGTTTGATTTAACCGAAAAATACTATTCTTTAAAACGGTCATTTCTGCTCTTAGAGTAGAAGTATTAATATTAAAAATTTCCCGGTATTGCTCGACGAATTTATTCCATTTAACGACGTGGGAAAACTTAATATGAAAATGGTTATGAAATTGTCACCAAAATCGGAAAATTTTCATAAGACACTAAACGCTAACCTCAAAAAAACTAAAAAGATAATTATATTTATTTTAGAAAAACAATTTAAAAAGGTCTTTTATAACCTTACGACATCTACAACCCGATTTCGGAAACAGAGGGGCAAAGGTCGCTGTCTTTATTAAATGCGAAATTTAACTTACACTTCTATAATATTTTACAAGATGTCGCCAATATGTATGAAATATTCAATATGCATAAATATGTTTAAATTAAAAAAATATTTTCGGGAAATTGCATAAGTGCAGAAAAGTTAGCGATAATTTAAAGAGAAAAAGCCTAATTCCGCAAGACAAGGGCTTTTTTCTGAAATGTAAACATTATCTGAATGACTTTAAATTTTAATGCACCTATTTTATTTGAATATTTCCCGAATAATAATTATAATAATAATAGGGGAGGCCTAAAATATCTTAGGGGGGCCTGAGGGACTTCAGGGGGGGCCAGGCCCCCCTGCCCCCCCTAGCTACGCCAATGCCAATTTGTGTTTTTTCGCACTGTTGTAACAAAACAGTTTTCACTTTCAAGTAAACGGTTGATTTTTGTTAAAAATTACTTAAAATATGTTGTTTCGCTTGTGTGTAATTTATTAAAAAACAAAACATCATAAAACATTAAATTTATTTTCTATATAAAAAAATGTACAAATGAGTGTAGAAATAAAATTTTATTAACCTAAGGGCTCGGTTAAGGGAAGAACTTAATAAAACACCATATCTACAATATTTAATAGTTAATAGTACTTACACAACTTTAAACTAGAAATAATAAAAAAAAGTTTCATGCCAATTTTTGTTTTTTAAAGGTATTCTTTCAAAGTATGAACGAAATGTTTTTCAGTACATTTCTTGCTGCGAAAATGTAGGGATTGTCCAATTTTTTGTCGGTTTTTTTTGGCTTGCGCGATATATTTAAATAATAATTTTAATTTAATGGTATTTTATTTCTAATACATATTTTATGAATTTTTTTAAATACAACGTTACCAATATCAGATAAATACAAAGAACAAACTAACCTGAACAATAAAATAATCTAATGCATTTTAATGGATAAAAGTGTTAACAAAAACCTCCGGAATCACCGGAGGAAATCTCCTGAAAAAGGTCGTAATATTTTTCTCGTCTCTCAAAATTTTTATTTTTCGCCGCCAATGACCTTATTTATCCAAGACAAGCTATTAGAAATACGTTTTCGCATAGTACGTGACGGCTCAGAGCTAATTTAAAGCTTGTCATTGCCCAAAGCATATGATGGGGACTATCACATGGTTCAAGACCCAGAATACCTACCCCGGTAGGGTATAGAAGCCAGTGATTTAGTAGAACTTTTAGTTTTTGTTACCTATAATAAATGTATATCCTCTACGTACGGTTAGGGGGGGCTTAGCCCCTGCCAGCTGAAAATTAGTCCCCCCAAATGAAATGAGCATAATATTAGGGGCGAACTGACCGACGCGACTATGCAGCGCTTATACTATTGTACCTAACCATAATTTTGCATTTGAAGAATAACAGCACCTACAGCTGACTTAGTAGAATCATCAGAAAGACCAATCTGCTTTTTAGGATCAAATTGTGCAATTACCTTGTCTGTACTTATCTTTCAAATCATTAATTATTACCCCAATATTTTTACGTCTAAAAATTTCTGTTTTGACAGAATGCTTTTCAATGAAAGGAGCTAATACCTTGTTTCCACCAATGCATGCCCACCCCGATACAAAAAACGCATCAGGTGACGCTGGATTTTAAACCGGTGCAAATCCATGGGCCATCACGTGATGCGTTTTTTCAATCGGGGTGGGCATGCATTGGTGGAAACCGGGTATAAGTAATTTAACATGCCAATAATTCTTTGTAAATCTTTTAGGCATGTAGTTGGTATTTCTTTATTAGCTTTTACTTTTGAAAAACCTAAATAGTTTACTTCTTTAAATTTCAAATTACAATTTAATTTAGTGCATTTAATATTAACCTTTTAATCTCTATCAAATATTTCTTTTAGATTTAATTATAGGAACTTTCATCAAAAGAATAAATCAATATATCATCAGCAAATATCTGAACGCCTTTTATATCTGCAAAAATGTCACACTATAAAATATTTCTACTATTATACTATTACTACAAATACCAAAAGGAACCCTCAAGTACTTAAAACCTACCAAAAAGAATTTAAAAAGTAGTGATATAAATATTATAGAATCCTCAAAATGTATTTGCCAAAAACCAGAACTTGCATGAAGATGAAAAAATAATTATGTACATTTTAATTTAAACCGAGTTTGTTCAATAGAAGGAAGATATTTAATAGATAATTTAAGTAGTGCTACGTATTTTTACGTAAAACTGCATGTTAACCGCTCTACGTTTTGTTCCAAATTTGAGTTTAAGTTGAATGTTTTTACGTTACCATAAGTCTACTAATAGCAGAGAATATGGAATTCGGCACTGTGTTTTTTTGATGTTACAATTTTGTTTTTTGTCTTTTCAACTACAGTAGGAATATATTTGCAAAGAATCGTTTGTACTGGAAGCGAAAATTATCGTCTAGGCCTCATTTTTCGATCGTTCAATCAACCAATTCGATTCTTTGGTAACGTTAAGGTGCCTGCAGACTGCCGTAAGCTAACGTAAATACGTAAGCTCCTAACGTGACCTTGACGACGGTGTGACGAAGTGCGCTTGCGTAACTGTCAAATCTCATTCTTACGTAAAAATACGTAGCACAACTTAAACTATCTAATGTGATCCCATAACAGCTTCGTCAAGCTTTTTTGCGTTAAGACAAATCCTTAGTTTACCAGATGGTTTCTCTAATACAACCATACTCTTAGATACGTCACCTTCTTAATTACATTTTGTTGTTCCGTTTTCTCAATTTTTTTTTTGTTTGTCATATAATGATAATGGAACTTTTCTAAGTGGATCAATGACGAGGGGAACTTCTGGTTTAAGAACAACTATTTCGTATTTGTACGGAAGACATCCCAAACCTTCAAAAACATCATCATAATTTAAAGTAGTATATTCTGTATAAAAATCAGAACAAATATAAATTTTTTAAATGGTTTTCTAAGAATATTCGATCATTACAAGAATGCTATTTACTTCTAGCAACTGAACATCGTAATTCAAAACCTACTCACAAAAAGTAAGATCACTACTCCTTCGTATTGCATTTATTTATTTATTTATTTATTTATTTATTTATTTGGTGGACATAGAGAATACAACAAGTTAACACCCAAAAAGTATCCACAGCATTATTTTACTAACTATGGTATATGAAACACTTAAAACAACTGTAATTCAACCTCATTCTAAGAGCCAATAGCAGAACTTTTCTGTCATTTTCTAAAAAGTCCAAAAGTTTTATAACAATTACGCGTTGCATTTATTCTTTGCCTTACCCTCTTTAACGAGTTATGTTTCCATACGCTGGATTTTCAGCAGAAATTTTTTATAATGGTTTTCCAAGAATGGAACCTAAACCAGGGCTATCAAAACGGACGGGCCACGACCCTCCACTTTGTTGACGTCACATCCGGGGCTGATTTTTTTTTGATGGTCACATTACGACACAGCTGATTGTCTTTAAAATATTGAAGTTGGAATGAAGGTTCATGAATATTTGATTTTTTTTTTAATAAAGCCGTTTTTAAGATTGTTTTTACTTTATTATGGGAGAACAATTTTTTTTAAATGTACAGTAATCCTTAATTTTTCATAGCCGCTTCATTAGCTCACACAAAAATTAAGTTTAAAACAGAAGCGAATGTGACAATCACAGATGACAAAGTCAAATACATGTCAAATATAACAGTTGGCATGTGGTACATGGCGGGTAATTTGAATTCAAAATAAGGAATGCTAAATCTTGAAGATTTGAACCTTTTAATCATGTTGCTTCCTTACAAACCTTTGGTGGAATATCGGGATGGTGTCTGAGAATATTTCACTGAAATTTTGCGGAAATCTGTAGTGCCATTTTGAAAATATCATAAAAAAACGTCTGACCTCCCATAAGACCCAATGTAAAATTCAGCCCCGGGAGAACAGCTGATTTTTTCAGGGTCGTGGCATCTATTTTTGTGTTGTATGTTTTTCGATGTATTTTTTGTTTGTAATTTAAAAAAAAAATTTTCTTGTTAAGAATTTTTGTTTGATTAATATTGTTTTTATATTAATTATTTTACAATAAAAATTTTTTTTTATTTATATTTTACCCATTTTAAATCAGTGTTTGTTTTTTAACTAAATTTGTTGTTATTATTCCGTCATTTTACAAAATTTTCTAAAATGTTATTTACTAGGTGTTATTTTTTTTTAACACATAGTAATAAGTATTGTCTGATTAAACTTTTTATATTGCATATAGGTAATGAGTAACCAAATAGGATTAGATTAAGTTAGATTAGAACTACCTTCGCTTTACTACTACTAATAATCGATCATTACAATAATGCTATTTACTTTATTTAAATCGGTTTAGTAAAAACTAACTTTTTAGAAAATTACTATAGAATCGAGAGGGCAATTGCATTGTCTGTAAAAAGTGGTCAAAACAAAAATTATTTTTCTGGAACCACTAAACTAATTTTAATGATTTGTACCTTGTTACGCGTGGCGGAAACCAAGCTTTTCTGGGGGGGGGGAACAAAATCTTAAAAATTTCCGGAACATCAGAATAAACAACCTTCTTTGAAGGGTCAAATTTAATTTTGTCTAGCATCTTAAATTTTAAGATATTGGACAAATAACATTTTTACTTAAAAGCTTTGCTTTGTTTTAATATGCCGTATTCCATTGGGGAAATGAGTGCAGCACTAGTGCACAACTGGCTCGGTGTTTGCATTCCATTGACATGCACTTTTTCAGTTTTCGTATTCCATTGAGGAACTTATGAATTCAGTTTTGCACTGAGTACGGCTTTTTTGACACCGGCTCTGAGGGCTCGTGCCGCACCGAAAACTTTTTCCCGCCATTAATTTTAACCGCTGATTATTGTCGTGAGACGTAAAAATGAGTAAAAATAAAGTTGTTAGCGATTTTTTATTATTTTCTTCGCTGCTAAATAGTAGCAGCGATGAAGATGAAGAAGAACAGTTCTGTGCAATAAAAACAATGAGAACGGAAACCCCAAAAATGAAAAACTTTATTGAAAATGTGGTTTACCGATTTAAGAACAAACAGGTAAGTAGATTTGTATGGATTTGGTTGACTGGGGCCCTGAGGCTAATTTTCCGACAGTTGGGGTTTTCTAACACTTTCGACTCGAGATGAGCACTGCAGAATTCCTCATAAATAAATTCAAGTAGCCTCAATTTTGTCCAAAAAAAGAACAAGGGGGACGAAACCCCATTAGCGCTGAGGCACATGTCTTGCCATTTTTATGGTATGTTAAAACACCCTTACGCTTAGCTGTTAGGTTAGGTTATGTTCTTATTGAATGGAAATTTGTTCAAAAATATTTTCTTAAAAATCTTTTTTGATCAATTTTCCTTATGAAAAAAAATGACTTTCAAAGAAAATGTTTTTGAACAAAAAAATTTTAATAAAATGTTTTCAAACAATTTTTTGTTTGAAGGAAATGTTTTTAAATAATTTTCCTTTTCAAGAAAATGTTATTGAAGTATTAATATTACTTTCGAACAAATGGATTTTGAACAAATTCTGCAAGGCAAGAAAGTTAGGTTTAGTTGAAAGAAACTTGTGAAATTTTATATATGTATACAAGGTGTTTCGAATACTTATGTTCAAATTTTGGGAGCATAAAGTACACTTCTGGTTAGGGTTTTTTTGAAAAACAAGCGCGAAATATAGATTACTACTCTATCTGTTGGTATACGAGCACAAGCCTGCATTCAACAAGGAGGTGGGCATTTTTAAAATATTCTTATTAACTTTTTTTAAATAAAATCATTATTTATTTATTTGACGAATTTTATTTATCTTAGGATAATATTTATCGGCGTGTAACTTTGAAACAAATAAAAATGGATATCGTCGTTGGCCTGATAAAACTACAGGTTGTGTGACATTTTTTTCAAAAATGAGATTTTTGCATAATCAATTTGCCCTATTCATAATGGATATAATATAAAAAATTATTTGCAAGAAAATGTTATATTAACGTTGCTTAAAGCAAGAATAAAAAAGAAGTTCTACAGCTCATAATGGCATACCACACTAAGCTCACTATATCACGATGTTAGGAACTTCGTGATATAGTGACCTTATACCACACGAGTGCGATTTTTCATTTTCCGCGTGTTCCATTGAAACTGCACTCGGTGCAAATTTTTGACAGCACCGTTTCAGTGTCAGTGCACCACCAGTGCTGCACTCATTTTCCCAATGGAATACGGCAATAGAATCGGTAAAATGTTCCCATTTTTTTACTCACTTATAGTTGATGTTGTATATAAGTGTCATAGCTATGGTAACCAAATTTTGCGGCAAAATCTAAGTTAAGAAACCTTAAAAAATTAGTGTTTTACTTTGTACATGCAGTGTGTCACTCGGGGTTTAATGTTCCAAGGATAAAATATTAAGAACTTTTAGAGGAGAGATCAAATAGGTACTTACCTAATAAATAAAGATCCGAAACATAAAAGAGGATCCAAAATTATATTAAAATGTGCGCAAACATTGATTTAGTTGGTAATTTGTTTTGTCAAAAGCTCCGTCATAATTTGTTTGACATAAACAGTCAAAACAACAACGAATAGAAAACCTCAAAGCCCGGCTAAATCAATAATATGTTCATCACAACCAGATAAGAGTATATATGTTCCCTTCTAATAAAATCGTTAAGAAGAAGACATCAATAAAAAGCAAGTAAAATAGTAAGCTAATGACTAATTAGTGCAGTGCCTCATTTTGGGAATCAATATCAATAAAAAAATTAAAGGAAGTGCGTGCCACTGTATGTACCCCTCTACTCTCTTCCCGCCCATCAAGGTTTTGATCATTGGCGTAGCTAGCCTTGCTTTTCAGAGGGGGGCGTTGCCCCGGTCTATCTTGAACAATAAGCAAACATAGGTTTTAAAGAGTCGTGCAAAGTGTGCAATGAATAAAAAAAAATACGCGCATTAAATGTTCTAATATTTTAATATAACAAATTTAATAATACATTTACCAACTTATTTATATGTATACACAGGAAGTATGTAATTCAGCAATTCTACAAAGAAAGTTTTCTACGTCGCTGACTGAAAGCGTCTACCACACTGTCTAAGTCGACCTCAACATCTTTTTCTATGAATAACAATGACAAACTTGAGTCATAGTTGTTCTAAGCCAATTAAAAACTCTCCTCATGGCAGAGAAAGACCTCTCGTAAGTTGCACTTGAAATTGGAAAAATACTCGCAACTTTAAAAAGTTGGTAGAGGTTTGGATAGGTGTTTTCTGCTATATGTTGTTTTATAGAATCATGACCAACAGTTTGATTTAACCGAAAAATACAATTCTTCAAAACGATCATTTCTGCTCTTAGAGCAGAAGTATTAATATTAAAAATTTCCCGGTATTGCTCGACGAATTTATTCCATTTAACGACGTGGGAAAACTTAATATGAAAATGGTTATGAAATTGTCACCAAAATCGGAAAATTTCCATAAGACACTAAACGCTAACCTCAAAAAAAACTAAAAAGATTATTATATTTATTTTAGAAAAACAGTTTAAAATGGCCTTTTATAACCTTACGACATCTACAACCCGATTTCGGAAACGGAGGGGCAAAGGTCGCTGTCTTTATTAAATGCGAAATTTAACTTACACTTCTATAATATTTTACAAGATGTCGCCAATATGTAGAAATATTCAATATGCATAATTATGTTTAAATTTAAAAAATATTTTCGGGAAATTGCATAAGTGCAGAAAAGTTACCGATAATTTAAAGAGAAAAAGCCTAATTCCGCAAGACAAGGGCTTTTTCCTGAAATGTAAACATTATCTGAATGATTTTAAATTTTAATGCACCTATTTTATTTGAATATTTCCCGAATAATAATAGAAAAGTATGTATTTTCAGCGTAATGTTCTTTTACTAGTAGTCGGTAGGGGAGGCCTAAAATATCTTAGGGGGGGCCTGAGGGACTTCAGGGGGGGCCAGACCCCCCCCCAGCTACGCCAATGGTTTTGATGACGCGTTGTCACTTTAATGCAACATCAAGTATAGTATGTTGGTTAATATTTTAAAATTAAGTTCACCCTAACTTAATGTTTGCTTCAAACTCTCATCTGATACATATATGTGAAAAAACGAATTAAATCCGCCATCGCCAGAACAAATTGACACCAAATTAAGATTGGGAACAAACACGTTGAGTTTGACGAGAGCAATAATCTCGAAACTGTGAGATGTGAACAATTTGTGACGCCCCCATCTATTCGTGCCCTGTTTTTGTTGTAACGCGTTACGAGGAGAAGTCCAACGATTTATTAGGTTTTTTAGTAACTTCCTTAAAAAAAATAAAAAATATATATAAGCGGTGAAGGCGTGCAGGGCTTTTCTTTTATTAGGCATCACGTGGGCATAAAAGACTTTTGAGACCGTCATTTTTTTTTAACTTAAAATAAATTGGTTTGATTGGTTCTAAGTATGATTCATAAAGTTAGTTGAGGTTGGGAGTTGAGGTTTGGAGTTCGAAAGTTGAATAACACCTTATTGAAACATGTATTTCCATTCATAAAGCAAGTTGGGTTTAGTTGAGGTTCAGTAGAGAAATTGGAGATAACCAAATTTTATATTGGGAGTTCAGAGCAGTTGGCATCCACCAATAAAACTACAGTATTTAGTCACCTGGCCATCAGCTGTTGCAGCCACAGAATAGAGTAGTTGTTTTTAAAAATTTTGGTGTGTTCTTATTATTTAAAAAAATGGCTAATGATGAGTATGAAAGGCAGGAAGGGTGGAGAGATGTTAAGAAAGGAGAGATTCAAGACCTGAAATTTTTTAAGGTTAGGTAGAATCCAAAGAGCTGTTTTGTGTCATATTACCATTTTGAATTATTGGACCAATCATAATTAAGCAGTCAACCGAGTTTATGAATAGCTCAAACTGTGAACTCCAACTACCAACTGACTGAACTCCGAACTCTCGGCGTCAACTGAACCTCAACTGACTTTATGAATCGGCCTTTAGTCTCTGTAGGGTTTTAGCCTGTTTAACCAAAGCGCTCTATTTGGCGCCCAGTGGTACGATTTTTCGCCACCTTCTGATTTCCATATTCTGGACGCCATCTTCGAAATCGTCTATCCACCTTTTTTGTGGCCTCCCTCTTACTTTTTTTTCTGCTAGTCTCAGTTCATTATTATTTATTATTATTTTAAAATAAGTTTTCAAAGTTATATGAAGAATTATATTTTCAAATCTCGTCAGTCACAGTTTTTGAGATATGAAATAACGTTTAAAAAACTATTGCTTACGAGCCACAACAGCTAGCGAAACACGGTTTCCAAATTTCAAAAAAAATTGTCATAGCGTTGAAGTTAGCCAGGCGCAATTTTAAAAAAATCGTTTCAAAGACGTTAGCGGCTAGACTAACATGGTTTTTATTAATTGATTTAAAATTTTATTTTGAAAAAACTTAAAGGTACTACTACTACTCAGATACTAATGCTTGTGCATGATAGGTATGCACCTCTTTCATTTTTAGTCTGTACTTTTCCATGTGGATTTACCTAAGCTTCAAAAACCTCAATTTGGCGCCCTTGTGGCGCAACTTTGTTAGACATCCAGGGGCCTTTTGTAGGTCCCTGGCCTGTCTCCGGGCCGGTACAGGAACGCATCCTGTACCACGGGGTTTTGATGCCCCTCGACCCGTCTCATGAAACGATCCTTCTGCTCCTGGATCGTTTCTGAGATATCCTCCATGTTGAGCTCCCTCTTGATTTGTACGTTACGCACAAACCAAGGAGCTTCCGCTATTTGTCTTACGACTCTATTTTGAAAGCTTTGTAGCCTTCCCATTTGTGTTTTGCATACCTTATTTCAGCATGGAGCTGCATACGTTAGTATGGGGCGAACGACTTGCTTCCATATTTGTAATTTTACTCTCCGGTGTAGAGTGCTCCTGGCATTTAACAAGGGGTATAGCCTACTGTGGGCTCCCCTTGCTTTTTGAAGTGCGTTTGATACCTGGTCGTTCCAGGTTAGTTTCTTGTCGAAAACTAACCCCAGGTATTTCACGTTCCTTCTTTGCCAGGGTATCCTTCGACCACCCAGAGCAAGCTCTCTTCGCGGATTGCCCCTTTTCCGTGTTAAGACAATCGCTTGAGTCTTGTCTGGGTTGATCTTAATTTTCCACCTTTTAGCCCAGGTTTCAATTTCTACGAGGTGCCTCTGAAGCCTTGTGACGACGTATTGGATGTTATTACACTTTGACGTTGTCAAAGTGTCATCCGCGTACACATAGAGCTTCGTTTTCCGATCTTTGGGGATGTCACAGGTATACCATGCATATAAGTGTGGCGAGAGCGGGGAGCCTTGCGGGACTCCCGCTCTTATTTGCCTTAACCGGGATCGTAAACAGTCTACCTTTACCATAAAAGTTCTCCCTCCCAGGAACGACTGTAATAACTTGAGGATATGTACTGGTACACCGTTATTCCGCAGTTTTAAAAGAAAGCCGTTATGCTAGACCTTGTCAAACGCTTTTGACATGTCCAGGGCTACCGCTCCTATGTACTTCCTTTTATTGAACCCGCTGACTATTTCCTCTGTCAAGCGGGTTGCTTGAAGTGTTGTACAATGCCTCGGTCTGAACCCGAACTGCTCATTGGGAACAAGTTGTCCCAATTGAGGCAATTCCTGTAGTCGCCTTAAGATTATCTTATCGGCGACTCTTCTTAAAGGTACCTTTAGAACCGGTTTTATGGAAGGCTGCACGTGTCTAATGGAGAAAATTTTTGTATTAATATTTTATACAATTTTTGTATTAATTATTATTTGAGCCAGGAGCTGCCATGCAATATTTCGATTTAAATTTTTGACATTGAAATGCGTTGTTAGAAAGACAGCAGGAAAATAACCACGTTGAAATGTCAAAAAGAAACACTTTTTTTCTCTTTTAGCTCACACTACTACTATACTATAGTAGCGCGTTAGCTCACACTACTACTATACTATAGTAGTGTGAGCTATGGTGATCCTAATTTTTTCGAGAAAAGTTGCTCCAAATTTTAAAAATCTTATTAAGCGTACAAAACTATTGTCGTTACGGAAATTTCGAAGCAAATCGGAAATCTTCTCAGTATCGCGTTAGGCTCCCCAATTTAAATTTTTTTAATCTCCATACTTTATTAAAGATTTATTGCGGAGTTGGCAAAATAAAATTTTTCTTTCATTCATTAAGCCTTAAAGCGTGTCAAGTGCAGCTTGTTAAGAGTAGGGGAGGCCAAGGGACGTTGTTGTATACACATTTTCTGTAATAGGTACTATAAACCTGACTATTTTCAATTCAATTTTTACAACGAAAAGCAAGGAAGAAACGGGCTTGGTTTTTGTTGAAATATAATCCACACAGACTTTAACGTATAATATTTTTCTACAAACGTGCGGAAAGCATCACCTTTTCGCAAGTATTTCAGTTTTTTAAGTGTCACTTTTTCGCACGCTTGGAAAAACCTAAAGCCTCGTACAAAAGTCGCGACATTTTTAAACATGCAAACTTCAAAGTCACGTTGTCGCGGCAACAATTTGAAGCAGTGACGTTAGTGTTGCGATATCAAAATCATGTTGATATTTTTGTCACATTTTACTATACTTGATGTTGTATTAAAGTTTCACCGCGTCATCAAAACCGTGATGGGCGGGAAGGGAGTAGAGGGGTACATACAGTGGCCCGCACTTCCTGTAATTTTTTTATTGGTATTGATTCCCAAAACGAGGCACTGCACTAATTAGTCATTAGCTTACTATTTTACTTGCTTTTTATTTATGTCTTCTTCTAAACGATTTTATTAGAAAGAAACATATATACTCTTGTCTGGTTGTTACGAACATATTGATTTAGCTGGGATTGGACGCTGTCTATTCGTTGTTGTTTTGCCTGTTTTAATGTCAAACAAATTGGGACCGACTTTTTACAAAACAATTTACCGTTTTTGCAACTAAATCAATATTTTCGCACATTTTAATATAATTTTTGATTCTCTTTTATGTTTCGGATATTCATTAATTAGGTAAGTACCTATTTTATCTCTCCTTTAAAAGGTCTCGGTGTTTTAATATAGAAATATAAAACGGCACACTGCAGGTACAAACTAACAATTTTTTGAGGCTTCTTTACTTAGATTTTGCCACAAAATTTGGTTTACCATAGCTATGACGCGGTGCCACTTATATACATCCTCAAATTTAGTTCCACGCAACATACCTCGTGAAAATAGCAGTACCGCATTGTCGTAACCACGTCCCAACTAACATTTATAGTAGCGGCTACACGCTCCAAAGACTTTGCTACTATCTTATGGTAGAAATGTGGTGATCCCAACAAAAATTCGGCACTTTTTAGTTCTGTCTACTATCTAGTATTACGAAAAAGTAGAGCTTTTGTAAAAACGACCCTCTAAACTACTTAGGATTGTTACTTGATAGTCTAGTCGTCCCTACCACGATAGGACGTTGCCAAAGTTTTACTTTCTTTTTAGTCGTTATTTCGTAGTCGCCGTGGCTTTTGTATGTTACTATAAGTACCACTAGAAAGTTAAGCTTCATTGAAGTCGCAAACACGCAATTTTTACCACTAAACTTTGTTTCATCATAGTAACATCTGATGTAATAATGCAGAGAAAATAACTTTTTACAAGAACTGGAAAGCCGTAAATACTTTGACTTTTTATAGTGTCGATCTTTTAAAGTAGACACTACCTCCTATTTCTCTTTTCTAAATGTAGACTTTTTGCAGTCGCATCTTGGTCTACTTTTGTGGCTCCTTGTATAAATAAGAAGTAGTTTTTCATAGATTTCCAACCGATCTAGAAATGTTCAACCTCTACTCTTTTAAGGTTATATTATCAAATATTAAAATCAGGATAAAAAGAAAGAAAACAGAAAAAAGTGTTTAAATCGGTTTTTTTGTCCCTATAGCATTTATTTTTAGGTAGACCATTTCTTCATTACAACTTTACATGGACACTACCCAACATTTAACAAATATTTCTTAATAATATATAGTATGGAAAATAGGACAAACACTAACAAAATACACCTTAACAAAGTGCAATAATGCAAGGTTTTACTCAAAACCGGTAATAAAATTTCCAAACCAGGGGTGAAAATGGTTAAATTAAAGAACGAAAAATCATAAAAACAAAAGTTTTCTGTGTCTCGCCGTAACTAGAACCAGAAACCTTTGGATATGTACGCCAATTGATAGGGCGTTGGCGTACACAGCCAAAGGTTCCGGGTTTGAGTCCCGGTCGAGGCATTTAATTTTGTTAAATAAATGTTCGTTTTTTAATTTCACCCCTGGCTTAAAACAAAATACTATTTACTTATGTTATAAAAAATAAGTTGATTTTATGTGTATGACTACGTTCTTTTAGCTCCTTAAAAACACTTTCTAGAATAGGGACCTTGCTTGATCAGTTTCTAGTAAAATAAATCACAATATTTATGTTGGTTTCTAACACAATACTTGTATAAGTTTTCGTAATACAATACTTGCATTGGTTTTTGTAAAGTATTCTCCTCGGTAAGTGGCGCCCCCGAAAGTACAAAATTTAAGCTGAAATGTGTAAACAAACCTGAATTACGACTACGAGATGCATTTTCGTCATTCATATCAACAAAAACTGACAAATTCACAAAACCACGAACCTACAGAACAAAAAACACCGCACGAAAAACCAAAATTAGGCACTGTTGTTGACAAAAATGACAACTGACCTCACCCCAATAACTTTAGGGTAGTGATATTGCTTATCGCGTGGTCCCTACTACTGTAAAGGAGTTTTTATAGTGGCGGAAGCTAGGGACTACTACGTTGCCGCGACGGAAAGGTAGAGATTCGATTGTGCTATCTTAAACTAGAAGGGAACACTACCATAAAAGTGGTTCGTATTACGTTGCCGCAACTTAGGCTCACTTTCAAGTTACCCTTTCGACGATTAGGGAATATTGTTTGGGGCGCCATGTGTTTTTTGTAAGTAGAAAATTTAATATTTTTATTTTAATTTTTTGAGCCCATATTAAAGGAGATATACTATTTTATAAAGAAATTAATTGAAGGTTACCAAATACACTTATTAAATACCATTTGTTGAAGTGAACTGCCGATTAGGAAAATATAACCTCAAAAACCACAACAAAACTATTCCATCAAAAAGCAATTCAATTTGACAGGCCCGTCGATTTTTTCCAATAAATATGATGCACGTTTTATATAAAAATTTGCAGTTGAACATTGGTCCTCCGCTAGTAAATTCTCTCACTTTTAGATAATATAGTACATATTATAGCCATACCCAAACTAAGAAACAGTCAGTTTGTTTACCGTAGTATTCACCATATGTTGTAATAATTCTACCAAAAAGAAACGATAATATTATTTGCAAATACACCGCTGCTTTTATGCCATTACGAAAAAAAAGTCTTTACGACGTAGTAGATACTTGGCTTCGACGTAGTAGTGTAGTCATTACTACAGTGAATTTAAACACGTGGCTAAGTAGTAATAACCGTAAATTGGTTCCCCACTTAGGGAATTACCACGTCGCTAAATGGTATACTGAGACGTAGCAGGAGTGCGTTGCTGTTAGTTCTAAGAGATTCTTACTGGTGAGGGTTTCGTCGCGAAAACTTTAAATGTTTGTTGGGGTGTGAACTAAATGTCATATTGTCATGACTTAAAGTGTCATGATATTATTATGTCGCATGAAAACGAGCCTTTAAACATTTCATCGAACATTTAACCGCGCAGAGCCGAGCGGTGAACCGAACACTAGTTTTACAACATTGCCTTTCGGTATTTTCCCAAAGATCAAAGATAATGCACGCGAATTGGTTCATTGGTTTAGACGGGACAAAATAAAATGGCCAACAGACATTTGGTTTTATCATAGTTCCTATCAGCCTTCCAAAGCTTAGCTCTCTAGCATTTCTGAAAGTAAGCAATGTTACTTTTGCATAACTTTACATTTATAGAGGAGGAAATTCAATAAAAATTTTGGGGTATTTTAATTTTTTTCTATAGTTCAATGATAGTTCCTATCGGCCTTTCAAAGCTCAGCTCTCTAGCGCGCAATATGACTTTTACATAACTTTAGACTTATAGGAGAGGAAAGCAAATTAAAATTTTGGGGTATTTTAATTTTTTTCTATAGCTTTATGATAGTTCCTATCATCCTTCCAAAGCTGAGCTCGCTAGCGTTTCTGAAAGTGGGCAAAGATACATTTTCATAACTTTACATTTATAGGGGAGAGAAGTAAATTAAAAATTATGGGTTTTTAAATTTGTTCCTAAAGTTTTATCATAGGCCCTATCAGTCTGCCAAAGCTGAGCTCTCTAGCGTTTCTGGTAGAATTGGAATTTTGGGGCTTTTTGATTTTTTCCAAGGGTTTGGTCATAATCTCTTTCAATCTGCCAAATTTCAGCTTTGTAGCATGTCTGGAAGTTCAGTAGAATTTTTATAATTTATACGTGAGTTTGTAGGTGAGTGAGTAAGTGAATGAGTGAGTGGCAATTTCGACGTTTTTTAAATTAAAAAAAAACTACTTTACTACGTTATGGAAGTCTATGAAACTTGGAAGGATTGTTAACCCTAGAAAGATCTACGACTGTGAAAAGATGGTACAACAGTTTTTGCGCGAACTTGGCGGGCACTCGCGTGCTCCCAGATTTTTTTTATCCAATTAACGTCTGTTTCAAGTAGGCAAAAAAATTCGCAAGCGATTCAAATATTATTAATTTTCTTTAACGATCCTTGTCTTATACTTTCAAATTTCTTAAAATAATTAGCACTTTCAATTTTGCTTAGAATAAAACCTAAAATACTCTGCCAATCTATGGGCACCTAAGCTCACACTGGATACTAAAGTTATAGTGTATCTACGTGAAAGCTAATATAACTAAAAACTAAAGTATATTTTACTCCAGACTCAAATACCTTTCGTTTGATGCCACACAACCCATGTTTTGACTTAAACTCTAATTTTTCAAATCTACTTTCTAAACTACCCTTTAAAAAAAAATTAAAATATATTTTGTTTAACTCCAGACTCAATTACCTTTCGTTTGATATCACACACGCTATATTTCCACTTAAACACAAATTTTTGAAATTTACCCCCACCCTTTTTTTTTAAATAAACTAAAATGTATTTTGTTTAGCTCCAGACTCAATTACCTTTCGTATGATATCACACACGCTATATTTTTACATAAACTCTAATTTTTGAAATCTACCCCCACCCTTTTATTTGGCTTGTGTTCGGTGGATTTTGTTCATATTTAAATGGGACCATCTCGACACAAAACCCAGCCTGGGTACCAAATTTCATTAAAATCGGGCAAGCCGTTTTTGAGTTATGCGCGTTGGTCGTTACAGACAGACATACAGACACACAGACAGACAGACAGACAGACATACAGACAGACAGACAGACAGACAGACAGACAGACGGCGCAACAAAAAAGTTTCAAAATCATCTGAAACGCAAAAAATTTTTGAAATCGGAGCAACTTTTTTTTTCTCGAAAAAGTTAGGATCACCATAGCTCACACTACTATAGTATAGTAGTAGTGTGAGCTAAAAAGAACACTTGCGAGGGACTACATTCTTATTCATCATTTTTATACGGGAGATAATAGAGATGTATCGGACGACTACAAAAAAAAACATGTTCTTCAAATACTGCTTCTACACAAACAAATAGCTATTATGGGATTTTGAGTAATTAGTAAAGTTAAAGCGACGTAACCACCTTGTATACTTTATGTTTCGCCGATGATCAGATAGTAGTGGCTCAGGATTATGACGACCTCGAATAAATGACACGAAAACTAATAGAAGAGTACAATAAGTGGGGACTAGAGGTCAATCTCAATAAGACAGAGTATATGTGTATCGGTGGAATGAAACAGGATCTAGTCTTAAATACCGGGCAGCGAATTCAGTTCTGTGATGAGTATAAATACTTAGGTCTAAAAATTACAGCTGATGGAACAAAAGACAAAGCTATAAATGATCGAAACGTACAAGGAAGAAAAGCAATAACTTTATTAAATGGAATAATTTGGGACCAAAGTATATCAAAACATAACAAAAAGCTTATATATAACACCATTGTAAAAAGTATTATTACATACGGCTCAGAAGTATGGCCAATCAAGGATAGAACGGAAAAAATGCTTTCCGCTACGGAGATGGACTATTGGAGAAGAGCAGCAGGGATATCAAAAAGAGGAAGAGTTACAAATCAAAGAATAAAAGAAATTATGACAGTTGGTGAACGTACTTTAGTGGATGATATAAGAACAAAACAACTGGTGTGGTACGGACATGTACAAAGAATGAATGATGTAGTCTTTTCCTAAACAAATATTACAATGGAAACCAACTGGCCGAAGAAAACGAGGACGGCCAAGGAGAAGCTGGAGAGAAGGAATAGACAGTAAAATAAGAATAAGAGGCCTAGATGATGAATTATGGGCAAACAGAAACGAGTGGAGATTGGGTATCGGAAGACGTAGGACGTTGTGAAACCGATAAATATATATATATATATAGTAAAGTTAAAGCTTTAAAAACACTAATAACATATTTCATTTTCCTTCAATTTTTATTTTTTGACAACAAATTTTGGAATTTGGCTGTGTAGAAAAAAACTCCCATAATATCTGACTAGAGCTTATAAAACTTTTATTTTTTGAATTATTTACAGTTTCCACTAAAAGTTAAATTATCGGCAAACATCGATAGGTCTACAAAACTCGTAATCGTAATCTTCTCGGGAGTGTTTTACAGCTTGCAGTAATATGGATTTATTTGAAAATAGTACATGTTTTAAATCATTTACACGAGAAAGTTTTATGCCCTATACTTTAATCCATTAGTAAACAAAATAGTGCTACATGATAAATGTTGCTTACTTATTGCAAAGTAAAGAAATGTGTAAATCCTTTAGGGATATTGGAAATGTTTTCTGTTAATACCTAGAATAGCACCTAACACTTTATCATATACCTATTTAGGCCAGCGAAATTAGCATATTTTAAGGCAAAAAAAAAGAAAATTAATAACACGACTTGGAGCATTGGAAATTGTAGAGCGGCAAAAAACGAAGTTAAAAAAATAAATGCGTGAGCAGGGGCGTTGCGGGTTAGGTTTGGGGGGGGGGGGGGGGTAAAAAGTGGCAGGGAATCGTATTATTGCGATTTCCGGCGAAAGTTGACCTCGGAGAAAAAAGTCATATACAGAAAAGTCATAGGCCATGAAATTGGCTAAAACTTTTGTAAATGACATTTTCTACATAACCTCAAAACATTCGAAAAAAATTTTAAGAACCGTAGTTTTTTTTTATTTTTTGTTTTTTATTTTTTATTTTCGCAAAAATAATGTCAGTTTAACAAAACTTGGTAAGAGTAGAGCTCTTTGGGTGCTTAATGTCTACAATATTTTACAAACAAAAAAATTAAGTTGTTTCAAAGATATTTGTTTTTTCCGCTTAAAAACACTTTATTTTTAAATAAAATTTCTCCTTCAGAAAATCATCGTATCCAGTTCTGCTGATACTGATAGTTTTTGGCACTAAGATATACGTTTTGGCGAAATAAAAAAGATAATATGCGTCATTTAAAAAAATGTCCAAAAATGAAAAAAAACTAAAAAAAGTTGTCACAATGTTTTTTAAAGTTACTGTAGTTATTTTATAAGTTTTAAAACATTTTTTAAAACTGACTATATCACCTAATTTTACGCAAGAAAAATGGCAATTATTATGGCTAATAGAAAATTGGGCTACCTGCCTTGCTTTTGGAAAATTAATGAACCGAACCGAACCTCCCAAAACCTAACCCGCAACGCCCCTGCTAACGCATTTATTTTTTTTAACTTCGTTTTTCACCGCTCTACAATTTCCAATGCTTCAAGTCCTGTTAATAATTTTCTTTCTCTTAAAGAGTAATTTGCCTGGTCTAATTAGGGAGTTTTTAAAATGATTATTGGCACTTTGTTGTGGCAATCACTGCATCTACCCACTAGCACAGTCGGTTCAACGAGGGGGGGGAGGAAAAGGGGAGAATTACCCCCCTGCAGAACCAGAGCCCAAAAAACTATGTAAGTCGTAAAGGCTGGTATGTACTATATAAAAGTCAAAGGCTGATGTTGACTTGCTGTATCAAAATTACGGAAATAAGCACACAGAAAAATTGCGTACCGGAAAAAAGACACACGTGGAAAAAGGCGCAATTAAAAATAATAGAACCGACACATAAAATACAAAAATTGGTCATAAATTTGACCATCTATGTATATGTATTTCAGTGCGCCCAATCCAAATACGGGGTTTGTTTTGCAAATAGACCGAGTAAATTTTGAAAAAAAAAAAATTATTGCAATATTACATGATGAGATTGCAAAAATGGTACATTTTCAATACCAAAAAATAAATTATTTACATTAGATTAAATAAGACTAACCCCAGTTTGAAAAAAATTGAAATATATTTTACTGATTCGCAGAAAGCAACCTTGACATTAAAAAGATTTTTATAATTTATTTTTTTTGCGATTTTTAGCGTTTTTGCAACTTTGATTTGCGTGTCTGCGCGAATAATTGCAACGTGTTTACAATTTACTCGAAATTTTGGGGGTGTATGGTTAAAACGGACGCCGGATAAGTAAAGTTGTAATAAAATCACTTTTTTATTTCATGTGCTGCCGGTGTAAATTTTGCATAAAGGCAACCAATAATACTAGTCTGTCTAATGGCTCATTTGTACTACTGGGATAGTAACGACCCTTAGATGTAAATCATAACCCAGACAGCACAAGTACGTACTATGTACGTACATAATACGTAACTCTGCGACGTATGTACGTACATAGTATGTACATTTTCAAGTCCACATGTGTACGTCGCAGGGCCGTAACTTTAGCCATTATTTTCCTTCGATTTGTACGTACTATGTACGTACGGAAGTATGTACTATGTACGTATGGAAGTACGTACTATGTACGTACGGAAGTACGTACTATGTACGTACGGAAGTACGTACTATGTACGTACGGAAGTACGTACTATGTACGTACGGAAGTACGTACTATGTACGTACATTCGACGTACTTTGGGCCTTTATTTCTGTACGTCTTTTATACGTCCCATTATGGATCCACAAGGGTCGAAAAATGCACCTAAAATGAAGTAATGCATGTAAAAAACTCCTAGTAGGTACGTTAATTTTAGGGTAAAATGTACATATCCCAGACGTACATGATACGTATATTGTACATAAAATGTACGTACCATGGATGTACATAAAATGTACGTACCCTGGACGTACATGGAACGTACATAGGGCGTCAAATAAAAATAAAGAAAGTGAAGGATTAGGACTAGGTATCATTTAAAATATTCCAGCTACCTGAACATTCCTACTTTAGAGTGGATCTTTCAGTTTAACTCGAGACTCGAAGTCCCCACATGTTTGATTAAGTTTGTTTTACTTCATTTAATATTTAAGAAATATATCTCTGGCGATGCCGTTAAATCTTAACTAGTGTACGTCATCTATTACCAAATTTCGTTGTTAACTTTTCGGAAGCAAATCTCTAAAATGAACGTAAAATGATTGATTCACTTTAAAAAAGGATCTGCCAGAATAGGTATTTCTTGTACGCAATTGGTATCATCCAGTAGACGTCCCTCTACAAATCTAAAAACGGACGTCTATTGGACAGACAAAAGTACGCAATATGTATCATCCATTGGACGTTCGTAATGTCCAAAAAGGTGGAAAATTAAGATCAACCCAGAAAAGACTCAAGCGATTGTCTTTACACGGAAAAGGGGCAATCCGCGAACAGAGCTTGCTCTGGGTGGTCGAAGGATACCCTGGCAAAGAAGAAACGTGAAATACCTGGGGTTAGTTTTCGACAAGAAACTAACCTGGAACGACCAGGTATCAAACGCACTTCAAAAAGCAAGGGGAGCCCACAGTAGGCTATAACCCTTGTTAAATGCCAGAAGCACTCTACACCGGAGAGTAAAATTACAAAAATGGAGGCAAGTCGTTCGCCCCATACTAACGTATGCAGCCCCATGCTGGAATAAGGTATGCAAAACACAAATGGGAAGGCTACAAAGCTTTCAAAATAGAGTCGTAAGACAAATAGCGGGAGCCCCTTGGTTTGTGCGTAACGTACAAATCAAGAGGGAGCTCAACATGGAGGATATCTCAGAAACGATCCAGGAGCAGAAGGATCGTTTCATGAGACGGGTCGAGGGGCATCAAAACCCCGTGGTACAGGATGCGTTCCTGTACCGGCCCGGAGACAGGCCAGGGACCTACAAAAGGCCCCTGGATGTCTAACAAAGTTGCGCCACAAGGGCGCCAAGATGAGGTTTTTGAAGCTTAGGTAAATCCACATGGAAAAGTTCAGACTAAAAATAAAAGAGGTACATACCTATCATGCACAAGCATTATATCTTAGTAGTAGTAGTAATGTCCAAACGTGGACGTCCAATGGCCGTCCAATGGACGTTTTTGTGCTGTCTAGGTTAGGTCCTATAATACCCAAAACCACAAAAAAATTTGTTAACGCATGCTTTAAAAAAAATCTGGCTGGTATTCGCGTAATTTACGTTTCTTACTCTCATAGAGTCTTTTTGCAAAAAAAATGTATTTTATCTAATGAATTCAATTCAATTCAATTCAATTTTATTTTTATTGCTCCACATCTCCCATTTTAACTAGTCCCGCGACCATCACCGGAAGGATGAACTGTGCAGTGTGCAGTGCTGTACCCCCGCCACATTTCTATTGCATCATACTTAGAGAAGCTCGAAGTTCAATGGATTTTCTTTTTTTGCTTACCGTTGTTGGAGGTTAAAGTTAGTCAACCCCATGTGTAAGACAAGCAGTGGCGGTTTCTCTATAAGTGCACATGTGCACGTATACTTCGAAATTATACTAAAAAAAATATTAAACTTTGATCATTCCTTAATTTAATTAATAATTACCCCAAAAGGAATTCACTATAGACTGGAATATTATCTAGAAATTAATACCCGGTATGTATGTGTTTGTATTTGTGTTCAAACCAAGCTCGAATCTATTTCTTTACGGTAATTTACTGGAACCAAATTCTATGCACCGTGGATTTTATTATTAAATATAGAAAAGGAGGACGACATGTCCCAATATAATTTTACAGTACATGAATCTGAACCTTCCTTCGGCACCGCGCTTATTCAAATACTAGCCTCGATGCCGCCCGCACCCCCGTGATGCCACCCGCGTCCACGGTTCGCATTGCAGTTTAGAGCAGTTCACGCGCACTTTTCAGTAGTGCGCGCTTAGACAACTTCCTATTATCGGTCGGGCGCTGGCGGTTTGTTTTGATTTCGACGATTTGGTATTCACGACAAAGGCGGAAGTTTCTAATTCTGATAGCATTAGCGTGCAATATTTAAAGGCAATTAAATTTTCATCTTTGCCATTAGAAGAGAAAGAAAATATATGTTAACTAGGTATGCTTATTTGATATGATGATTTATATGATTATTTATTTATAATTACAATAATAATAGATAGGTAACTAATATCTAACTAAATATCTCATTTTTTAAATATTTGCTCTAAATTATATATGACGACCCACTCGAAGGCCCCAAAAGTTAGCGTGGCACTCAAAAAAATTTTATGCCTGCGCCGCAATTTTTTTTTTTTTTTTTGATGTGCACCTCCAAAGCTTTTTACCAGGCGCCGCCACTGAAGACAAGCATAGAAAAAGAGAGGTATACTGGTTAAGAAATTTCAAGGTTTTGACAGTTTTTACATTTAACAAAAATTATCAAATTATCTAAAGTCACTAGTTTTGATCAAGCTACTCCCAAAAAAGTTTATGCAAAAATGGTAGAAAAAATTATATGACGATTTTTCGTACGCTTCTAAAGAAACAACCATTTAACTTTTTATTAAAATGAGTTTTTGTTTTCAGATGTGGAGACTAATATTTTTAGTCTCCGTATGTCATTTATGGGACGCCTCGAGTAGACCTTTCGATACCATGGAGATACCCATATGGATAGACGTTCTGGAACAATCAGAAGACAAACATTCAAAAAACATTCAAGCGGACATATTTCGCAATTTAAGGGACAGTTTATACTATGAAGGTATGTTAGTTATTCACTTCTCGGGGGGGGGGGGGGCACTTTAGGTGACAGTCTCTGTCGGTAAAAAACGGTATATATTTTTTAAAGCAGCATTTTATTGAACTAGTCAGTGGTTGTAATTTCGATGATAATAACAATAGACACTTTCATGCGCCGCAGGCAAAAATGTTGAAATTTTATTAGCAAAAACATGACTTTTTACTCATTTTTTGTATATTCAAAAAATTCTCGGGGGGGGGGGGGCAAGTGCCCCTAGTGCCCCCCCCCCTGGATCCGCCACTGGTTATTCAGTGTGTCGACATTAAATAGAAGATTGCCTCTAGCAAGTTAATGTTTATTCAGTGGCGCACCCAGGAATATGTCTAGGGGAACCTAAGAGTCTTAAGGGGGGGGGCGAGACGTCATTATGCCTTATTTTATGTTATTTAATATTTTTAATCATAGAATATGTCAAAAATGCTTTAAGAAATTTAGGCTTGAGCCCCGAGCCACGAGCCCCTCACCTAAGGTTACTCATCTAGGGTTACCAGAAAAAAACGTCTCTAACCAGGACCAGCCGTCAAGAACATCCGGACAAAATCCGGACGTCAAAATTTTTTCGATGCCACACACAAAAAATCAACTTTTTTTTTATTGAAACAATAACTAACAAATAACATAATATACCTACTATTTTATAGGTACTTTTCACTGCTTTGTATTTTATACAACAGCGTTGAATTTTTAGCCAGAAGTACAAAATCGTAAAATTCTGAGCAGCTCATATTTCTTAAATTGTATGAAGTCCTTCTTCCTTCCTTTTACAGAAGATAAAAGCAGCCTCTTTCTTTCTTTGGTCCACTGAGTAGAAATACTTGCATTAAAATATTTTGCCCATTTTTCGTGGGTAGGCAGATTGTGGTCATCAGAAGTAAAATTGTCTTATATGTACTTTTTTAGATTACAAACTTCATCAAAAAAATTGTGCGTGCTTAAGACCACACGGCAGAAGTGTAATTCAACAAGGCGAAATTAATAATACTACTTTAAGCGGGGTCTTAACATAACGTTTTACCTTACGTCTTGCCTGTCAGTCAAAAGGGTCAAGTATGACGGTTGAAAGACTAGCGTAGACACTTGATAGTTTTAACGTACGTTTTTAGATCAGTTTTTGATACAAAACGATGGTTTTATTGGAAAACAATGCGCGATCCGGTCAGTTCTCTAGGCGGTCTTCCGTCTTACATCAGTTCAAGTAAAACGTCCGTTTTTCCGTCTACACACAAAGTTTTACTTGTTGCGTTTTGACTGAACAGGCAAGATGTAAGGTAAAACGTTATGTGAAGACCCCGCTTAAAGGTAAATTCACACTGCTAAATTTATCGACGATTATTGTTTAATTACATTTTTTGAAACTAGTTAATTTTGCATTATTTGATGTTTATAAAGGCGGCTACTTTAAAATCCGGACGTTTATGAAAAATCCGCCCGGACCCACCCGGACGTAGTAAAAATCCGGACATGTCCGGATTAATCCGGACGTCTGGTAACCCTACACTCATCGTCAAGCAAGCTTTTCAGGTAGCGAAGCTAACGTCAGGCTTTCTATTTTTTGGTTATTATTTTTGACATGTTTTCCTCGGTTTCGCATTGGCGGTTCTGTTTTATTTTAAAGATGTTGTTTTACACAGTATGAAGGTACGTAAACTATAATATATTTATGTAATTAGAATTAAAAAGTTATGCTGCAAACTATCTTGAAACTGTATCATTATTAAATAGATCTTTAGACTATGTTAAACCACATTTTTAAAATAACAACGAGCCGCCAATGCGAAAACGAGGAAAACATGTCAAAAATTATAACCAAAAAATAGAAAATCAGAGTTAGGCTTCGCTACCTGTAAAGCTTGCTTGACGATGAGTGACCTTACCCTCACCCCCTGGGTATGTTCATTTTTGTTAACAAAAAACACGCCGGCTTAGTTTTTTCACAGGTATTCTTATTGAAAAGGTCTGCTCATATAAGTATAACTTTTTTTAAGACGGCATGAGCCTATGTATGGTAAAGTCGAATAAAAGCGATATTTCTCACAAAAAATGGGTCAAAATAAAATTATGATATGATGATACTATAAAGTTTTAGTAGGGTAAAACTCGTTGGCACATCCTAAAATTTACATGTACAAAATCTTTGTAATGGATCTATATTTTTTTTATTTTATTTTGGCGGTTACGTCATGACATTTTTCCATTAGGTTAAATGATTATATGCCAATGACAAAGAGTCATGATAAAAGAATCGACTATATCAAGAGTTTCGACATTATTTCGCTTTTTACAAGCTTTTATTTAGCTTCAGATGTTCTGTCTAATTAACTATCTATCAAATCTTGTGAAGCGTTTTTGACACACTTCCCATTATCCGATTTGGATGAAAATTGGTACACACATAGTGGTCCCATGACAATACAACATTGAGAAAAAATATCCTCCTACCCCTACCCCCACCTCTTCTATAGAAAAATATGTTTTTGACACACTTCCCGTTATCCGATTTGGATAAAATTTGGTATACACATAGTGGTCCGATGATAATACAACATTGAAAAAAAAAAATTCTACCACTCCTACCCCCACCCCCATCTATAGAAAAATGCGTTTTTGACACACTTCCCATAATCCGATTTGGATGAAATTTGGTATACATATAGTGGTCCGATGACAATACAACCATAATGAAAAAATGTTCTCCCACACCACTCCCTTCCATAAAAAAGGCGTTTTTGACACACTTCACTTCAAATGACTTTTATAAAATTTGGTATATGCATAAAGGTCCGATGGCAGTACAGCCCAAACAAAAAATATATTTTTACCTCTCCTCCCACCCTCTCCTTCCCCCAATAGAAAAATGAGTTTCCAAACAACTCACGATCAGCGATTTCATTATAATCTAGAATAAACTCTTCTGTTCTGTTATTGAACAAATATTTTCATTTAATAGCTGAGACTAAAAAGTAGAAAATAAATTGGTAAAAAATAAATTTTAAGTCACAAACTTTTATAAAATGCACTAAAAAAATAATTTTCTAACATTCTAATATTATCATAATAATAAAAGCGATGGCCGCAAATGAAAGCATAAGTTAATCTAAATTTGTGATAAAAAATTATTTTGGCACTGGTAGACAGCCTAACCAAACCTATTTATACTTTGACTTTATCACGGCCTTGGCGTTGTTGTTATTTTTGTTGTGGTTGAAAAATAAAAAAGTTCTCGGACTTTTCCTACTTTAATGGATTACGTATTGTTTTAAGACCGTGAACAGTTTTTACCAGTTAGATTTCCTCCCAAGTTTAATTAAAAAAACTGGCAAGAAAAAACAAATAAAAACCGCGGTTGACAAGCTTTTGCATTTCTAAACCAGAGAATGAAATGTCAATGGTTAAAAAGGCTCGGACAGCGGCGATTTTTGATTTGCCACTTTGACTGTGGTCAAATCATCGAACATATGACATCCATTCGAAGGTCAAATTCAATCCGTCAAAAAAGGCTAACGTTCTATTATCCTTGGGATCCCCCGACGAGTACTTGCATTCCACCAAGAATCGCGATATTCAAAATCGACCACAGACTACAGACATAAAATACATCATGGAGATATTTTAACGGAAGTGGGCGTTATCATATTATTTTTCACAGTATAAATATTTTGAATATAACTTACTAGGTACCTGATAAATTTTTTTGAAAAACTAAAACAGTAGATCTACTGCTCATATTTCTTGAAAACAGAAAAAAGCAGAAGGTTCCGCCGTAAAAACAGTATTCAGTAGATAAAGATCCACAAGCAACAGATCTACCAAAAAATCAGTAGACGTGGCAACGTTGAACTCATCTCCCACCGTCTCACTTTCGTCCTTTTATACCCCTGATGACGAAGCGTAGCCCATGTCACACCACTCAGCGTTGCCACCTCTACCGATTTTTCCGTAGATCTACCGATTTAGCCTTTTACTTTACGATATACCGAATTACCATAGTTTTCTACCGATTTTTTTTTGATAAAAACTTTTTTGATACGCCTCGTGATCGCGATTAAAAAAAAACACCATAAATAAAATATTCTTTTTATGTAAGATCCTTTGTAGAATAAAAAATTTATTTCAAGCCATTGTCTTTAAAAGTATTTATGGCGCCATACTCAGCCTACAGCCGCAAGCGGCTATAGGATGATGCGAGAAGCGATTCAAGTGGTTCCGACCTTGTGAATCCCCTGAGGTTGCTTGCCAGTAAATTGAATGATTCCCAGAAAATTACTGCTCACGCTATGCTATCGATAGTTCTCCAGCACTGCTTGCTAAGATGATTAAAAAATCTACGGAAATCTACCAGTTTTTCTTGAAGCTTTCTGCCGAAGACCTCAGGGTCGAGGGTGGCAACACTGACACCACTTGACTGGAACCATTTTTCGTGGTCACACCGGCTCGCAGCGGGGACTTGCTAAGCCGTTTAAGCGCGGTCATGCCGGCCTTGCAGAGACGAACGAATGAATATTATACTTATTTACAAATAACACACACCCAGGCTTCACTAGAACCTAAATATTTAATTGACTTCGTCACAACGTGATCCCTCGGATTACTTGCATTTATAAAATTTTTAAGAAGCATGGTAGCGCAAATCAGACCGAACCAGTAATGAGCAATTAAAAATACCAAAGTGCAGTTATGACAAGATTAATAATGGTGTCAAATTTCAAATTAATATATTCTTATAAATGTTAAGCTTTTAGTAAAAACCCAGAAGAGTTACTCTTTAATTTGGATTAATGACTAGAGTCAAAGAGTGCCTTCGCTTTATGTTGAAATTCTAATAAAAAGTAGTAATAAGAAAGTATTTTAAAAGTTAAACCGCAGGCCAACAATGTTTACCTTTGTATTTATCTCCAGGAATGTTTGATCTGATCAGTGATCTAAAACTAAGCTTAAGATGGTTGCAAGTCGAGTTGTTTTTTCATGTATGGACATTTTCTTATTTATTGCTAGACCTCAATAATCAATTTTAATAGTTACAAATAACAAAAGTTTTTATATAACAATAAATGAAGAGTAAAGTACAAATGTAGAAGATAAACCTATGTAGATATATTTTAAAGTGGTAAAACAGAATAATCAATTAAAACCGCAAACTTTTTTGCATCTTAAAGTGACTTTGACTGGCATTTTTGTTTTGACAAATTTCTGATACCACCACCCTATAGAAGGTGGTGAGGATACCACTGATGCAACTTCATCAGTTAAACCAACAATCGGTTATTTAAAGGAATCGTATTTCTCCATTAACTTCAGTTTGTCAAAAAAATAATTCTCTACTGACTGTGGTATTTTCTAAGGTAATTATAATAGCCCGCAAGTCTATATTAGAAAACTGTGTAAGTTTAAATCAGATTGTATAACCAGTTTCTAAAATATTTACATGAAAACTTGCAAAGGGTAACACAACAAAAAGACAGGTGTAATATTGGACCTCACTCTTTCATTTTCGTTGCATATATCAACCAAGATTGAAAGTACACAGAAAATATCAGGCTTTATTGCAATTTATTTAGATATATCTAAAGCATTTGATAAAGTCTGGCATGAAATTCTGCTCAACAAGCTAAAACAATGGGATTGTCGCCGAAACTTTGCATTTGGTTTGAAAGTTACCTTAAGGATAGGTCCATTTATGTTGCACTGGATGGCCAGAACTCCAACTCTTACCAAATAAATGCTGGTGTGCCACAGGGAGCAATCCTTTCGCCAACACTTTTTCTGATTTACATAAATGACCTCATAGATAAAACAGCAAATCCACTTTATTTCTTTGCAGATGATGGCAATGTAGTCTCCTCATACCACCCACATGTCTCTCGACACGTGAATTCCATCATCTCCAGACTAACTCAAATATCGCAGATAAATAACGACTTGGAGATAATAGAGGACTGGAGCAACAAAAACCTTGTACAAACATCATGCTATCTGGAAGTTAAACATCTGCAGTCACTGCAGAGACCAACATGTCTTGGCACAGTCACGTGGCAGATATAGCTAAAAGGACGTCCCAAAAGCTTGAGGTGACTTTCGTACAAGACACCTGTATACACCAAGCCAACTGCTGACACTCTACTAAGCCCAGATTCGACCAACTATGGGGTACTGCTCATATATATGGAGTGCGGCACCCAAACATATCAAGCCGATCAATGACCCCGCACTTACCCGTAGCTTGGATAGTCTCGAACATCGAAGAACTGTGGGCGATCTATCTCTCTTCTACAGGTATAATCACGGAAAATGCTCTGAAGAGTTGGCACGTATGATCCGCCCGGGAGTAGCACCTACTAGGTGAACACGTCAAACAGACGGTAACCATCAATTTACTGTCAAAATAGAGGCACCAAGAACCTCATTATATCAGAATTCGTATCTCTGGAGAACAGCATCGCTGTGGAACAAACTCCCTGAGACAGTTTTCCGTGCAGGTTACAACCTGAACCGTTTCAAAACCAACATACACCAACATTTCCGCGCACTTGGCGCTTCTCGAGCGTGATAGGGATCTCCTTGCAAGTGCGCATAACCGTAAAAAAACCATGTAGTCATCTAATTTAATTTAATATCTCTTTTGTTTGTATTTTATACTCTAATACTTTTTGTTTCGCCAGCTTACGTTTTTCAATCCTCGTCTTGATAGATCTTTTATTTAATACTTTTTTTGTTTAAACTAAAGTTTAAGGTAACATTACCCTTTACTTTAAATTGCTTTCTTTAAAATCCACTTTATGGCAATCCTGAAAATGAAAATATTACGTCGATTTGCAGTTAAAATAAAATAGTCTAAAATTCCATGCAATGTAATATCCTCGATTTAAAGGCTGTTTCCTTTAAAACGTAAGTATTTCTTATAGAATTTTGAAAAAATTCTTCGAATATTTGAGGTCACGTGTTCATTACTTTGATATACAGGGTGTTTGTTAAAAACTCCTGCCTTAAACCTTGTTATTATTTTTTCTAGTTTCAGTTAGGTTAGAATTAACGTTATATTTCCTTAATAAAATAAAATAAATTAGTGTCATTTTCAATAACCCCAGCAAAAATGCCTATAACTTCTAGTGGCGCACCCAGGAATGTGTCTGGGGAGGGGGGGGGGCTCGAAGTCTCATGATGTCGAATTTTAAGCGAATTTTTGTGTTTTTTCATGGAATATGTGGAAAATATGTAATAAAATCTAATCACCACAATTTTGGATTAGTAACAACAAAATGCGACCTTGACTTAAACTTGTTTTGAGTTGTTGGGTAATAAATTTGGACTCAAGGCCATTCATTCTTGAGGTCAAAACAACACCCCTTTGTTGTGAAATATATACAACCTTGACTCATAAATTTTGGCCCAAGGCCATTCATTCGCAAGGCCAATAATACCTCTTAACTATTAGCCTCTAAATACAAAAAAACCACAATTTTTAATTAGTAATAACAGGGTGCGACATTGACTTCTAAATCTGCAGTGGCATTGAGTTATTGACAGATAATAAATTTGGGCCAAAGGCCATTTACAAGGTCGAAAAGTTCACCCATATTATTCACACCTGCACACAAAAGACAAAGGCGCACATAACTTTTTAATATCATATCACGGTCAAAAAGACCACTCACAATATTCGCACCTACACACAAAAGGCAAAAATAAACATAACTTTACAATGTTATATCAAGGTCAAAAAGAGTGTCCACACTATTCGCACCTGCACATAAAAGGCAAAAACCCACAAAGCTTTAATCAATGTCATATCAAGGTCAAAAATACCACCTACACTATTCACCTCCACATACAAAATGACCTTCACAATTTTACAAGGCCAAAAAATCACTCACACTATTCGCCTATGGTCAAAACGACCAACCAGACTATTCGCCTCCACATACAAAATGTGCTTCACAATTTTTCAAGTTCAAAATACCACTCACACTATTGGCCAATGGTCAAAAAGACCACCCACACTATTAGCCGATCATGATTACGTCATTACCACCAAATTTTAAGCTGGTTTTTTGGCAACACCGCATGTGATTTTTCTTAGCAGTTTTTAAAGCCCACTAAAAATCTAGCTTTTCCAGACAAATTTATGCAATTTTAAGATGACATTAAAAAAGTAGGCGTGGTACGTAAGGTATGAACTGTAGAGGGTTCCATTCGGTATTTTTTACTTCTATTTCACCTACATAAAATTTTTTATAGAAACCATTAACTTCCTAAAGCAAATCCTAGTTTTAGCTACAGAGAATAAGATGGCAAATTAAGATTTTATTTCTTAACCTCGTTCTTAACTTAAAACTTACAGAAATCTAAATCATTGAACTAAATTTTATAAATATTCAGTAGTCTTGTAGGGAATTTCCACAAATCTAAATATTAATATTCATAGAAATTTTCGGAGGCTTATTGGATTACAAAGATTTATAATGAAAGAAAATTGTTTAATTAAGAGTCATTTGAATGAAATGCATAGGCGCCGAGTTTTCGTGGCTGCATGCACATTTGATGATTTTTTTTTTTACGGTCAACTCGCAAGGAGATCCCTATCACGCTCGAGAAGCGGCCAGTGCGCGGAAATGTTGGTGTGTGTTGGTTTTGAAACGGTTCAGGTTGTAACCTGCACGGAAAACTGTCGCAGCGAGTTTATTCCACAGCGATGCTGTTCTCCAGAGATATGAATTCTGATATAATGAGGTTTTTGGTGCCTCTATTTTGACAGTAAATTGATGGTTACCGTCTGTTTGACGTGTTCGCCTAGTAGGTGCTACTCCCGGGGCATCATACGTGCCAACTCTTCAGAGCATTTTCCGTGATAAAACCTGTAGAAAAGAGATAGATCGCCCACAGTTCTTCGATGTTCGAGACTATCCGAGCTACGGGTAAGTGCGGGGTCATTGATCAGCTTGATAGCTCGTTTTTGCACGGTGTTTCAAAGCATATTGGGTTGGGTGCCGAACTCCATATATGTGAGCAGTACTCCATAGTTGGTCGAATCTGGGCTATGTAGACTGTCAGCAGTTGGCTTGGTGTATACAGATGTCTTGTACAAAATAGCACCCCAAGCCTTTGGGACGCCCTTTTAGCTATATCTGCCACGTGACTGTGCCAAGACATGTTGGTTTCTGCAGTGACTCCTAAGATGTTCAACTGGCTCTGCAATGTGATAGCACTTCCAGATAGCATGATGTTTGGCTCACCGGTGCTTGCTGGTCTTTTTTGAAAACAGGGCTGCTTGGGTTTTCTGCGAGTTGAACTGTACAAGGTTTTTGTTGCCCCAGTCCTCTATTATCTCCAGGTCGTTATTTATATGCGATATTTGAGTTAGTCTAAGATGATGGAATTCACGTGCGGGTAGACACTGAGTGGGTGGTATGACTGAGGAGACTTAAATTCTATCATCTGCAAAGCAATAAAGTGGATTTACTGTTTTATCTATGAGGTCATTTATGTAAATCAGAAAAAGTGTTGGCGAAAGGATTGCTCCCTGTGGCATACCAGCATTTATTTGGTAAGAGTTGGAGTTCCGGCCATCCAGTGCAACATAAATGGATCTATCCTTAAGGTAACTTTCAAACCAAGTGCAAAGTTTCGGCGACAATCCCATTGCTTTGAGCTTGTTCGGCAGATTTTCATGCCAGACTTTATCGAATGCTTTAGATATATCTGAGGCAATTGTTCTTGTTTCGCTCCGTAACTCAATCGCTTTTTGCCATAAGTGAGTGACGTATATAAGAAAATCGCCAGTTGACCTATATTTTCAAAATCCGTATTGCTTGTCGTTGATAATTTTGTACTTTTTCAAGTACTTGGTTAGACTAGTTAAAAAAAACTATTAGTGCGAGAAAAGAAAAGTATAATCGCAAGGGCGTACCCAGGGGGGAGGGGGGGCTCGGGGCCTGAGACCCCTCCAAGCCTAAGATTTTTTTTTTAAATTTCCACATACTTTATGAATAAACAAAAAAGAGCATGAAATATGATATTATGGGGTCTCGGGCCCACCTCAAGACAATTTCCTAGGTGCGCTACTGATAATTGTATTTTATTCATCTTCATCTTCCAAACGATAAACATGTACTATTCATAAATTTTCAGCTGATTAGTTTTTGAGATATTATGCTTAGTGTAAGATGATGATTTGAATTAATCTCTGTCAATATGTAAGATAAAACGGTTTTAAATACTAAAATTACCGAATATTCAACGTCTTTCAAAAATTTTTATTTAGAAATGTCAGATGTCAAAATCAACGATTAAAAAACATCATGTTAACGCGTTAACTGCGGGGCTGTTTTTGACAGTTTCGATTTTGGGGCGAAACATGCCTCAGGGGCGAGGGGTCATCAGCTTTCAACAGTACTGTACAAATTTCACAACAGGACCCGACAGTACCACGACAGGACCCAACAGTACTCGACAGTACACGACAGTACCCAACAGTACTCGACAGTACACGACAGTACCCAAAAGTACTCGACAGTACCACGACAGGACCCAACAGTACTCGACAGTACACGACAGTACCCAACAGTACTCGACAGTACACGACAGGACCCAACAGTACCCGACAGTACACGACAGTACCCAACAGTACTCGACAGTACACGACAGGACCCAACAGTACTCGACAGTACACGACAGGACCCAACAGTACTCGACAGTACACGACAGGACCCAACAGTACTGTACACGACAGGACCCAACAGTACTCGACAGTACGCGATAGGACTCAACAGTACACGATAGTACTCGACACTACCCCCCAACCCTAACCAGTGGCGTAGATGCGAAAAGATATGATGAGCTTTTTTTTTAGGTCGCAAGGTTTTTGAGCGCGCGCTTTGTCCCTGCCGGCCTTCCGCAAACATGATGACCTTTTTTTTTTTTTTTTTTGCTCGCATGTTTTTTGACGGGCACGCTTTGTACCTCGCAACAGAACGCAACAGTACTCGACAGTACACGACAGTACACGACAGTATCCAACAGTACACGACAGGACCCAACAGTACTCGACAGTACACGACAGTACCCAACAGTACTCGACAGTACACGACAGTACCCAACAGTACTCAACAGGACCCAACAGTACACGTCAGGACCCAAGTCCTGTTGGACGCTGTACAAAATTTTAGGGTGCCGATGACCCCTCGCTCAGGGGGCATGTGAGGTAATATTATTAGGGACATTTTGAGTCTCGTATTTTACACTTTGTTACCGTTATTGTTATTCTTAGTAACAATAACGGTAGCTGTCAAATTTTCTGTTATTTGACCTGACCCATAATGTCCCTATTTACATGTGCCGATATTAACTGTAGCGACATCTCTCCAATAGAAGTAAATGTTAAGAGAGAAATATGAACGAAAATTGTTTTACAAGGATCTGGTGTGGATAAACCACAAAAATTGCAACAATATATGAAGAAAGACAAGAAATCATTATATAAATTAAAAGTGCTTTTTTGTGGAGATTAAAGCACATAGGTATTAAATTTTTTATGATAATTTGAATGCCCCAAACACTGTGGAGTTCTCTATCCGCGCTGTTCGGTTCAATCAATGAGATTTGACTTAGAAAACCTCAGTTTTTATAAGTGGTTTATAAATAATTCGGCGGTAAACAAATAGTTTTCGCCATATTGGTTTACAAACAGATTGGGACCAATATATTCCAATGTTTTTGATGGCCTACAGAACCGCCATTCACCATACGACAGGAGCTACTCCATCTAGCATCCTGTTTGGTAGAGAACTGCGTTTATCATGTGATATCATGTTTGGTTCACCCAAAGAAGAACACTTAGACTATGTCGAAAGTTTAAGACAAAGCTGCAGGGTTCAAAGAGAATGATCAAAACTGGCTATACAATCCTCAACGAAAGAAGGAAGATCACCTAAGTTGACACCACCATGGGAAGGACCTCATAAAGTTGTTAAGAAAATTAATGATGTAGTCTAACGAATCCAAAGAAGCTCAAAATCCAAGATGAAAGTTGTTCATCTGGACAGACTAAAACCTTACCTGGTCAATGTTGATCGAGACGATCAAACCTGAAGAGGAGGATAGTGCTACAAATTTAAGCTATTTATATTTTATAGTTAGAATTTATTTAGGTTTAGTGTAGTATTAGGTTGTACCTTAGTCTAGGTTTTAGTTGCGTTATCTATGACACACAACCGTCTCGGACGCGAACCTTCTAGCAGAAACTAGTATACTCTTGTATCGAAAAAGGATAGGTTCGGCTCGGTTCGGTTCGGAAAGATCGCAGACCCCATATAAAACCCGGACATCGGGCAACGAGAGTCAGTCAGAGATAACGAATTGTAGTAATCGCGAGATATTATCACGAAGTCAATAAGCCAATTTCAGTAGTGAGTTATTAGTGTAATTGTGATTTCAAATCACAAAGTTATTAGTGTGTTTTGGTGACATTTTTGTTCATTGAGTTGTCGAATTAAATTGACATATTCTTTGTGACATTTGCTCGTTTTTAATTGTTGTTGTTTGTACATGCGACCTGCGCTGTTTTGACATGCGATAGTTTATACCAGTGCCAATTTTATTAATATAACACATTAGGGACATTTTGGGTCACGTATTTTACACTTTGTTACCGTTATTGTTATTACTGAGTCTGCGCATTAGCAGCTTCTCGCTCCGTTTTTGTTATGTACGGTAACGGCGCCCGGTACTTACGGTGGCCGGCCTTTAATGTTACCGCTATTTTTTAAGGTTAGTTTTGTATTGTTTTGTTTAATGCAGTCGAATTTTTTACTATAATTCGGTAGTTTGGTTTGTAAAAAGCCATAAATCTCATAAAAATAAATTAACAAATATAAATAAACAAAAAGTTGAAGGTGTGTGAAACTACTAAATTAACGTTTGTATTGTGTTATCTTAAGTGTTCCAAAATCTATCTTTTTTGCCCTGAATGTTGCCGTGTTACTCTTAGTAACAATAACGGTAACAGCTGTCAAATTTTATGTTAGCCTAGATACCAAATTTCATTAAAATCGGCCAGGCGGTTTTTGAGTTATGCGCGTTGGTCGTTACAGACAGACACACAGACAGACAGACAGACAGACATACAGACAGACAGACAGACGGCGCAACAAAAAAGTTTCAAAATCATCTGAAACGCAAAGATATATAAAAAATTTTGAAATCGGAGCAACTGTTTTTTTCTGGAAAAAATTAGGATCACCATAGCTCACACTACTATAATATAGTATATGTGTGAGCTAAAATATTACTCTTACTGCTTTGTGCGCAAAAAGAAAATTTTAATTTTTATTCATTTATCATTTCCAATTTTTGATGCCTAAAATAAATTCTGCATTTTCATGCTTGTTTATTGACGAGGTGTTATTAATTATTTTAAAAAATGCTCTAAAGTTTTATCTAAAAGATTAATTAGTAGGTATAGTCAATTTAGTTTGGTTTGGGACCAAGTGTGAAAATTGGCGAGATTTATTTTTCTACTATCTAGGAAGGGCCCAGGCGAAAAATAGCTGGCAGCCCAGACAACATGCCACATGTTGTAGATTTGCTTAAAATCGGTTAATTATTTTCTGAGATTTTCATACGCAAAAGCAGAATTCTAAATAAACATCTAAAAAAAATTTGTAGTAACATCTTAAACTGTTACTTAAACATTTTGCTACCTTTTTTCTCTATAACGATGCTCCGTTATAATGACCGAAATTAAGCGGTCCGTTCAATGTCTTTATAACCGATATTCACTCTATATGTAACTCAAAAACCGAAGAGTACAATAATTTAAATGAAACTGCTTAAAATTATTCCTTTTGAAAACATTAGTAAAATCGGTTTGTTACTTTTGGAGCTTTTTCTACGCGGACAGACTTCACCACTCTGACCAACACCTTCTGACATTAAGGTACTACTACTATGTCGGTTTAGAACGTTTTTCTACGTTGTCCGACGCCTATTCTCCACCTCCTTCGATCCTGACAAATATCTTCCGTCAGGTTTTTTGACTCATTGATCTTTGGATTGACTGTTGCCATTCCAGTTTAGGATGCCCTCTTTTTCTGCGGCCTATTGGTTGCCATTCTAGGACCTGCTTTGGTAATCTTTCGTCGTTCGTCCGTTGTACATGGCCGTACCATATCAGATGTCTTTTAGTGATGTCATCCGTTATGCTTCCCTCGATTCCCATTCTTTCTTTTGTGATATCATTTCTTATATGATCTGTTGTAGATATTCTCAATGATCTTGATCTTATTACACTTTCCATTTTTGCTTTGTATTTTTCTGTTACGCGTCTCTATTCCATACATCAGCGTACTTTTCATTATTGTTTCATATTTATGTTAAATTTAACATTTTTTTTATCTCTCTGCTCCATAAAATACTGTTAAGACAACCAACAACCTTTTTTGCTCTTACTATTCTTTTTTTCAGTTCTTTACAGTCTGTTCTTGTCTTATCAAATGTGACACCCAAGTATACATACTCATTGCTTGGAGATATTGTTTGTCTACTTCTAACTCACTTGATTATCATATACTCCATATCTTCTTTATCATTAGCTACAATTACTTGGTCGTCAGCAAACTGCAGTGCCGTGTACTTTACGTCTCCAGTTTTTTAGAGCTACTGCGATATATATTTTAAAAAGAGTTGGAGAGATACAACATCTCCGTCTTACTCCTTTCGTTACCTGGAATTCTTTTGAAAGTCGATTTCCAATTTTAATTTTAGATTTTGACCCTTTGAAAAGTTCTTTTATCACTTTTACATATATATGTATGATTGATATTAGTTTGTCCATAATTTTTCTACTGGAACAGTATCATATGCTTTTTATAGGTCCTTTTCTTAATTACTTGTTTAAGACAAAAAACATCATCACTACAAGATCTGCCTACACGAAACCCACTTTGCTCTTCTTCTTCTTGGCCATGAAAATCATAATCTATTAGGTCTCTAATAGCCCATGGCACCGACTCTTTTTTGCGTTACTTAGCCTTAAGTGTTCCTTATTACGTCATGTTATGATTATATTAAGGAACACTTTAAACTAAGTAAAGAAAAAACAGTCGCTCGGATGGACCCTTAGAATCCTACCGTATAATCTACTTAGAGTACTAGTTACTGAATTTCCTCTGTAGTTGTTGCAATTCAGTTTGTTTCCTTTTTTATGTATTGACGATATGAATGCTATTTTCCTGGATGTCTGTTTATGCATTGATTGATAATATTTGTGAAATTTTCTAGTACTTTCTCTGATTCATATTTGATCATTTCAGCGTATATTCCCCCAGATCCGCTAGTTTTTCCGGATTTAAGTTTTTTAATAATATTCTTTATCATTTCTTTTTCGATAATTACATTAAGGTAATCTAACTAATTTGGAGGCTAAGAGACACACCACCAACAATGCAGACACAATATGAGCAAGCTACAAAAAAACCGGACAAAGTGTTTTTTAAACAACTTGTTTTTACCGATTTTCATGAGACAAATTCTAGATTATAGAAGAAGATTAGGGATGTTTAAGAAATAAAGCAATCATAACAAAAACATTTCATGTTAAAAGAAGCCAAGTACGCCAAAATGGTATTCCGTAAAAAGAATTGAGATAAGAGTATAGCCAAGATCTCCAATACAAATTTCCAAATAAATGGTTCTTGCTAGTTTGGAAATATTATTTTAAACTTTATTTATTATTTTTTTTCCTAATTTATTTATTAGATATCCTTATTAATTTTCTCTAATGGATGATTCTACAAAAATGGTGCTGTGGAGTGGGAATGCATATTTTTCAAACACAGACTGAAAATGAAGCATAGTTTTAGTTATAAGATTTAAAACGAAATGTTTTCTGTTGGAGTTTAATGTATAAAAAAAATTGCAAGTTTATAATTTTTTTTATTACAAAGCAAATACCTCATTCCTCTGGTGTAGTCCCAAACCAAATATTAAAAACTCAAATTGAAAAAAAATATCCTAATAAATAATATTTAACCAAGTCTCAACTATTTATCAAAAAATTGATAAAACTTAAGTTTGCAGTCATATTCTTGAAAATCCGAATTTACATCTTCTCCGGAGAATTTTACAATTTTAAATGTGCTCCATTTTTAATAACACAATATTTGTGAATACGACCGGTTAATTTCTAGAGAAAGAGACGGTCCTGGATATCTTATTTACTTGTGAGGGTGACAAGTTGTGACAGATAATGTCAACTTTAGTTTGGTTTGTTATAGATCTTTTTATTTTCGGCAGAAAATTTGTTTTTTTCGGAGAAATCAAAAACGAACGCTTTAATTATCATTCCTCTGGTAAGCAAATATTCGACTGATATCAACAGTATAATTTTTTTGTTGATTGTTTTAAAATTATAAGTATAGAAACTTTGTTTATATAAAACTTAAGTTAAGTAGTCTAAATAGATTTTGATTTAATTTGGAAAATTTTTGAAAAAAATTTGCGCTATAATAAGTCCTAAATTTCGGGAAAATAAATGTTTCTTAGCTTACACCTAATTAATTACATAAATTTTAAAAAACAAAATTATTTACTGTGCTGTACTGTTATTTAAAGGCAATGACCAAAAATGATATTCATATAGCCCACTTTTGGTAGAATCATCCGAATCTAGACTTTGTTTCATAAAAACGATGAAAAAATATTAAAAGAAAATATTTTGTCCACTTTTTTATGGCCCTTCCAATAGGTGTACCAAAAGTTATGCCAGCTTGTTGCCAAGAACACATGAACAAGGTTCCAACAAAAAGCAATCAAACCATCAACATTTAAAAATGGTCCCAAAATAAAATGAATAAACCATATTCGTAGAGCCTTAACTCAAAACTTTCAATGTTCCAGAACTTTTCGCCTTGCTCATCTTTAACGAAGTTACAAAGTAATGGTGTAAAGCAAAAGTAATACTTACACTTACACGGTAAAAATAAATGGATCCATGATGGATCTGATACCTTCCTAACCCATTAGCACACTTCAATTAAATTCCATGCTATATAAACTTTAAAAACAGTTTTTTGTAAATCTCTCTAAAATGAAAGCTCCAAGTTTTTGCTTATAACACAAATTTTTGAAAAAAATGTGCGTTATAATATTCCTCAAACTGCATATTCACGCGACTCTCCGTTAAAAAGTTAGCATTTTTAAAACTTTTTAACTGTCATTGGCATTGATGAATTTCGACCAAAATCTAATCAGCTTGTTACATAGTCAGAGCATATTATTTTAAAAGGCTTTCCGTTTTCGGTCTAGAAGCAAATCATATTACTTTTTGACAACAAACCAAACCACCAACTCGAAAAATCGACAGGGACGGAGAAAATCCTCCCCAAACCCCCAAAAACCTGTTTTCAGTTTTATGCAATTTTCTCGAAAACGAACCTTTTTATCAAAAATTGCAGAGAACAGTTTTTTGTGGAGAATAAAATTCCCTTTACAACGATGTATTGGTCAATAAGGGTAAGAAAAGCAAGTAGCTCTTCAGTGGCGTACGTAAATTGGGATGATTTAGAAAAAACATGTTTATTATAGGTTTTTCAAAATTTTCTCAAAAACTACTTTTTAGGAAGGAGGAGGGGGCACTTTAAGTGAAATTCTCTGCTGATAAAAAACGGTATATATTTTTTTAAGCAGCATTTTATTAAATTAGTCAGAACTAAAAAGTACAATATTTATTTTGAATTTTTATTTGCAAAAACCTTACCTTTTACTCATTTTTTGTATATTCAAAAAATTCACGGGGGGGGGGGCAAGTGCCCCTAGTCCCCCCCCCTGGATCCGCCACTGACATCAAAGTGATCTTCACAAATGTAAAGTCTCTTCGAGCAAGTTCTAGCCACTTTTTCCGTTCTTTTACTGTTGTAGGCACATGAATAAATAATTTTTCAGGTATTTTTATGCTATTATTCAATCACTGAGGCAGAACACACCACTTATAGGACATTTTTTTAAATAAAAAACAGTAAAAACACAGACCGAAAACAAATAAACACTTGAATGCCGTGTTTCTATCCGCGAGTTTACTGCGCTGTGACGTCATTTCAACGCTATGCTAGAAATGTGCGTTTTAGCGGCAAATTCAAATTAGAAAACTTGATTTTTAATGTAGTTATGATAAAATATACTATTTTAATAATTTTCCGTAGCAAATTAGGGATCTATGTATCATTCTAAACTCTTTTCTAAAATTTGTCAAATACCCTCTTCTGCTTCAAATTCTAATCATTTAGATGTTCTGTACCTACCTAGCTTAATATGTTGTCGAAAAAATGATTGATTTTGCAGTTAAAATTAGGGTTTTGAGCCCGCGCTATGCATCAACCGTTTTACGATCTTGTGTAGATTTGAAAAGAATAATCCATTCAGGAATAATTTTTGGAAAAATGCACATTTATTTTTGAATAATGTTCTGGACTCAAAGTATGTTTATCATATTGTACTATGTCCTATAATTAAAACTTAACAGTCATCAAATGTTCTTGTTGATCGTCACTTATTTTTAAGATAGTCGGTATATGAATCACCACGCAGCCCACGAGAAAGACAGGCCCGGGCGCGGAAATATCACGTGACCGTAGGAGGCTCACAAATGTTGGCTTCATTCGTTTATCCAGTCATCCAGTGCATACACGTCAATTTACAATTCTAAGGTAATATGTCTTCCGCACCCTCGCAATATTAAAAAACTGATTTGTAAAATATTGTTAACAGATAGTAATCTCTCTAGTAGTGTGAAATATTTAAAAAGTAAGATACAGCTTTTAAAAGAACATGAGTTGGTAGTTAACTTACACTTTAATAAAATATATATTAAACTTTGTGCTGGGTAATTTTTCAAAAATTATTGACGACCACTACATTCAGTTCATTGAATTTGAAAACCATCTCACTTATTCACAAATTCATTTATTTCATTTTAATAAATTATTGTGAAATGTTTTATATTGAAAATTTTTCTTCAGATAACTCTAGCGAGTGTTTTTGTGGAGAGAGAACTATTGTCAAAGTTGAAAAAATTAGTTTAAGGGCATGTAAAGTTTTTTAAAATAATTTTATTAAAAAGCACAATGATTTAGTGTCTGCTAATAAATCTTTGAATAAGAACTCAGACAAAGATGAGCACACTCAAAGAAAAATTAAGAAACTAAAAGCAGGTTTGATATGTCGAATTTTGAAAGACTTGTATAGATTTGAAGTTACTAACGATATTATGTACCTAATATATGTAGCTGAAGATATTAGATTGCAAATTTTGTATAATTTTTTATTTTATAGATTCAGTTCTTTTATCTATAATAAACACATATATCAGCAACATATTTTTTTCAATTTTTGCCTATAAAAGAACAATTTTTTTTTTGTTAATTTATTTAAATTGTGTAAAAACATATAATATATTAAGCAATAGAATAAGAATCCTGGGACTCCTAAGATCACGTGACCGCCTACTTGCTTATAACGCGCCATGGCCGGTCTTTATCGCTGGCTGCGATGAATCACCAATAAAAAGCCGCAACCAAAAATAAAAATCTAAATATTCTTTCCAGATCCAAAAAGTAGCGAGGACAACAACGAACTAAGTGACTCAAGCGGAATACCAACGGAGAAACGGGCATTATCCATGATTGCAAGATGGGGAGCCGTCAACAGTATTGGCAAAGATCGGCATCCGATAAGAAGTGGATACCAGGCAGAATCCATAAGGTAACTAATATAAGGACACTCATCGTAACGGCAAGCTTTATAGGAAGCGAAGCTAACGTCAGGTTTTCTATTTTTGGTTATAATTTTTGACATGTTTTCCTCGGTTTCGCATTGGCGGTTCTGTTTTATTTTGAAGATGTTGTTTTACACAGTGTGAAGGTGGGGATGGGACAATTCGCCGCGGCCGATTCGCCGCAGCCGATTCGCCGCGGGACAACTCGCCGCCGGCCGATTCGTCGCGGGATTTTTTATTTTATGATGTCCCCTTGCCAATTGTTTAAACAGTTTTATTTAGCTTGACTTCATATGATATACTTGTTTATTTGTTTGATCATAACTTTTTCAAACTTTTCCAACTAGTTATTTGGTGGTTAGTATAATACAGTTCAACATTTTTGCATCAAACTCGGAACTTTGAGATCTTTCAGGTCGCTGATTATTATTTTTAGCTTAACTTTTAAAAAATCAAAATGGCAGTTACACAATGGCGCACTTTCTTATTTATAAACCGATTTGCCTCAAAATGGGGGGGGGGCTGATGCCTCTGGGGGGGGGGCTTTATTATTTTTATTCATGAAATATGTGAAAAATATCTAAAAAAATCTTAGACTTGGGGGGGCCTAGGCCCCAAGAAATCCGCTATTTTCAGGTTTTAAAATTTAAATCAAAAATTGTATTGAGTTACCTTAGGCTTCAAGTTTGAGGTAAATCGGTTTATAAATAAGAAAGTGTGCCATTGTGGAACTACTATTTTAATTTTTGAAAATTTAAGTTAAAAATAATAATCAGCGACCTGAATGATCTCAAAGATACATAATTTTCATTTTTTTAAATTTAAGTCAAAAATTGTATTAAGTTACCTTAAACGCCGCGATGTTTCAAGTTTGAGGCAAATCGGTTAATAAATAGGAAAATCCGCCATTTTATTTGTTTTTCTAATAAAAAAATGTTGAATTGTATTATACTAACCACCAAATAACTAGTTGATAAAGTTAGAAAAAGTTATGATCAAACAAATAAACAAATATATTATATGAAGTCAAGCTAAATAAAACTGTTTAAACAATTGCCAATGGTAATATCATAAAAAAAATCTCGCGGCGAATTATCCCCGCGGCGAATCGGCCGGCGGTGAATCAGCCGCGGCGAATCGGCTGCGGCGAATCGACCGCGGCGAATTGTCCCATCCCCCTTAATAAAGTTTATCTCTGTCTTTTTCAGTACGCAAACAAGAAGTCGAATGCTGGGTCAACCACTAAGATGGGGTTAGTTCGCATTTTATTTCTATCAGAAAAAGAATAATTATTACGGAATCAAAGAAATATTAATATTAAAGTAACAAAGGCGCATACGGGGCGGTTGAGGGGCTGCAACCACCTCCTTTTATTTTTTTTTAAATTATGAGTAATAATTTTGTAATTATGTAGGTACACTGTAATGTTCAAATAATTTTTTTTGGCGATTTTATTTTTATTTATACTTACTTTTATAAAATATAAATAAAATTATAAAAACTTAATTATTTAAATTAACATAGATAAATAGACAATACAAAATGCATTTAAAATATACTCATTAAAAAAAAGAATATTATTAATATTTAATTTTGCTTTTTTTTTGCCAATTGTCAGCCGCTTTCCAAGACTGATTTTTCAATGTTTGGTACAAAGAATGATTATTTTTAAAGGGTAAAGGTTGGGTTAGCCATAAAACTGGTTTTAATTATGTAAGCGTCAAGCTGAGAAAGCTTCCTTTAAAATATTGTCCCCTTAGTGCAACAACTAAATAACTTGAAATTGATAATTTTGAGAAAATCTCATTATGTCTTTTTATAAAATGTGCATTTTCAGAGTTATCTATTTCTTGTCACTCTTTAAGTCTTTAAACAAGTTTGGTTGCTCGTACAAGATATCTAGTTCTTGCATTAAAAAGAGAAAAGCTGAAAAATAGGTCAGCTTTCACTGGATAACTCAAAATGCATAAATTTCGAGTTATCTAGTTGTTGTACTAAGGGGCGATATCATGCAAGATAAACTAGTTTTTTTTGTTGACAAATGATATTTGGTAACGCTTTTACTGCTGACCGCTGCTGTACAACTGATTTACAATCTATTTATGTGGTAAAAACTCTAGCGGTTAAGCTGTTAAAAAGCCTGAGTTAGATTTATTCAGTATAGGAGAAACCCTTGAAAGAGAAATGAATCAGAAAGTAATTTTGTTTTTAAAATTTTTTTTGTTTCAGTTTAAATTGCAAGATGTAAAAATATTATAATTAAATTAGTAATGTTATAAATATACTTAAGGCCTATAATAAATATGTAAACAATAAATTAAAATAGGTAACTCGTAATACTCCTGACTTTAGGTGCAATTTTATTTAGTATGAGTTAAACTATCTTCCCTTATTTTGGCATATTATTAAAGTAAAAATGTATTAATTTAGAAATTATAGATAATTTTGTTACCAGCATCAACAAGATAGATGAAACAACGCGGCTCAACTTTCGTTTGCATGAAATGTAATATGGGAAAAACAATTTAATAAAAACGTTCTATAGAGCGCACTGCAGCCGCCGGCGTAGCTCAACGATTATACACTAGACAGGATTGCTCAGTTGCCGAATCTGTCTGCAATCGATGTTCAAGGTCAAACTCGTTGTTACGTCACCACTTGTGCTGGGCAGAAAGCGGGCCTATCGTTATATTGGATTTTATTTGCTTTAAGAGCTATTTTCTTTATGAAATTAAATTTTATGCAAAATTGAGGCATTGTACATTTAAAAATATTGTCTTTACAGGGATGATAAATGATTTTATATTTGAAATATCTGTTAAATAAATTAAATTTAAATACTTAAAGTGACAAAAAAAGCTACACATAATGTCGTAGTACCTATACAGGGTGTCCCATAACTTAGGGGTCATAGGCTAACAGGTGATAGAGGAGGTCATGTCTGATAAAAAAGTTCCTATAATGCATGGGTCAAAACTTGGCAATTTTTTTAACTTTTTTGATAAGAACTTTTTCAAAAAACGCAGTAAAAACATGAAACTGGGTAAACTCGTGTATCAGAACAAGAGCAATAGATTGAAATAAAACTTATTTTGAAAATAATTAGTCGGTCAATTTTTTTTAGAAAAAACTATTTTTTTGGAATAAACTTTTATAAATGCCATATTAAACGCAATGTTTTTTTTTTTATATTTTTTGTTAATAAAAACAAGCCTTTCGCGACAAATAATAATAAATTAAATATTATTAATATTTTTTAAAAGAATAAGTAAGTAAATGATTATTTTTTATACATTTTTGGAGGTAATTTTGGAGGTAATTTTGACAGGTACATACAGGTATCTTCTTAACTTGTAATTTTATTTAAAAAAAGAGTATCACATTTTTGAATCACAATTAGCTGAGTATTCAGCTGTCTGTGATAGATTAATTTTCTTTTTTTTTGCAAAACCCTTTTTTTCCCACGCTTCTAACATTAAAAATCCTATATCTTGAAAACAGATGTGTGTTGACCTCATGTTATATGAACTTTTTTTTCGGAAATAACCTCCTCTATCACCTGCTGCACTATGGCCCCCAAGTTATGGGACACCCTGTATAATTTGTCCAATTGTTTTAAAAGTATGTAAAGAAATTATTTTGCGATAGTAATTAAAAATGGAAATATAGGTAGACGAAAAATTTATTGATTTATTTAAAAAAGGAAAAGCACAAATATTGTTTTTTAACAAATAGACAAAAAACAAAGAGAAAAAATGCACATAATGTATAGTTTAATTATTACAACCGCTTTTTAAAGCATGTTAAGAGATTATTAATTAGATAATTCAAAAACGGCAATATAGAACATAAAAAAAGTATTGATTATTACATTTTTACAAAAAAAGAGAAAAGTACAGATACATACAATAAATTAAAAATATTAATATAAAAATAATATTTAATTTAGAAAAATATTCCTTTTCAATTCATAATCTTTTATAATTTTCTTGATAGATATTATTAAACAAATAGCCCATTTGCTGAGAAAATCGTGGCCATTTTTTTGCCCTATAAACAAACGTTATTCTCTGTCCTGAGTCGAATTTTTACACACTGTTAACAAACCAAACGTGAAAATGTTTATATATATGTCTTTTCTTAGTAGCACTGCACTGAAACAATTCAAAAAACACAAACTATTCAGCGAAATATCAACAAAACTCTCTTGAAAAAACGAATAACATCATACACAACGAACGTAAGCATTGGATTTAGCACAAGTGGTGACGTCACGCCGCTCTCCTCACCCCGCAAAATTTGTTAACACAGGTTAAATGGAACTAAACAGTCCTTTATGTCTATAGTCCTTGGGCGTAGCTAGGGTTATCGGCGCGATGCAAACATCAAAATTTGACAATCCCTCTTCCCATACACAAATGATTTGAGTGTAGTAAAAATATTTTTTATTAGCCGACCGAAAAACAAGTACTTTACGTACAATTTTTGATGCGAAAAGTATCATTTTACATGCCACTCTTGGGACACTTTCCGGTCTTAACAGGGACCAGAGGTAGATGTAGGTACAGATAAATAATAATTCATTATAATTTCAGTTGCATATAAAGGGGGGGCTTAGGGGCTTAGGGGCTGAAGCCCCCCCACAGAGCCACTAAGGATTGACCCCTAAAACATGAATTTTCTTTAAAAATAAAGATAAAAATCTATCTATCTGCGCTCAAGCCCCCCAGGATGTATCTCTGCATATCGATCTACCTTTAAGCCCCCCCCCAGGATTCATTTCTGGATACGCCACTTATAATTTTGTAAGAAATTATTGCCTTAAATAGCTAAACTTAAAAAAGAAAAACAAAATAATATAGTATGTAAAAGATTTAAAAATTCAAAATATGAATTAGGTAAGACATATTTGATATTTGTCAAAACCTAATTTAGTTTTGGTTTATCTGATAAATGATTTAATTACATGTTATGGTATAGTTAATAATATTACTACGTTCTGCCAAAAATTTTCTAAAATCAGATACGACCTTATGAGTTAACACGGCCGAGTAGGTGTAAACGACAAAAAATATTGGGGTCAAAAAGCATCTCTTTTTATTTGCCCGTATCAGTATCAGTATCGAACTGCGCACGTTCAGAATTGTTACGAAACCTTAAATGGGGTACCCCGTGGCCCTAACGCAACCAAACTAGGGATGTCATTAAAAATAACGTTTTTTTAATTAACTGTATTTTACTGACAAACTGATTTTACTGAACTGATACAAAAAAAACCGTTTACTCCGATTAACTGGTTATTTGGTTATTTTTTTCAAAAATACCAGAATAATTGCATAATTTATATAAAAATGTCCCACAAGTTAAACACTTCAAATAAATATATCTTATTCATTACAAAAAAAAATTGAAAATTTTACGTTTAGAGAGCATCAATTTTTTTAAACGGATTGGGATACTTAATTAGAAATTAATTAGAAAAAAAAAACTTTTAGTTTGACAGTCCGCATGTTTTAACGGTTATTGGGTGTAAAACCCGGTTAACCAAAAAAAAAAAATTCCCGTCTTTAACCGGTTTGACCTACCGGTGATTGAAATCCCTAAACCAAACCACTTTCTGTATTTTTTGGTTTTCAAAGGTCAAGTTTTCCAAGTTTTTTAAACAGTGCATTTCTCCAAACCGTTATTTCTAAAATCAAAGGCGTTTTCTAAGGCATTCCGCATTCTTTTTTGTATCAAATTTTATATAAACGAAAGTTGACTATGCAACCCTTTTTAATTTAGCAAAATGTCAAAATTAGGTTAATATTACTTCAGATATGTATATGGTAACCAATGTATGTATGTATGTAATAATTATTTTTAGTTATCTGTTCACTGTAAAAAAATCAACATCGAAGCTAGTCCTAGTATACCCAGCGGAACAAATATAATATTATAAAAATGACCTGTGTAATTTTTTATCTGTTTTTGGTGGATTTTGAGTTATTTATTAGCTCACTTATTTGGTGGTCCATATAAACAATTTGATTCGAGGTTAATTGGTATACAAATTCGCCACCCTTGAGCCCGCATTCAATTTACAATATCCATTTGTTATCACGTTATTCTGTTATACAAAACGAATCTACTGAATTATCATGTTGTACATATCCCATAGTTTTGTGATTTTGTGTTAATATAAAGACAAAACTGAGGACAGGTCTTTATTAGGGACTTATTGGAATAAAACCTGACTATTTTAGAATCGACTTTATTTTGACATGTTTACACAGAAAACTAACAGCTGACCTCTCAAAATTGACATACCAAAGCCAAATTTAATAATAAGACGCTAACTTTCATTTAATAAATACCGACACTAATAAATCCGGTTTTTAAATACACAAAAGCCGAATTTTGAAGGAGAGCAGCTGCTTTTTATATGTAAATCTGTCACCATAGGGTCGATTTTAAAATAATAAGTGTCTGTGTTATTGTTAATATTTATCCCAAATTATGTCGTGTAATAAATCATCTCGAAGACCTCTCAAAAGTGGTTCTACTTTTTTAGATGAACCCTAACAAAATAGAAACATTTTTTAACAATAAGTAAGGGAGGCCGTGAAGATGAACTTGTTTTCTTTGTCAGCAAACATCGATAAAACTGTTCCTTGATCAATTCTAAGCAAAATTTGTTATATGAATAGGGGGGTAGTAATATCTAATAAAATTTGTTATAGGAATAGGGGAGTAGTAATGCATATATGTTTTTTAGTGGAAGCTACACTTAAGCTAAGTATTAAAAATAGTATGACAATTAATCTCTAAGTATAGGAAATATCTCTGGCAAAATTAAAAAAAATGAAATATTCAATTTTTGAAAATTTTGCCAGAGATATTTTTCATTTTTTAGAGAAAAGTCATACTATTTTTTATACTAAGCTTATGTAAATAAACATATATGTATTATTAAGAAAAAAAGTTCCTCGAATTGCAGTTTGCGACGAAACCCATCGGAAATAGGAAGGGTTTATAATATAGTTTGTCTTAAACAAGTAATTGAGAAAAGGAGTGCCAGAAATATAGAGACTCATGTTACCTTTGTGGACCTACAAAAAGCATATGATACCGTTCCAGTAGAAAAATTATAGACAGTGTTAGAGCAAACTAATATCAATCATACATACATAAAAGCGATAAAAGAACTATACAAAGGGTCAAAATCTAAAATTAAAATTGGAAATCCTCTTTCAAAAGAATTCCTGGTAACAAAAGGCTTAAGACAGGGATGTTGTATCTCTCCAACTCTTTTTAAAATATATATCACAGTAGCTCTAAAAAACTGGAAACGTAAAGTGCACGGCATGGGAATACAACTTAACGACCGATTTACCATATACACACTACAGTTTGCTGACGACCAAGTAATTGTGGCTAATGATAAAGAAGACATGGAGTATATGATGAGAAAGTTAAGAGAAGAATACCAAAAGTGGGGATTAACAGTGGACGTGGCCAAGACACAGTACTTATGTATTGGAAACGAATCCAGTGAGTTAGTACTAGAAAATGGACAAACAATATCTGCATGCAATGAGTATGTATACTTGGGTGTCACATTTGATAAGAGATGTACAGACTGTAAAGAATTGGAAAAAAGAATAGTAAAAGCAAAAAAGTAATTGGATATCTTATGGAGCAGAGAGATAAAAAAGAATGTAAAATTTAACATATATGAAACAATGGCTATTCAACATATATGAAACAATGGTCAAAAGCACGCTGTGGAATAAAGACAATAGAATAGATCAGATAAGAAATGAGATCATAAAAGAAAGAATGGGAATCGATGGAAGCATAACGGATGACATCACTAGAAGGCAACTGATATGGTACGGTCATGTACAACGGATGAACGACGAAAGATTACCAAAGCAGGTCCAAGAATGGCAACCAATAGGGCGCAGAAAAAGAGGGCGTCCTAAACTAGAATGGCAACAGTCAATCGAAAGATCAATGAGTCAAAAAAATCTGACAGAGGATGATTGTCAGGATCGAAGGAGGTGGAGAATAGGCGTCGGACAACGTAGAAAAACGTTCTAAGCCGACATAGTAGTAGTAGTATAATATAGAATTTTTTTTTTAGAATTGCTCATTAAACAATTCTATTAATGTTTGCTGACAACGAAAATAAGTTCCAAAAAATTTTACGGTCTCCCCTCCTATATAAAATCCACCGTTTTAGGTAAATTGCAGGAAGCTCGGGATATCGTGCTTTGCGCTGCAGTGCAGTTAACAAGTTATCAAATTGCCGAAGCAGTTGATGCGTCTTTGACCACCGTTAAAAGCGTCCTTATAAAGAATGGTTATCATTCTTACAAAGCGTCAAAATGTCATAAAATTTTTCCTGATGACCAATATATTCGTATGGAATTTTATAAGACAATAATGGAATAAAATAATCAAGATCAAATTTTTTTGAGATTATATTTACTGATGAAAGCACTTTTTACAAGCTTTTATTTAACTTCAGATGTTTTGTCTAACTATCTAACTAACTAACTATCAAATCTTGTGAAGCGTTTTTGACACACTTCCCATTATCCGATTTGGATGAAATTTGGTACACACATAGTAGTCCCATGACAATACAAAATTAAAAAATATCCTCCCACCCCTGCCTCCACCCCTTTTCATAGAAAAATGAGTTTTTGACACACTTCCCATTATCCGATTTGGATGAAATTTGGTAGTCACATAGTGGTCCGATGACAATACAACAATAATGAAAAAATATCCTCCCACCCATACCCCCACCCCCTTCCATAGAAAATGAATTTTTGACACCCTTCCCATTATCCGGTTTGGATGAAATTTGGTATACATATAGTTATCCGATGACAATACAACATTGAAAAAAAAATCCTACGACTCCTACCCCCACCCCCATCTATAGAAAAATACGTTTTTGACACACTTCCCATTATCCGATTTGGATGAAATTTGGTATACATATAGTGGTCCGATGACAATACAACAATAATGAAAAAATGTCCTCTCACCCCTACCTTTCACCCCCTTCCATAAAAAATGCGTTTTTGACACACTTCACTTCAAATGACTTTTAGAAAATTTGGTATATGCATAAAGGTCCGATGGCAAAATATATTTCTACCTCTACCCCCACCCTCTCCTTCCCCCAATAGAAAAATGAGTTTCCAAACAACTCACGATCAGCGATTTCATTATAATCTAGAATAAACTCTTTTGTTCTGTTATTGAACAAATATTTTCATTTAATAGAGTAGATAGCTGAGACTAAAAAGTAGAATATAAATTGGTAAAAAAATTTTTTTAAGTCACAAGCTTTTATAAAATGCACTAAAAATTAAAAAATAATTTTCTAACATTCTAATATTATCATAATAATAAAAGCGATGGCCGCAAATCAAAGCATAAGTTAATCTAAAGTTGTGATCTAAACACTTAAAGAATATTCAACATAGCAGGTCATCAAAGATATGTTTGATGTGCCGCAATGTTATGCCATTGCCATACCTATGTCAGAGAAATGCTGGGGTATCTTAGGTCGGGTTGGATGGGTGTGGTACCTCTGCATTTTTCTGCTAGATTGATTCTTGCAATAGTGATATTTAATTGATACGGATATCTTATCGTGCTAACATCGTGAAGATGTCCATCAGTCGGCCATCGCTTTTATTATTATGATAATATTAGAATGTTAGAAAATTATTTTTTAATTTTTAGTGCATTTTATAAAAGCTTGTGACTTAAAAAAAATTTTTACCAATTTATTCATTTTTAAACCGACATAACCCAACAAAGGTGCGATATTGGTCAAAGGAGAACTTGCATTTGCACGTTTGAACACAATATCCCCAAAACTAATTGTTTGGAGGAGTATTGTCGGAGATAAGACTTGGTAAAACATGGTTTCAGTAAGATGGTTGTGCTGCGTATAACATTGGTCTTGTTTGGGAATATCTTGATGTTTTTCCTAATCGATTGATAAGCACACATGGAACTATCATATGGTAAGCGGGATCGCCCGATCTTTATCCTAATGATTTATTTCTTTTTGTGGAGTTACATTAAAAATAAAGTTGCATGCAGGGGCAAATTTTTTGAAGAACTTCAAAATAAAATTAGAGAAGCAATTCAAACTATTACCCCTAACATGCTCCTAAACGCAAGAGTGGTTTTTATGATAGGCTCGGATATTGTCTAGCCGAAGAAGGAGATCTTTTCGAGCACTTACTTTGGTTTGGAGGAACCTCTTGTTTAAAAAAAAAAAACAGTTTTTATCTGTTTTACATTTTATGTTGTCGAAAATAAGTGTGGGTCCTTCTAAGAAAAACGACCAGACTTATTGGCGACAAAAATCAATAGGATAGCATAATTAGCGTGTTTAATAACGCCTTTTATTATAGAGAGCAAACGTACTTCACCAACGCATGGTCGAATTAAAAACTAAGTTCTCGTACACAATTACGAGATAAAAGTCACTACACATGGAATAGAAGGAGACAAACAAAGAGTCCTGCTTGCTTTTGATCGCTATCTCGAAAATCACATACTACTAATAAATTGGGCATATTCCACCGTATGTTCCTACTTGGGTGGTCCTCTCAGTCTACATACAGTGTAATTAGTAGAAATAATTTAGACAGTGCGGTGTCTGATCAAAATGTTTACATTTTTATTTCGTTTTTAAAAAAGTTATATCCAAAGAGTTTGAAAATTTAACTTTAAATTTGACGCTCTGCATATCGACATTCAAGGGTATCGGACCTAAATTTCTTATGAGCATGAACTTAGCAAAGCACCCATCGCAGATCGAATCGTGACTAGGTGGATAATTTGCCGTTAATTAGTCGTGAATTAGTTGTGGAAAAATTAATTTTGTCGCTCTTATTTTTGACCGTTTTTGAGGGTGCTTCGCTAACTTCATATGAAGTTAGCGAAGCACCCTCGTAAAAATGGCTTTTATCAAAATCGAATATGGTGGATAATTTGCCGCCAATTAGTCGTGAATTAGTTGTGGAAAAATTAATTTTGTCGCTCTTATTTTTGACCGTTTTTGAGGGTGCCTCGCTAACTTCATATGAAGTTAGCGAAGCACCCTCGTAAAAATGACTTTTATCAAAATCGAATATGGTGGATAATTTGCAGCTAATTAGTCGTGAATTAGTTGTGGAAAAATTAATTTTGTCTCTCTTATTTTTAACCCTTTTTTTGGGTGCTTCGCTAACTTCATATTTTGGCACCCATCGCAAATCGAATCGCTACTAGGTGGATAATTTGCCGTTAATTAGTCGTTAATTAGTTGTGAAAAAATTTTGTCGCTCTTATTTTTGGCCGTTTTTGAGGGTGCTTTGCTAACTTCATATGAAGTTAAAAATGGCTTTTATCAAAATCGAATATGGTGGATAATTTGCCGCTAATTAGTCGTGAATTAGTTGTGGAAAAATTAATTTTGTCGCTCTTATTTTTAACCGTTTTTTTGGGTACTTCGCTAACTTCATCTTTTGGCACCCTTCGCAAATCGAATCGCTACTAGGTGAATAATTTGCTGTTAATAAGTCGTGAATTAGTTGTGGAAAAATTAATTTTGTCGCTCTTATTTTTTACCGTTTTTGAGGGTGCGTCGCTAACTTCATATGAAGTTAGCGAAGCACCCTCGTAAAAATGGCTTTTATCAAAATCGAATATGGTGGATAATTTGCCGCTAATTAGTCGTGAATTAGTTGTGGGAAAATTAATTTTGTCGCTCTTATTTTTGACCCTTTTTTTGGGTGCTTCGCTAACTTCATATGAAGTTAGCGAAGCACCCTCGTAAAAATGGCTTTTATTAAAATCGAATATGGTGGATAATTTGCCGCTAATCAGTCGTGAATTAGTAGTGGGAAAATTAATTTTGTCGCTCTTATTTTTGACCCTTTTTTTGGGTGCTTCGCTAACTTCATATTTTGGCACCCCTCGCAATTCGAATCGCTACTAGGTGGATAATTTGCCGTTAATTAGTCGTGAATTAATTGTGAAAAAATTAATTTTGTCGCTCTTATTTTTGAATGTTTTTTTTTGGGTGCTTCGCAAACTTCATAATTAAAATTAAAATTAAAATTAAAATTTGCCGCTAGTTAGTCGTTAATTAGTTGTGGAAAAATGAATTTTGTGGCGTTTAGTTTTAAGTGTTATTTGGGTGCCTCTCTAACTTTATATGAATTATGCGAAGCACTCAAAAAACGGTCAAAAATAAGAGCAACAAAATTAATTTTTCCACAAGTAATTAACGACTACGATATTCGATTTCGATACGTCATGTCTAAAGCCATTTTTGACGAGAGTGCCTCTCTAACTTCATATGAATTTAGCGAAGCACCCAAAAAACGGTCAAAAATAAGAGTGACAAAATTAATTTTTCCCCAACTAATTCACGACTTATTAACAGCAAATTATTCACCTAGTAGCGATTCGATTTGCGAAGGGTGCCAAAAGATGAAGTTAGCGAAGCACCCAAAAAAACGGTTAAAAATAAGAGCGACAAAATTAATTTTTCCACAACTAATTCACGACTAATTAGCGGCAAATTATCCACCATATTCGATTTTGATAAAAGTCATTTTTACGAGGGTGCTTCGCTAACTTCATATGAAATTAGCGAAGTACCTTCAAAAACGGTTAAAAATAAGAGCGACAAAATTAATTTTTCCACAACTAATTCACGACTAATTAACGGCAAATTATCCACCTAGTCACGATTCGATCTGCGATGGGTGCTTCGCTAACTTCATGCTCATAAATTTCTTTATTTTGAACAAACCTTACCACATGCTTTATGGAATTGTTTTAAAATTCAGTCATTAAAATATTGTGTATATTCATTACGACGGAAAATTTTCAACTTTTTTACTTATAAGATATTATAATATATAGCGATGCCTGCGAAATTGAGGCAACATGTGCAAAATAACGAAGATAGTTAACCCCAAGAATTTGACAATATTACGATGGGATTAATTACAATGACTTGCGGGCAGGGTAAATGTTATTTGGGGAATTATTTGGGACATTATTATTATTGTAACTAAACCCTCGTCGAGCAGTGTATGCAGCTAAATCCTGGAATTTACGGATCTAATGAGGGAGGCGAGCAGTGGCGTTTCCATTACATGTCAAGCGAGAGTCAAGGATAAATCCAACGTATTTCACGAAGTCCACCCAAGGCACGACATTACCATCTATCGACACATCTCCGTGCGGGTGTCTATGAGCCTTTAAACGAATCTTCCCCTTTTATTTGTTACGTCCCAAAGAAGGGTAATGAATATACAATATGTAAAAAAGCAGAAAAGGGACACATGACTTTTTTTTTAAACACACCGGGAATCGTCAAAAAATTAAAATTTTCAGTGATTGCTAAAAAAAATCAAATGAAATATTAATACCGTTTGATGGTTATCTACATAATATAGTCATTTACGATTCTCGAGGGGTGAACAGCTAACCCAAAATGTGTACACCGATTGTGAAAATCCACAATCTTTTGCTAAGATTGTGAAAGATTGTGAGAAATTGTGGCAAGATTGTGAAAGATTGTGAGGGATTGTGAAAGGTTGTAAGGGATTGTGGCAAGATTGTGAAAGATTGTGAGGGATTGTGAAAGATTGTGAGGGATTGTGAAGGATTGTGGTAAGATTGTGAAGGATTGTGGTAAGATTGTGAAGGATTGTGAGAGATTGTGAGAGAATGTGACAGATGGTAGAGGACTGTGCAGCGGCGTAGCGCGCCTGAAGGGGCGGGGTGGGCACCGTCCCATCAAAAATTCTTGCGACCAAGAAAAAAAAAAGGTCATCATGTCTATACTTTCCTTTGCCGCCCTCTTCATTTACCGTTCCCGGACCTGCTGCTTAATAACCGAGGGGTGACCAGCTGATCCCAAAATGTGTGCGCCGATTGCGAAAATCCACCATCTTTTGCTAAGATTGTGAGGGAACCCCAAAATGTGTACGCCTATTGCGAAAATCCACAATCTTTTCCACAATCTTTTGCTAAGATTGTGAGGGAATGTGTAAAGATTGTGAGAGATTGTGAGGGATTGTGAAGGATTGTGGTAAGATTGTGAAGGATTGTGGTAAGATTGTGAAGGATTGTGAGAGATTGTGAAGGATTGTGAGAGATTGTGACAGATTGTGGGTGATTGGGAGGGATTATGTACAGATTGTGAAGGATTGTGAACAGATTGTGAGAAAGGTGTACACCGATTGTGAGAGCTGTTACCCCTCGACGATTCTATTATAGCGGGTCCGCACTAAACCAACAAAACAAAAACAAGACAGCAACTCAATGTTTTCCAACATGTTTTAAACAAAATGAGAATAATTTGGCAACTTTGTTTAGTTGGCGTTTTCAGCAACTTTTTATTTTTCCGTCGCCTGTCGGTAAAGATCAAAGTGATGTTTTTTTTTCATTTTGTTGGTCTAGCCAGGGCTATCAAAATGGACGGGCCACGATCCTCCACTTTGTTGACGTCACATCCGGGGCTGATTTTTTTTGATGGTCACGTTACGACACAGCTGATTGTCTTTAAAATTTTGAAGTTGGAATGACGGTTCATGGATATTTGATTTTTTGTTAAATAAAGCCGTTTTTGAGATTGTTTTTACTTTATTCTGGCAGAACAATTTTTTTTTAATGTATAGTAAGCCCTAATTTTTCATAGCCGCTTCATTAGCTCACACAAAAATTAAGTTTAAAGCAGAAGCGAATGTGACAATCACATATGACAAAGTCAAATACATGTCAAATATAACAGTTGGCATGTGGTACATGGCGGGTAATTTGAATTCAAAATAAGGAATGCTAAATCTTGAAAATTTTAACCTTTTAATCATGTTGCTTCCTTACAAACCTTTGGTGGAATATCGGGATGGTGTCTGAGAATATTTCAGTGAAATTTTGCGGAAATCTGTAGTGCCATTTTGAAAATATCATAAAAAAAGTCTGACCTCCCATAAGACCCAATGTAAAATTCAGCCCCGGGAGAACAGCTGATTTTTTCAGGGTCGTGGCCTCTATTTTTGTGTTGGCCTTGGTCTAGCCTGTACGCGAATAAAACAGAAACCAACATCGTGGTTTAGTTTGTGTAGTTTCTGTGTGCAAAATTACCATGTCTGGAGAAAAATTTAAATGGGGTGTTGAAAATACATGTAGCTCCTACAACCAGCTACCATAATAAATAAGTCATTGTTTCTTTGCAGTTTTGTTGTGTTGCCGTTTTGTTGATGTTTTTGTTTTGTTGGTTTGATGTGGACCCGGCATTAGATGTATAAAAACAGGAAAATTTTTCTTCAGTTAAGGTTCATTTAATTATCCTGCATTTTGGAAATGAAGACCCCTTGATTATTAGACAAAGTGGCATTAAACACAAAAATTCTTTCTTAAATTTTTTGCACTTACAGTACAGCGTGTCCCATTTTCGATGGGATTAAATGGGAAACTCGGTTATTATTAAAGATATGGATTTTCTGATTGCACCTTACCGTGCTCTTTTTTTGAACCCTTAAAAATGGCGTAATCAGATTTTTGCTATACCCCGTAGTTCCGCTAATACAGGGAGTTTTTGAAAACAATTTATTTTTAATAATCCCTTGTTCTCGTTCATTTTGCCAGATATTTTTATTCTGTAAAAACCTTTTCATGGCAACTTTTTTAGAAGAAAATAATGACGTTGTCAACTTTATAAAATATAGTTTTTGAGATATGGTATTTATCATATAAAAATTAAATACGGACCTGGATTTTTTATTTTACTATTTTGATTGGTTTCATGCTAGTATTATCATTAAATAATAAAAATTTAAAAAATTTTTGTTTTAAGGTAAAAAAAAATATTTAATATTTTAAAAAAAATTAGTCCGAACCTGGATATTTCCAACATAAATATAAATAAAAAATTGCTAGATAAACAGTTTTTAGTTTAACTGTTTTGATACTTAGCATATTAAAATGGTTTTACGTTAATTTACAGATTTATTTGAAACACAGTCTAAGAAAAATACAAAAAGAAACAAATTATAAAAAATAACTAATTTTTCTGATTACCATTATATGTAAAACATTGTTGGCATTTTTGAGTAATTTTTCTTAACGCATTTTGCATAAAAATATTTCTGCCATTTAAATATTGGGATTTTGTTGCTTGAATGAAGCAGTCAAACATATCACATTTTTCAAAATCTGGAAATGGTCGATTTCTAGCCAGTTTAAAATAATTGTAAGCTATTCACAAAAATGACAAGTAAAATGACAATGTCAATTCCACGCTTTTGTTTTGTAAATTTCACGACCTGCTGTGCTACCATCAAATAATTAGTATGATATTATTTTTGTAACTTTTTAACGTTTTTTACTTTATTTATAAATCTTTTAATTATCATTTCAAAACAGATAAACTAAAAATCGTTCAACTGGTGTGTCTTGCAATATTTAATTTATAATTACGTTGGAAATTTCCAGGTTCGGACTATTTTTTTTTCAAATATTAAATAGTTTTTTTTAACCTTAAATCAAAAAAATATTAAAGTTTTATCATTTTAAGGTAATAATAGCATGGAACCAATCAAAATAGTAATAAAAAAAATCCAGGTCCGTATTTATTTTTTTTATGATAAATACCATATCTCAAAAACTAAACAATATTTAAAAAAATTGACAACGTCTTTATTTTGCTCTAAAAGAGTTGCCATAGAAAGGTTTTTACAGAATAAAAATATCTTGCAAAATAAGCGAGATACAAGAAATTAATTAAAATGCAATTTTTTTAAAAACTCCCCGTATTAGCGAAACCACGGGGTATAGCAAAAATCTGATTATACCATTTTTAAGGGCTCCAAAAAAGAGCACGGTAAGGTGCAATCAGAAAATTGATATCTTTAATAATAACCGAGTTTCCCATTTAATCCCATCGAAAATGGGACATACAACTTCAGTAATTCGGACAGTCGCTAAAACGGACACTCCAGTAATCCGGATTGCTCTATAAACCGGACATTTTTAAAATTTTACCTCTCTACACCGGACGTTAAAACGTTTAGCCAATCGTGAAAGAACCTATCCTATATTGCGTGTATAACTAGCCACTAACCTAAGAAACAACAAGATGGTTCATATGAAAGAAACATAACAATAATTTTCCTGTCTTAACAAGTTTCACGCGACGTAATAATTGTAGGCATTTCTGCATTCAGTTTATTCTATTCAGTCGTAAGTATGTACGAGACACGACAGCGATGGCTCCATACAAATGGCGCCACAAAACATTATCACTCACCGAAAAATGTGAAATATTGGACAGTCTACATAAATCCGGAAGTATCCGTCAAACGGCAGCAAATTTTGGAGTGCCTAGATCCACGATTTTTGATATAAAGAAGAATAAGGACAAAATAAGGAACTTTGTGTTAAAATCAAGGGCGCACCCAAGGGGGGGGGCCCGGGGCCCGGGCCCCCCCCAAGCCTTAGATTTTTAATATATTTTGCACATATTTGATGATAAAACATGAAAAATACCTTAAACTTTGACATCAGGAGGCTTCGGGCCCCTCCCAAGCCCAAGCTGTGGCGTAGTTGCGAAAAGACATGACGACCTTTTTTTTTTTTTTGGAGACGGTGCGGTTCAAAATTCTACGGCGCGGTTCGGTTCGGTTGGGTGGGTGTTGGTTGGTGCATTTTTTTTTTGGCCGCCACTTTTTTAGGGCGCGCTTTGTAGCTGTCGGGGCCCCCCCAAGACACATTCCTGGGTGCGCCACTGTTAAAATCATATCAAGGGACAGGTATGCGTCTGGGAGGTATTTTTGTTTTTTTACGTTCGCCGATTTTTGCCGGTGTTCTCCAAGTTTATCGCATTTTTTTTTATACATAGAATTCGAAAAGGGTGGCGGTTAAAAGGAGTTAATTAGTAAAAAAATGCGGTTTTTGAAAAAGTCTGATTTTAAAAAGAATTAAAAAATAATTTTACAATTTTTAGTGCGTTTTTTTTAATAGGTTCAGTTGTTTTTTATATTTTATTGTCATTACAAAATTGTATAGTTATTCTTTATTTCAGGCAAACGCCAGGTGATTAGTAAAGCAGAGAATCCTGAAGTTGAGGCTGCTTTATACAATTGGTGTTTACAACAATAGCTTGCCCACATACCTGTTTCTTCATATCTTTTAAGAACAAAAGCGAAGCATTTTTATAAACGCATAACTCAAAAAGATGATTTTTGGCGAGCTCTGGTTGGCTTGACAAGTTCAAGAAACGACACTTTTTACATACATACATAGGTATGTATGTACCTACATAGGAACATATTTTTTTTTGTAGTTTTATATTTTTATAAGATTGGATTGATTTTTTAAGTTTTACCTTTTTTTATATAAGCACTTTTACGAAATAAAGGTATTTTAGTATGAAATTTTGCGATTTTTATAAAAAAATAAATAGTCCCAGTAGTCCGGATATCTCGATAATCCGGCATTGACCAGAAATGTGTCCGGATTACTGAAGTTGTACTGTACTTCAAAAACACGCTGTATTTTTCTCGTTGTCTGGGCCAGCACTTAATGTTCTTCTTTTCCTGTACTCTCACTCTCCTTTTAAACCAAGTAGGTAATGCTTAGAAACCTCCTCCAGAAATAAGCTGTTGTTTAAATAGCCTACATTTACCTTGCAGTTTAATTAAGCCTCGTTGTGACACTAGCCCCATTTAGCTGTGTTTAAGCTAAATATAGTTATCTCCGTTTTGATTGACCTATATTAAGAGCAATACGATTTTAACCAGAAATACATTACAAGACGTTTTCCCCTAAATTTGTACATACCTAATGTTTAAACGCAACAGTTTATCACTCGAGCTTCTCTTAGTTAGAGTCCCTGTATGTTGACATATTTTGATATATTATCCAAATATGTCAACATACAGGGACTCTACCTCAGAAGAGTTACACCAGAAGCGACAACATGACAGATAAAGCATTGCTCTTATGGGTATCGAATTCGTGACGTCACTTGACACTAAACCAATATTTTACACTGAGAGAAGAAGCACGAAACTTTACACTGAAAAAAATTATATTTACCGTAAGACAAGAAAGTCGTAAATTATTTAATTTGAAAAGAAACGACTAGTTATATCTTATGTATGCTTTACTATAATATTAATCTAAGAATATATACAGAGGATTTTAAAATTTTTGATACATAAAAACAAATTAAATTCGACTCAAAAAACGTCAAAAGTTAAACAGCTATAATAATTACGTCATACTAGCAATTTGTATGCTGTATTATATTTGATACTTAAATAATTACATACAGGGTGTCCGAAAAGTCCTAATATACAGAATAACGCTTATAAAATTATGTTGATTAAAAAAAATGCATTATAAAGTTATTATTTGTCACGACTAATTTATTTCAGTTATTAATATTAGAATATGTACAGGGCGTCCCCAAATTCTTATGTACACGCATATATAAATACAAAAAATGCATTTTTTTAAAGAATACATACCTATTATATATAAAATTAGATCTTTTTAAACTAATATAATATCTATTAATATAAAAATTAATGTCCACAGATTGAGTTCGGGTAAGGTATAAATGACCAAAAAATTTCGATTCAGATTCTGATTTTCTGGGAATTGCGCCTGCTTGGTCTCAAACAAAGATGTTAAAAAATGAGCCAAATCAATTAATATATAGGGTGGTTTAATATGCTGATTTGATGATGTAAGGTATAAATGACAAAAATTGATTGATTTAGATTCTGATTTTCTGGAAATTGCGCCTGCTTGGTCTAAAACTAAGATGTTAAAAAATGGATCAAATTAATTAATCTACAGGGTGGTTTAGTAGGCTGATTTGATAAAAAGTGTTAAGAGTAAAATACCCTTGTTTTAAAAGATATCGGAAAATGTTATTAAGAAGAGTTGTTTAGATGCAAAAGTGTGAAAAATAAGAATCAGTCGTAACTTTTAATTATAAACAACTCTTCTTAATAAGCTTTTCTGATATCTCTTACTACTTTACTCTTAACACTTTTTATCAAATCAACCTACTAAACCACCCTGTATATTAATTGATTTGGCTCATTTTCTTAACATGTTAGTTTAAGACCAAGCAGGAGCGATTCCTAGAAAATCAGAACCTAAATCGAAATTTTTTGGTCATTTATACCTTACCCGAACTCAATCCGTGGACATTAATTTTTATATTAATAGATATTTGGATTGACACTCACGAAAAGCACAATGATATCCTTTCATTATCACTCTAATAAAGCACAAAGGTAACAAAAACTCACAAGCTTAAAACTGCCAAAATATGCGTTTAACAGACGTTAACGACTAGAACAACTCGTGGACGTCGCGGAGTTTTAATAACTTCAATATATGATGGTCATGGTGCACTTTTCAAAATGGAGCGTTTTTATTGGCTCGAAACAATTTGTCTCCAATAAAAATGCTTAAGTACAGCCCCGCCCTCTCCGAAAACTTTTATTGTTGCATTTAATAATATTCTCTATGATTTAATCTTTCAAATTCAATAAAAACATTTTGCTGCTTACATACGGGAATTTTGCACCTTAAAAAAAATGTTTTTGTAGTGTACATAACACCTCGCACGCACTTTCTCTCAGTGTGATATGTTGTCCATCCCCACCACTCGATTTTGGAAGCAGGGCGCTTTGTCGCTTCTGTGTGGCTCTTCTGTGACTCTACTCTTAGTCAGGTTTGAAATAGAACGTTTTTAGTTCCAGCTTGCCTATTTGTGATACAATATTGTAAGAGACGTAAAACATTTCTGCAAAAATCATAGAACACACATTTCTATGGTGGAGATCTGTTTGTATTTTTGTTTGGCTAAAGCAAAGGTATATAGGTACATAAACAATCCCTCGAAATAAATCAACGTACAAAACGATGAAAATTTAATTTTTTTCCAGCTGCAGCTACGGCTTTTTAATTAGGTCAAATGATAGTCAAGCGGCGTCATTCGCCCGAAACTAATTAAACAACCTGACCTTTTGTGTCTAATTTTTCTGCTTGTTTGAGCTGGATTAGATAATTTTTGAACAATTTCCTTTGCGATGAAATCATCTTCGTCATTATGGAGGGTTGAATGTGGCTTTCGAAACTAAAGGGACACGATCAGCTACATTTATGACGATATCTACGGGCCCACTTGTTTTTTGTTGTAGGTTTTGTTTTTTAATTTTGAAGGAAGTTCACGAGCTAAAAAGTTTTAACAAAAAAGTTTCACGGGCAAGTCCTCAGAGATAAAGGTAGCTCGAGAACACGTTTCGGCCTCATTAGGCTTCATTTAACCCGAGCATAACCATAAAATGGAAGGAGATGAAATGATGATGTGGGTATCTGAAAAAGAAATATGAAATATGGTGTTTACTGAGGAGAGACCAACTGTCAATTTGCAGCTTCGGTCAGGGTTGCCTCGGGTTGCCTCTTTCTGCGTGTGCTGGCCGTACTTAGAGCAACCCTTTGCTATATCTTACTTGATTAATTATTATTTTGATGGCTTCTGGATAAAGTAATATTTAAAAAGAAGGGCCTAACATGTTTCTTTTTGTATTTTACTGAATTTTAGCTAAGTTTGTTTACTGTTGTGTTCACCATAATGTGTTCTAATAATTCTACCAAAAAGAAACGATAATATTATTTGCAAATACTCCGCTACATTACGGAAAAAGTGGCAAGTCGTAGCTACTTGGCTGCGACATAGTGGTGTGGTCGTTACCAGAGTGACTTTAAACACTTGGCCAGGTTGTCATAACCAGAAATTGGTTACCCACTTGGGAAAAATACATGTCGCTGTATGGTATACTGAGATGTAGCGGTTACTTTTGAGAAATCCTTTCTAGTTGGGATTTCGTCACGACAACTTTAAATGTTAGTTGTTATGGGACTGCCAAAAAAATAGCAAAATCGAAGGTGAAAAACTTGTGACAGGATAGGTGCCAGAAAGCAAGTGTTTTTAATAGATTTTTGCTCCATAGTTAGTTCTTGATTCTCACATATGCCAATGAGGGCCACCTTATTGATCAAAATATTTAAATATTTAAATATGCGAAATATTTAAATTGCGAAGGCCTACAAGTTTTGAAAAAGAAACCTAAAAAATAAAATTAAACATAAAAAATTCCTAAAAAACTAAAAATGACATTCACGGAGCGAACAAAAACTTAAAAAATATATTTTTTTTAAATATGTTTACACAAAACATTAAAATAAAAATTTAAAATACTCTCGGAGCTATTGTCAGCTATTGAACTTAGCATTATTAAGAAACAAACGTGGAATTTCGTACCCGTGAATTTAAAAATCAAACAAGTTTCGTGGCTAAACGGGCAAAAAGGAGTTTTTTTGTTTCCCTTATATTTATACTATATATTGAAAGACAAAGAGCTGTCGTAGGTCACGGACTATAGTTGTTTTCTTTTATTTGCATTCGATCTTTTCATTGATCGATATCGTATAGCAGTGTTTTTGCCTGCTTTTGGTTTTTTGTTTCTCTCGTATCTCGGTAGATGGCGCCTCTTGCTATAGTTCGCTCACTAATTACATTTAATTAGAGACAAAACCGTCTGATTAACTTCGCAAGATTTGTCACATTGACCAGCAGTGTTCTGAGGAGTCCCATAAGGACGAAACGGTTAACTGTCAACACTTATTAGGTGTCCATTAGATCTTGGACCCCCGTGAGGTTAAGCTTTCAGGCTACCCACGGAAAAATATAAGGGAAACAAAAAAACTCCTTTTTGCCCGATTAGCCACGAAACTTGTTTGATTTTTAAATTCACGGGTACGAAATTCCACGTTTGTTAGTATTATTTGGCTTAAAAATTCCGTTGATTGACGCTCACTGTCTTGAAGACAGGTAAAAATGCAATCTGTGTTGATCCGGCCTGAAAGACAAAGAGCTGTCGTAGGTCACGGACTATAGTTGTTTCCTTTTATTTGCATTCGATCTTTTCATTGATCGATATCGTATAGCAGTGTTTTTGCCTGCTTTTGGTTTTTTGTTTCTCTCGTATCTCGGTAGATGGCACCTCTTGCTATAGTTCGCTCACTAATTACATTTAATTAGAGACAAAACCGTCTGATTAACTTCGCAAGATTTGTCACATTGACCAGCAGTGTTCTGAGGAGTCCCATAAGGACGAAACGGTTAACTGTCAACACTTATTAGGTGTCCATTAGATCTTGGACCCCCGTGAGGTTAAGCTTTCAGGCTACCCACGGAAAAATATAAGGGAAACAAAAAAACTCCTTTTTGCCCGATTAGCCACGAAACTTGTTTGATTATTAAGAAATGTCGTCTTGACAGCAATACTTTTGTTTTCTAAAAAAATAATGAAATGCGCCCAATTCCAGCAAACAGTGATTTGGTGATTTTATCTGGAATTGCTCCTATTTTATTTAGAATCCCATACTCGAGAAAACGTATAGTGGAGGCTAGCATTTTATTGACTTCTCGGGATTTTTTGCTTATAAGACAAAAAGGTTAAAAAGCAGAGCCTGTTTAAATAAATGAGCTCCATTTGGAGGAAAATTGAGCTTTATATTCCTTAAACCTGTTACGTTCTTGTAATGAAAATACATGGTTTTGATTTATCTTGTAGGATCTTAGGCTTTTTCTGTTTTATTGCTGGACTTAAAGAAGCGATTTCAATAAAAGTAGGCGAGCAACAATAATATTGCTAATATTTTGTCGGTCCTAAGCAGAAAGCCGCATGTAGAAGTTTTGCGTTTCGAGAAAACCGGGTTTAAAGCTTTATAGTTTTTTATTGGCTTATAATTTTGAAATAAAAAGTAAAAAAATCCTTTGATATTTCAAAACTGTAAGACAATAAAAAAGTATAAAACTTTTAACCCGTTTATCTCAAATCGTAAAATTTCAACATGCGGCTTTTTAGCTCACACATATACTATACTATAGTAGTGTGAGCTATGGTGATCCTAATTTTTTCGAGAAAAAAAAAGTTGCTCCGATTTCAAAAATTTTTATAAACTTTTTTGTTGCGCCGTCTGTCTGTCTGTCTGTCTGTCTGTCTGTATGTCTGTCTGTAACGACCAACGCGCATAACTCAAAAACCGCTTGTTTGATTTGAATGAAATTTGGTACCTTGGCTGAATCTTGCGTCGAGATGGTCCCATTTAAAAATGAACAAAATCCACCAAGCACAAGCCAAATAAGAGGGTGGGGGTAGATTTCAAAAATTAGAGTTTATGTGAAAATATGGCGTATGTGATATCTAACGAAAGGTAATTTAGTCTGGAGTTAAACAAAATTAATTTTAGTTTAAAAAAAAGTGTGGGGTAGATTAAAAAAATTAGAGATTAAGTGAAAATATGGCGTGTGTGATATCAAACGAAAGGGAGTCTGGAGTTAAACAAAATATATTTTAGTTTTTTTAACAAAGGGTGGGGGTATATTTCAAAAGTTAGAGTTTACCTTACAACATGGCTTGTGTGGTATCAAACGATAGGTAATTGAGTTTGGAGTTGAATAAAATATATTTTATTTTTTAGTTATATTAGCTCATCCGTACTCTACATCTATAGAACCTAGTGTGAGCTTAGGTGCCCATATATTGGCAGAGTATTTTTTAGGGACGGCAGAATATTATTAACATTATTGTTGCTTGCCTAGTTTTATTGACATTACTTCTTTAAATTGAGCATTGAAACAGAAAAATCTTTAGATCGTATAAGATAAATTAAAAGCATGTATTTTCATCAAAAGAACGTACCATATTGCTTTTATATCCATTGCACATCAAATCTTGTCTTATTTTTATAAACGTATTTTCATACTTTGTGTAGGTTTAAGGATCTGAGTCGCGCCTATATTTTCGTGTCAATGTAAGGGTTTGGAAATACACGCTTTGCTCGAAGGCGGCTAAAGGTTTTTACAAAAACTTTTTTTTGTCATTTAGAGGGATCTTTGGTACAGGACTAAAATTATTTTTTAGTTAAAAAAACCCATACAAAATAAGATGAAATTATGCTTATTTATAGCCAAAAATCGATCATTTTCATAAAATTTTTGTTAAAAGGAAATAATTATTGATTCAATCAAGGAAGAATTTCTGTCCTATAAGGGACATTCCTCTAACTAAATAAAAAATGAAATAAAAAAAATTGCAAGTCATCTGGTATGAAAACGTGTATTGTAAAATTGTATAAACTGTGAGTAATTTTTTCGTCGACCATTACGCCCCCTTAGTTTTTGACCCAGGTCCGCGCTACAACCTACATTAAAGGTAAAACTATTATTTCAATAATTTGTGAAAAGGTTGAAAAATGTGAATGGTACTATTTTCGCGAAAATCGAATATATGGTTTTAAAGATATCGCGATTTTTGTAAAAATGCGTGTTATTAGTGCTGAATTTTATAAGTGTTTTTGATTTACTATCTCTTTAACTCAAAAACGATAAAACCTAAAAAATTCAAACCCTTTTTAAACAATATTTTGAGCTTTAGTTATTAAGATAGCAGTTTACGATCGAGTTTTTTGGATGGAGACATAGTTTTTGTAAATCCTCAACACTCAAAAATTTTAAACGAAACTTGAAAACCAACTATTTTGTTGCCAAAAATTAGGTCTATAAATGTGCAAAATTTGATGTAAATCGGTCACGTGTATTTTTTCGATCTGGCGGAAAAATAACAGGTTTCGTGAACCACAAATGTATATTTTTGCAAAATTTCAAGGTCATATAATAATTGCCTAAAAACTTATGGTTAGCTAATGGAAGAACAAAAAAAGCACTTTTTGAGGGTTTTTCCAATTTTCCCCTACCTACTTAATATTTTCCAATTATTTCAAAAATTAACATTTGGGCAATGAACTTGTAAAAAGCGGGAACCGAAAGCTTTTTACAAGTTCATTGCATTTGGGTCGATCTAGACTCTAGAATGTACCGCCGCGAGTATTGTTGTATGCTGGATAAGTGTGGCGGAGACGTACGGTAAGATAAGCAAATTAGCCTGCCCGCGCTCGCCCTTACTTGGTGTTAAATAATTTTATTAAAGATAATTGTCAACTTTGTATATTTCTGTTAAAAATAATGGTCAACTTTGAATCATTTATTTTGACAAGATGCTAGCGCTACCAAGTCCACTTCCAATCCCTGACTTCGCATGCGTAGATCTACCAATATTATTTACCTCATGTTGGTGTTCTGTGCCTCATGTATTAGAATAGATGTACAGCGTGTCCCATTTTCGATGGGATTAAATGGGAAACTCGGTTATTATTAAAGATATTGATTTTCTGATTGCACCTTACCGTGCTCTTTTTTTGAGCCCTTAAAAATGTCGTAATCAGATTTTTGCTATACCCCGTAGTTTCGCTAATACAGGGAGTTTTTGAAAAAATTGTATATTTAATAATCCCTTTTATCTCGCTTATTTTGCGAGATACTTTTATTCTGTAAAAACATTTTTATGGCAACTTTTTTAGAAGAAAATAATGACGTTGTCAATTTTTTAAAATATTGTTTAGTAGTTGAGATATGGTATTTATCATAAAAAATTAAATACGGACCTGGATTTTTTTTATTACTATTTTGATTGGTTTCATGCTAGTATTATCATAAAATAATAAAAATTTTAAAAAAATTTGTTTTAAGGTAAAAAAAAATATTTAATATTTAAAAAAAAAATTAGTCCGAACTTGGATATTTCCAATATAAATATAAACTAAAAATTGCTAGTTAAACAATTTTTAGTTTAACTGTTTTGATACTTAGCATATTAAAATGATTTTACGTTAATTTACAGATTTATTTAAAACAAAGTCTACGAAAAATACAAAAAAAACAAATTATAAAAAATAACTAATTTTCTGATTACCATTTTGTGTAAGACATTGTTGGCAGTTTGAGTAATTTTTCTTAACGCCTTTTGCATAAAAATATTTCTGCCATTTAAATATTGAGATTTTGTTGCTTGAATGAAGCAGTCACATTTTTCAAAATCTGGATATGGTCGATTTCTAGCTAGTTTAAAATAATTGTAAGCCATTCACAAAAATGACAAGTAAACTGACAATGTCAATTCCACGTTTTTGTTTTGTAAATTTCACGACCTGCTGTTCGGTTATCAAATAATTAGTATGATAATATTTTTGTAACTTTTTAACGTTTTTTACTTTATTTATAAATCTTTTTTTTATCATTTTAAAACAGATAAACTAAAAATCGTTCAACTAGTGTGTCTTGCAATTTTTAATTTATAATTACGTTGGAAATTTCCAGGTTCGGACTATAATTTTTTTTCAAATAATAAATAGTTTTTTTGAACCTTAAATCAAAAAGATATTAAAGTTTTATCATTTTAAGGTAATGATAGCATGGAACTAATCAAAGTAATAATAAAAAAAAAACCAGGTCCGTATTTAATTTTTTTATGATAAATACCATATCTCAAAAACTATACAATATTTTTTAAAATTGACAACGTCATTATTTTGCTCTAAAAAAGTTGCCACAGAAAGGTTTTTACAGAATAAAAATATCTTGCAAAATAAGCGAGATACAAGGAATTAATTAAAATGCATTTTTTTCAAAAACTCCCTGTATTAGCGAAACCACGGGGTATCGCAAAAATCTGATTACACCATTTTTAAGGGCTCCAAAAAAGAGCACGGTAAGGTGCAATCAGAAAATCGATATCTTTAATAATAACCGAGTTTCCCATTTAATCCCATCGAAAATGGGACACGCTGTACAGGGTGATTTTCACTTGAATGATTCTAACCACATGAAAATAGAAAGTTTCAAAAACCTAACCTAACAAAACCTAATCAGATCTAACCGAACCGAACCAAAGCATCTAAACCAATAGTTTTTTTTCAAAAAAAAAACTTTCCTGACTTCCCACCCGGGATCCTAGAGGATGTGAATCCGAAGCGGACCGTACCGAACCGAACCTATCCAAACCTAACCCTACGAAGTAAACCTAATTAGCAGTACGTGTTGTAGTTTAGTTTGGTTAGGTTAGATTTGGTTCAGTTTAGTTAGGTTCGGTTTTGTTCGGTTCGGATTCACATCCTCTAGGATCCCGGGCAGGAAGTCAGGAAAGTTTTTTTTTGAAGAAAATTATTGGTTCAGTTTCCTTTGGTTCGGTTCGGTTAGATTTGATTAGGTTTTGTTAGGTTAGGTTTTTGAAACTTTCTATTTTCATGTGGTTAGAATCATTCAAGTGAAAATCACCCTGTGTTTATCTATTCTAATACATGAGGTAAATAATCAGTCAGGGATTGAAAATGGACTTGGTAGCGCTAGCGTCTTGTTTTATTTTGTGTATGATTTGATGTTGACAATAATGAAAAATATAGTTCTCAATTTTGTCACAGTAACTGTCTTCTTATTTTCTACAAAAAAGTATAAATCTCTTTATCTACATCGACAAATGGTCTTTTGATCTACTGAACACAGCAAGAACTACAGTCCGCGATATAGAAGATTCAAGGAAGCGAATTAAATCATGTCATCATTGGGAGCTTGCAAGCACATTGAAAAAAAGGTCAAGAAATGTTCAGATCCAACGCTTTTGAAAAATATCAATTTGATTCTGTATGGACCAGACAAATCAGGTAGAATAACAAAATATTGTTTACTTGCCTTTTCTGGATTTCAATTTAAACTTGATTCAGAATAATATAAAAATCACATCGAGCTAGTAAGCGAAATCCTTTCTATTGTTAATTTTAAAGATATTTATAAGTTATTCGACCTAAATTACCAATCTATAACGTCCGCAAAACATTTTACGGAGTCATTTACTAAATTTATTGTTGAAAAACTGCATGAAAGTCAATCTAAAAATGCTGTAGAAGAATCTGAACAAGCTTCAATTAGATCAACAATATCTCGAAATTCTCAAAACGAAAATTTGCTTCTTAACCTTGAAAAAGAAATGCTGGAAATCCGAAAATTAAAAGAAAATCTACAAGCCAAAGAGGAAGAGATACTTTTATTAGAATTCGACCTGGAAGACTATAAAAACAAACAAAACAAATCAGAAGAAGAAATATACAATAAGTTGACAATTATCTTTAATAAAATTCTTTAACACTTGGGAAGATAAGATGCAGGCATGAAGTTAGATAACTATAGGGGAGGTAAAGGGAGCGATAAAGTCCTCCTTTTCGAAAATTTTTATTTGTTTCGTCCCACACGTATGCCCCGCAGGTGTTTCTCAAATGTCCGTTCTTCGGAGCCTTAAATGAGTCTTAGTTAAGTCGATATCTCAGTATTTACCAACGGGCGGGATAGGAAAATAAAACGCTGCGGTAACCGATCCATGCATAATCTCTTCGCCGGGCGATGCTTGGTTTACACATACGCCACATATCGCCCTGTATTATTCTGGCGTCCTAAGCGTAACCCCCGTATTTGAATTATATATGAAATGGAGTAAATCGCGTTTGAATGTTTGAAAATACATAGTGCCTTATGGAAAAAAGGATATTTTAAGTGACTTTTTAAATACTTTTTGTAGTTTTACGATTTGTTACATTATTATAAACAATAGAGTATATTATTATAATTTGTTTTAACCAACAATCACATTTTTGGATTTTTTTCAAATACGGGGGTTATGCTTAGGACGGCAGTATTGTGCATCATATCGCACCCCCGCTAAAAAATAGTCGCAACTCAAAAAACATTGTTTTGAGAAAATCGCTGTTAAAGAATTTAGTTCATTAGAGAGATTAATTTTTTACTTACATGACAAATTACGAGTTAACATGTTATTTTATATCAACAGGAACCTATTAACTCAATGTAATTGGTGCAGACGTTTCTCAGAAAAAATGATTTTTGTCATTTTTAGTTAAAAAAAGACAAAAACCCGATATTGTGGCACTTTTTTAGAACAAGGCATCATGACGTTGTAAATCAGGATGTCACGCAGGATGGTAAATAATATAAAAAAAGAAAATAAATAAAGAAGAAACTTTGTATTTATTTTTACAACGAGTAATAAAATGCTGGATAACAACTGGAAATGTGATTATTCTCTAATAAATTCAAAAGATTTTTGTCTTATTCTCCTTAATTCTAAGTACACTAAACAATTCGAAAAAACAGTCACAACACAACAAAGAACAGTATTTTACTTGTTATATGGGTCAGATTTAACCAATACTTCACACGAAAACCTTCACAACTCGAAATGTGACTCTTTTTAGGATGAATCTCCACGTTCACGCTGCTATAAAGTCAAAAGTGACCCTGTAAAGGAACGCATCCTCAGCTAAACTGAACAAAATAAAAGAGTCACATCGCCATTTCGCGGTGAATTGTCGAAACATAAATGTGACGCTTTTATGGAAGAAAGTACAAGTTATTTTGATGATGGCGGCAGGTTTATTTCAATAAGGGCGTTTTTTGAGTTGTTACTCTTTTTTAGCGGGTGTGCGATATCTTGTTTTATTGTTTTTTTAAATTTTGTGTAGGTTTACAATGAGTCAAATTTAAGGCAGTTTTAATTTTAGCCTTGGATCCTACAAGTTAACCAACTTTGTCGTAATTGGCCAACCGTGGTCCAATAAACCTTTAATGAGCTTCACTTTATTCACGGCGTTTAGAAACGAAATAGTAGGCGATCTCACGTTAATATTAGACCCTTACAACATTATTTGCCAAAGGGTCTAAAGTGATAGATTCTAAAGAGTCTAGATTTTGGCTAAATGATTAACTTAATTTTTATACAGGGTGTCCCATAACTTAGGGGCTATGTGCCAACAGGTGATAGAGGAGGTCATGTCTGATAAAAACATTCCTATAATGCATGGGTCAAAACTCTTTCTTTGTCGAGATACAGAGTATCAAAATTGGCGATTTTTTAAACTTTTTTGATAATAACTCTTTAAAAAAACGCAGTAAATATATGAAATTGGGTAAAGTCGTGTTTAAGAACAAGAGCAATAAATTGAAATAAAAATAATTTTTTTAAAAAACTAGTCGTTTAATTTTTTTTACAAAAAACTATTTATTTGGTATTAACTTTTATGAATGTCATATTAAACGCAATGTTTTTTTGATATTTGGTGTTAATAAAAATAAGTCTCTAGCAAGATATAATAAAAAAATATTATTGATCATTTTTAAAAAAATAAGTAAGCAAAAATTAATTTTTAAAAAAATATATTATTTTTTATACATTTTTAGAGGTTACTTTGACAGCCTGTATCTCCTCATCTTGTAATTTTATCAAAAAAAGGAATACCACATTTTTGTATCACAATTAGCTGGGTATTTAGCAGGCTATTTTTTATATTTTCTTTTTTTTTGTAAAACCCTTTTCGCCTCTCTCCTCTAACATAGATATATGTTACATAAACATTTTTTTCGGAAATAACCTCCTCTATCACCTGCAGCACTATGGCCCCTAAATTATGGGCAACCCTGTATATATTGTTTATAAATACCTTCCAAGAGAAAGGCAGTAAGTCAGTGTCAGCTGTCCGCTATAATAATTTTATATGTTAATTATTTAATGAAATTAGCGATGATGAAACCGATTTTCAATTGTTTCAGTAGATGTGTTTACAGAGACAGTTTTAAGTGATTTATGTATTATTTAGCTTTGAAAATGTTTGTATACATTTTTATTTATTGATTATGTACCATTTCTATAGTTTTGCGAACATTAAACCACTCCTTAAAGGTGGTACTACAATTTGAGATTATTTTTAAGGGGTATCCTCTGACTAACGATTATAAACACACAGTATTGCCTATTTGCTCGAATCTTTGAGCGGTAGGCGGCGCCTTGCTTACGTCACTAGTGGACCTCTGCTCAGCGCGCTTCATATAGTACACATTGCAATCGTGAGTTTTTCCTGCTTTTTTCTTGCTTATTTGCAAACAAATTTTTTATTCGTGTTAGTAAATATAATTAATAATTTCATTTATTCAAAACAAATGATTTGATAAATCAAGAGTTTGCTCTGAAAGCTGAATTTTCCTACCAGACGATATGTTGGAGTTGGTTGTTTAAATAGTTGAAAGTTTTAGAATAGAAATAGGATTTTTTTTAAAAGTTTAATCAATTTAAATCATTAAATGTATAATTTATTGTTTTTGTTGCCGATATAATAAAATACACTGATATTATGCAGTAACAAAAAGGTATTTATTTGATATTTCAGATCTAAAATTGCAATATTTATTATATTATTATATCAAAAACCAGTCAGTTTTTGGAGAAAACAGCCAAATAAGATGTGTTTTTCAACTTCTTATGCTTTAAATCAATAGATTTTCATAAGTTTTTCTCAAATGATTACATTGTTTGTGTTATGAGTTGTTTTTATTCCACCCAGCGCCCGTTTTTACTCCTTCTTCTGTAACATGTTTCTGAAAACTTCTATAAAGAGACTAAAAAAACTTAAGAAAAAAACTGAAACTAAACTTGGAGAAACTGTCTACAAAATAAACTTTCCAATAATCAGTTTAAAAAAAGAAGTACGTTTGCGGCATAATTACCAATTTTCTTTAATGTGAATAATTTAATGAGCAAGGAGTTTCCAAAAATCAAAAAAAAATTAAAAGTTCATATAAATATAATAATATAAAAGTATATATATTTATATTTCTACACTGAAAGAGGGAACACAAAGCTTTTATTTGAACAAAAAATTGTGCTTTCTTTATATCAATTCACTTAATTCACATTTATAAAGGATTATCATAACAAAAATATTTAATGTAAAAAACAGCCAAGTACGTGAAAGTGGTCTTCCATAAAAAGAATTGAGATAAAAGTAAAGCCAAGGTTTACAATACAAATTTCAAAATGAATGGTTCTTACTAGTTTGGAATTTTTTTTTAAACTTTGCTATTCCAGCCAAACTTTTTTACGTTCAATTTCCTAAGAGTCATTTGCAGCCGTAATAGCCAAGTTTAGAAAAACATTTCCAAGCTAGTAAGAACCATTCATTTTGAAATTTGTATTGTAGAACTTGGCTTTACTTTTATCTCAATTCTTTTTACGGAATACCACTTTCGCGTACTTGGCTTTTTTTACATGAAATGTTTTTGTTATCATGTTATGTTTTTTTAAAGGATTTGGATAATATTTAAGTTTTAAAGTAGTAAAATGTACGGGATATTGTTCAAAACTTTTGCAATGCCTTATTAAAAATGTTGAGTTTTTTTTATATTTTCCTATGGTTTTATCATAGTTCTTATCAGCCTTCTAAAGCTCAGCTCTCTAGTGTTCCTGGAAGTAGGCAATGTTAATTTTACATAACTTTACATTTATAGGGAAGGAAAGTAAATTAAAATCTTAGCGTTTTCTTCAAAAGCTCAGCTTTCTAGCGTTTCTGGAACTGGACAATGCTAATTTACATAACTTTACATTTATAGGGGAGGGAAGTAAATTAGAAATTTGGGGTGTTTTAATTTTTTTCTATAGTTCTATCATAGTTACTATCGGCCTTCCAAAGCTCAGCTCTCTAGCGTGGGCAATGTTACTTTTACATTACTTTACATTTATAGGGGAGAAAAGTAAATTATAATTTTGGGGTTTTTAAATTTTTTTCTATAGTTTTATCATAGTTCCTATCAGTCTGCCATTTCTGAAAGTGGGTTACTTTTACATAACTTTACATGTATAGGGGAGGGAAGTAAATTAGAATTTTGGGGTTTTTTGATTTTTTCCAGAGGTTTGGCAGACTTATGTCTGCCATATTTCAGCTTTGTAGCATGTCTGGAAGTACAGTAGAATTTTGATGACCTATACATGAGTGAGTGAGTGAGTGAAAATTTCGACGTTTTTTGAAATTTCGTAACTACTTCAGTACTTTTGGGAGTTTCATGAAACTAAACATGAAGGGATTGTTAACTCCATGGAAATCTACGACTGTGCAAAGTTTGAGATTCGTAGCTCATTCCGAAGTAGAGTTTTAGATAGGTCAAGAAATGTTTCAAGAAAAGATGGTACGGCGCGTGAACTTGGCGAGGCACGGCTGTGCCCTCAGAGTTACCTCCTAAATAGTCAACCACACCGTCAAATAAATGAAAAAACGCAAAAAAACGGAGGTAAAAACGTCAAAAACACCTTAAAATCACACGAACTCTGAATACAAACAAAGCAACTGGTCCGCTGGTGACGTAAGCAGACACTGTTCGTCTCGCTGAGCGACGCTAACATTAGTTAAATGGAAATAAGCAATCCTGTGTGTTTATAATCGTTTTCCTCTGATTGCACAAACTAGATTTACAAAAAATTTTAATAACGACACGACGACGCTTCAAGAGAATGTAAAATATAAAATTCTGCTTTTAAAAAGTATGCTGTTGCCAATTGTCGCCGAGGTGCAGCTAAATGACCCAGGAGGGATTTGTTCAACTAACGAATAATTTCGTAGATACGATATCGTTAAAAGCTTTGTCAAAGTTTGTTGCTAAAAACGACAATTCCTGGATAGAGATTAAATGGTGTTGCACAAACTTTGGTCGTAAGATTACCATGATTCTGAACAAAATAACATCATTACATTTTGCAAGAAAACTTTCAAGGCCAGTCTAGTAAGGGACTGTTCTTATTGTGTAATGCAAAGAGAGGTTTAGCTTTCCGTTACACACAATGTTTTTAAATATGTTTTTTCTTGAAATTGTGTTACGAAGGGGGAAAGGGGGGTAAAAAATCCTGAATTTTTGCATTACACAATTGGTTGAACATTAATTTGGTTGATCGTGATTGGTTGCCTTAGGATCACTTTTTTAAAATGGCGATTTTTTTTAATTTATGCGATTATTTATCATTTTCAATATTTTTTCTAAAAGCGTCTTTTTATTATTTCTAAACAGTAATAATTTAGTTTGCCATGTTCGTATAAACCATATCTAGGCTTTGGTCAATTAAGAAAATAAAACACGGTATAAAAAGTACTCAAAGAGAAATCAAAAAATTATTTTTTATAATAAGTGCAAACGGTGGCCGGTTTGATATAATATATATATATATATATATATATATATATATATATATATATATATATATATATTTGCAATAGTTAAATAACCACTTTTATGACTATTTTATACTCATTTTATTTTTCTAATATTTTTAAATACTTACATAAACAACTTCTAAAAGCTTATAATAGTTTGCAAAAAAAAGCAACAATTTATTGTAGTCCCTCATTCCACGTTGGTTGATCCTAGACAAATTTACCTACTATCTGGGTCTATTTTATTCTCTAGTGTGCTGGAGAATATTTTTCACATTTCTTTCGCTTCGGATATACTCCTTTGATATTTTCTGGCTTGTAGTAATTTTATTTTGTCTGTAGTTTACCTAAAAAAGTTAGAATAGTGACTTTACCTATTTGCCTATTTATTTCGTATAATTTTCAACCTACCTTATTCTTACATTCCACATATCATCATTAGAGCCCACTTCAGCTTTTCTAGAAATCATTCTCTTTTTTTGATTTTGATTTTAGCTATTTTCTAGCTTTTTGTCTATTATCCATCTTCCCGGTTTCTAGCTTTCTAGCCAATATATTTTTTCTTTTCACATAAAAATGCGTCGCAGACATACCCAATATTTTAAAGGCTTTATACTCTACCTTCTAATGTTATAGTTTGTGTAATTACAAATATTATAAAAACGTTCCGTAATGGCATTTTAATCTTCTTTTGGATATAAGCATGTAAAGCCATCTTAAGGAATATTTTTGCATTCCCAAAGGGAAAATAGAAATCAATACTTCTAACAGACTCTAAACACGTCCAGCTGCGTTGAAGCTGATTTCGGTTTTATTGGATTTTTATGCTACATTGATCCAAAAACAGCATATTAAACACTCTGCTTTTCATTTTCCGTTCCGAAGTATCGTTTGTTACAATCCACGAAATCGAGATGGCGCTTAAATAAATATAGTTTGGACTGGCTATAATTATATAAAAGGTGTTTGGCAAAAAATATCACTGGTCGGCATGAAAATCGGCCCTGACACCATTCTTGCCGATTCTTATGTTAAATGACCTCCTGAATTCAAATATGAACTCCGTTTTTCCCCATCACCCCCCATTTTTGTGTGCCAAATTTTAGCTTTGTAGCATGTCTGGTACAGTAGAATTTTGAAGATCTATACATGAGTGAGCAAGTGAGTAGCAATTTCTACGTTTTTTGAAATTTCGTAACTACTTTACTACCTCGTTTACTACTTTATGGAAGTCCATATGTAGAGTTTAAAAGCGCGTAAAAGGCTTTTAGAACCGATTTTCGTGTGCACTTCATTGCTAAAATGTAAGACACAATTTAAATCATTTCTTACACCCTAAGAATACAAAATCGACTGATCGTCCAAAAATCGTCGTGTGCAGGGGGTAGTGGGGGTAGTTTTTCCATTTTTTTTTTGCATTTTTTGAATCTATAAAGTGTGCTCATGACTCCACCAAAAGCATATAGTAAGTAATATTACTATCAGAAACATTTATTTTTCAATGTTGAAAATATCATTCCCAATGCTTTTATATGGAGTTCCCTACTAAACAAGTGCTCGCCATGAAAACGCGTATTTATAATAATGTATAACTTGTTATAACTCGTGAACCCTTTGCTTAATCAAAAAAACACCTTTGTAAACTTTGTGTATCAAAGATCAGGGATCACAATGATTTTTGAAAAATGTCAATCGGACGCATAGTTTTTTTTTTAAGTAGCAAAGAGTGAAGCCATGACGCGACGAACGCGGCAGACACTGACATGCGACGAAGGGTCAGATATTTTACAAATGCCCGGCGGGCCAGGCAAAACGCGACTCTATGTCTTGAAACAAGTCGAGACACACATAAGTTCGTTTTTCGTTTAACTCTCGCGGTTACAGATGTTTAAGTTACTTACTTGGTTTTTTGGCCGTGAAGGGCCAAATATGAAAGGCTAGGGAAATTTAGTTCTATATAAGAATTATATAGTATGTAACTCTTGGCCATACGGTCCTCCAGTCGTCCATATTCACTATATTAGTATGTGACTCTCGGCCCTACGCTACGGGCCTCCGATAATCCATATTTAAAAGGGAAACTACCCGCGTCCAGTTTAATTCTATATTATAATGTGCCTCTCGGCCCTACGGGCCTCCAATTTATGTCTATATTAGTATGTGACTCTCGGCCCTACGGGCCTCCGGAAATCCATATTTGAAATTGAAACGCCTCCCGTTAAATTTGATATTGGAATGTGACTCTCGGGGGCCTCCAATTTATTTCTACATTAGTATGTGACTCTCGGCCCTACGGGACTCCAATTTATTTCTATATTAGTATTTGACTCTCGGCCCTACAGGCCAACGGGAGTCCATATTCACTATATTAGTATGTGACTCGGCCCTACGGGCCTCAGGGAATCCATATTTGAAAGGGAAACTACGCGCCTCCCGTTAAATTCTATATTGGAATCGATACTTTTGAAAGGCCTAAGATTTTTGTATATATTTTCCACATATTTCATGAATAAACACAAAAAAATAGCATGAAATACGACATCATAAGGCCTCGGGCCCCCCCCCCCCAAGACATATTCTACGCTACTGGTTTTAGATAGATCAAATATGGGCTGAAATGTTTCCAGAAAAGATGGTACAGCAGTTTCCGCGCGAACTTGGCGGGGCACTGCCGCGCCGTACCCCCAGATTCAGGAAAAATGGCTCAAAATGCAAAAATTTTGTTTACGTTAAAAAGTATTTCTGCCGTAGTTGGCAATTTTCACGGACTTGGTCAGTCCGCTTTGGATAAATTATTATCATTTCCTTTGGGGATGCTGAGCCCAAAGGTCTGAGCCTCTTCAGACCTCTCCCTATTTTGCCTATGCCAATCATTTTTAGTAGTATTGATACTGAATTACCTTATTTTATTTATAAGTTTAGGCAAAAATGAGTTATTTTTGTACCTATTTTTTTTAAATTTTTGTTTTTTTTTTCTCAACAAAACACACACTGAAAGTCAATTCACCTGTCAATTCTAGATCAGCCTTTGGTGGAATACAGTACTAGTATAGTTTTTGCAAAGTCATTTGAACAAAGATAAACGCCGACCATCGGCATATCCTTTATAGAAAGTGACATGGGCGGCGGTAGATATATTCATGAAAATTATATAATTTAATTATGGCGTAAACTAAAGAAATAAAAATAGATAATAAAACTTTATATTCCTATACCTACAGGAACGACACTGATTTATTTTCTAACTCTGCATATTGCCGACTAAAGAGGTCCCAAAAATCATACCCGAAAGCAATTAAAAGCGCATCTCAAAAAAATATGCCAATCAGGTGCCGTTCATCCACCTGGGCTCGGTCGGTCGGAAAACAAATACTTTGTGGTCGGACCGCAAAGAGCCGCGTCTCTTCTATGTCGGTAGGGTTGAAATTATACCAGGAAGATTTTATATGAATTTGGATAACTTTTGAAGGGCAGAATGAAACAAAATTTCATGAAATCGATAGAACCACGTATTAGGAGTTATTCAAGAGACTTTGCAAAAACTATACCTACGGTCGCTCTTTTTAAAAATCATATTTCCTAAAAAACCTACTGTGCATACCTACATAAATAGATGTTTTCGCTTTTTTTTTAACCAAAAAGGCAAAGTGATAAATTATGTCAACAATGCAGTTTATTTACTAAAAATTAAGCTCGTATGCAAGGCTTAAATAAATAACTCGACATAATAAATTATGACTTGATTGTAATTTCATCGCGAATCTCGACAACAGTACTAATAATATCAGATGAAGATATACTCCAAATTATACTATAAGAATAAGGTACAGCGTGTCCCATTTTCGATGGGATTAAATGGGAAACTCGGTTATTATTAAAGATATCGATTTTCTGATTGCACCTTACCGTGCTCTTTTTTGGAGCCTTTAAAAATGGTGTAATCAGATTTTTGCTATACCCCGTGGTTTCGCTAATACAGGGAGTTTTTGAAAAAATTGCATTTTAATTTATTCCTTGTATTTCGCTTATTTTGCAAGATATTTTTATTCTGTAAAAACCTTTCTATGGCAGCTTTTTTAGAGCAAAATAATGACGTTGTCAATTTTTTAAATATTGTTTAGTTTTTGAGATATGATATTTATCATAAAAAAATTAAATACGGACCTGGATTTTTTTTATTTCTATTTTGATTGGTTCCATGCTATTATAACCTTAAAATGATAAAACTTTAATATTTTTTTGATTTAAGGTTAAAAAAAACTATTTAATATTTGAAAAAAAAATTATAGTCTGAACCTAGAAATTTCCAACGTAATTATAAATTAGAAATTGCAAGACACACTAGTTGAACGATTTTTAATTTATCTGTTTTGAAATGATAATTAAAAGATTTATAAATAAAGTAAAAAACGTTAAAAAGTTACAAAAATAATATTATACTAATTATTTGATGGTAGCACAGCAGGTCGTGAAATTTACAAAACAAAAGCGTGGAATTGACATTGTCATTTTACTTGTCATTTTTGTGAATGGCTTACAATTATTTTAAACTGGCTAGAAATCGACCATATCCAGATTTTGAAAAATGTGATATGTTTGACTGCTTCATTCAAGCAACAAAATCCCAATATTTAAATGGCAGAAATATTTTTATGCAAAATATGTTAAGAAAAATTACTCAAAAATGCCAACAATGTCTTACACATAATGGTTATCAGAAAAATTAGTTATTTTTTGTAATTTGTTTCTTTTTGTATTTTTCGTAGACTTTGTTTCAAATAAATCTGTAAATTAACGTAAAACCATTTTATTATGCTAAGTATCAAAACAGTTAAACTAAAAATTGTTTAACTAGCATTTTTTTAATTTATATTTATGTTGGGAATATCCAGGTTCGGACTATTTTTTTTTTGAAATATTAAATATTTTTTTTACCTTAAAACAAAAAAATTTAAAATTTTTATTATTTTATGATATTACTAGCATGAAACCAATCAAAATAGTAATAAAAAAATCCAGGTCCGTATTTAATTTTTTTATGATAAATACCATATCTCAAAAACTAAACAATATTTTAAAAAGTTGACAACGTCATTATTTTCTTCTAAAAAAGTTGCCATGAAAAGCTTTTTACAGAATAAAAATATCCCGCAAAATAGGCGAGATAGAAGGGATTAATTAAAATACAATTTTTTTAAAAACTCCCTGTATTAGCGAAACTACGGGGTATAGCAAAAATCTGATTACACCATTTTTAAGGGCTCAAAAAAAGAGCATGGTAAGGTGCAATCAGAAAATCTATATCTTTAATAATAACCGAGTTTCCCATTTAATCCCATCGAAAATGGGACACGCTGTACACACCAATTTGGGTAGCCCTTATCTTCCTAAAACGAAAATCTCACGCACGTTAGGAATATTTTGGAATGCTTAAAATTTTTACAACTTTGATAGCTGCGCTTTGGTGAATTTTATTTATCATTACCTAACGATAACCACAAAATTATGCCATTCCACCACGACCTGTATAGAAGGCGTAGGAACTTGTGAAGTAAAATTCGCGTCTCCTTAGGGCAATCGATTGTTTGTTTACATTTGATGTCGTTGACATTTTTGAAGTGAAAAAAGTGTTTTCGATTGAATTTTATATTCATTTTTTAAAAGAAATATGTACCCAAGAGCTTGCGTCGTTGATTAAAAACATTATCAGGTAATGGTGATTACTTTCCTTATCGATTTTTGTGATTTTTCAGTACTTAGTCATATGGGTTGTAAAGAACCATTTGATCACTTTTACGATGAATTTATAGTAAATCTTGGGATTCTTGGGGTATTATCGGGTAATCACATTGTGTAGTGATACGATAGCCAGGGGAATAGTGGGTTTAGGGTTTTCAGACGTCCCGATTTTTCGCGATTTTCCCGCATTTGAACCTCTGTGTTTTTAGTTATGTTATCCCGAAAACCCAATTCTGGCAACTCTAAAAGTTTGGTTTATCCTAGCAAATAACTTAAAAATTAACTTACCAAAAGCCAAATTAGACTAATTTAAGAGAATTATTAATGAAAAATGTGTTGTTTTTTACTTAGGAATGTTCCTAAAGGCATAAAATATGATCTTTACAGACAAACTTCGAAAAAACTGCGAAAATCGAGAAAGTTATAGTCCAATTTTAATTTTATTTTAATGTCAGTTAATTTAATTTTATCTAATCTAAATTGCGAGACTGAACCGACCTTAAGTGGATTCTAAGTTATCCAGGGTTCTATTTTTTTTTTAAATCGTATTGTAAATTGTAATTGAGGTTATTTTATATAAATGCTGGTGAATATACGGCTTAGAAAATTGTGTTCCTATTTTTTTAGAGATGCCAGGTCGTTGCGCCGTTCCAAATTGCAAAACCAATTATAGTAATGAAGGAAATAGATACTCAATTTTCAAATTTCCTAAAGATGGAGAACTTCTTAAGAAATGGATACATGCTATCAAGCGGCAAGATTTTGTCCCGATCAAGTGGTCAATGGTATAAATATATCAGATTGTGTGTTTTTACCTTCCTAGCCCGAGCAGCAATGGCTAGAGAAGGTATTATTTTCGATGTAATTTTTTTTTTTGACGCGGAAAATATGTTATTTGGGTGTATTCAGTGGCTGATTTACCCCCCTCCAAACAAAGATTATTTTTTAGTTCTGCCGCATCACTTATTTAAATTTATTAACAAAATCTACTGTTGTTTTTAACATTTTTTGCCGGCGGCGCATTTGAGCAAGTTTTTTACGCTAAATTTTGTATCTCAGACCTACAAAAAACTACAAAAATAAATAGCTTGGTATTTGCTGCTACTTTGGCCCCTTTCCCCGGGAAATCCTGGATCCGCCACTGGGTGTATTTTGACCTATCTTAGCAATATCGTCGTGATGTCTATCTGTGTGTGTGTGTGTGTGTGTGTGTGTGTGTGTGTGTGTGTGTGTGTGTGTGTGTGTGTGTGTGTACGTCTGTGCGTAACACGATAGCTCCTAAACCGCAGAACCGATTTTCATAAAATTTTTAGGTATAATAGTGTTCGATACTGTAACGAGCTGATTAGATTTTGGGAAAAATCCATTGATGCTAATGACAGTTTTTTGACAATTAGAAAATTAAAACTATACTCCTAAAACTTTTTAAGGGAGCATCACATCAATATGCGGTTTTCAGAATGTAGTAGACCATTTTTCTCAATAATTTGTCTAAAAGCTCTGTATGAGCTTTCGGTTTTGAGATATTAACAAAAAAACTATTTTCAAGGCTGATATATCATGGAGTTCGCTTGACGTGTGCTAATCTAGAGGCTATCTAGGAAGGTATCAGATCCGTCATGGATCCATTAACTTTTTGATAAAATGTTGTATTTCTCAAAATTATTAGTGCTTAGTGCATATATATTATGTTCATTGTTTTCTTAAGTCTGAATTTTTTTTTAAGGATTCATACAGCATACTAGAAATTTATTTCTTTTTGTAAACTGTAATAACCCTCGCCTTCAATTCCACCTCCGTCTTTTTTTCCCTTCTCCTGGTTTTAAGAGATAAAATGTCTGTGTCCATTAATAAATAATATATTATTTATGAATAGCTACATATATAGATATAGTAATTACCAAAAATCCATCAAATGTGAATCGTTTAAATATTCTTGCCACTGCAAAATACATTATTTGTATTTATTTGCAGTTTCAATCCTATAAATTCATCAATTTCAACAAATTATACATAACCGAACGTGTGGCGGAATTGCCCTCATCGGTCGCCATCTTGAATTCGATACCAGGCCTATGTCGAGAAGGTGGTGGCCAGTCGAAAAAGATTTTTAAAACTTATAGGTCACTTGTCTGTGTTTGTCAGCTGTCAAACTCCATCGCTGTTTACTTTCTTAATTTTCTTTATATTTATATTAATAGTTTTTTATTAAAATAAAGGGATTGAGTTGTTCCTTGATCGCCAAGAGCCCATAGGGCACAATCATAAATGAAAATGTAGGGTATTTTAAGAAAAAGCTGCAAAAATCGTATATTTCCACGATGGTACCTAACACCCAAGGCTAATTATTTCTTCGAGGATCCTCGATTTTTCGGCTTTAGAATCCAAGATGGCGTCCGCTTAAGTTAAGAAAAATAATATATAAATATAATTAATTCTGATGGATTTGCTTTAAGCGGGAAATATATAATTTAAAACTGTCCAAAATTTTGACCCTATTAATTATAGTGTGTTATTAGAGTCTTTTTTAGTTATTTTCTTTAATTTTTGTGGGTATTTTATTTAGCACCGCCTATTAAAGCTTTTGACTAGCTCATTAAACCTAATAAAAGTAAATTCAATTCGCCAGCCGACACAAAGGTGGCGCTTAATATGTCAAAAATAAAAGAGATCTTCATAACCTATAGAGGAAATTTAATTTCCACAGAAAAAATAAATGCATCTATGACTAATCAGATACCTTCTTACCTAGTAGTAGAGTAAATTTGTAGGGTATTGAAAAAAAGCTGCAAAAAGGATATATATTTTTACCTTCCTAGCCCGCGTAGCAATGGCTAGATAGAGAAGGTATTACATATTTTCGAAAAAAAATTTTTTTTGAGATAACGCCAAAAATGTGGTATTTGGATGTAATTTGACCTATCCTAGCAATATCGTCATGATGTCTGACTGTGTGTGTGGATAAAAGGGCGGGGGGGGAGGGGGTTCGGTTCGGTTTGTTTTTGCGTTAAATTTAGTTTTTCTATTTTTTTCTAAAAGGACGTCAGAGGCGCCAAGCGCAGAGGGGCGGGGGAAGCGTTCGCCCCTTCTGGCCCCCTATACGACACGCCACTGATTTTTATCCTTACTTAAAGTTGATTAACTTTAAAGAAACAACAACTAAATTTAAGTACATGGTATTTTGTACAAGTGGGGATTAAGCTTAATATTATAAAGTCTTAACATTTTAAAATAAGTTAACTACAGGGTAGGAAAAAAAAACTATAAAATTATATAAAACCTAACATTGTAAAAAAATATATATTTTTACCCTTACTTAAAGTTGTTTAACTTTAAACAAACAACAACTGAATTTACGTACATGGTGTTTTTTACAAGTGGGAATTAAGCTTAATATTATAAAGTCTTAACATTTTAAAAGAAGTTAACTACTGGGTAGGAAAAAAAATACTATAAAATTATATAAGAACCTAACATTTTAAAAAAATTAAAAAAAATATATATATTTTTACTGTTACTTAAAGTTGTTTAACTTGAAAGAAACAACAACTAAGTTTAAGTGTTTTGTACAAGTGGGGATTAAGCTTAATATTATAAAGTTTTAACAATTTTAAACAAGTTAACTAAAGGGTAGGAAAAAAATTTAATTAAAAAAAAACATTTTTTTTTAAATATATTCTTTTTAAATGTTAGGTTAGGTTTTTTCTTAAGTTTACGTTATAGACCGAAGAATATTGCGTAATTCTTTTTTTATTCACTTTTTTTTAATAAGTTATTAGTTTTCGAGAAAATCGCAAAAAACTTATGTTTGTGACCTTTGGGGCCTTATATCTAGCGAATCTCAAAGGGGATTTTGACGGAGAATAAGACAAGTTCTTTATTAACACTCAGATGCACCGTAAGCACTTAAGCGCGATCATGGGTTTAATCGCGATTAAGTCCTTGTTGCTCACATACAAAACAACAAAGAGGGAGAATGGATTAGCAAAGCCTTGTTACGGTGCATCTGAGGGTAACTTTTTTAACTTTTTTCAAAATGTCAATGTTTTTCTGACAAGTTTAAAGTGACATGCAATGAAAAAATCAGGAGAATCGCGATACCTTTTGGCCAAAAAAATCCATTCCAAATAAAATATAGATATCGCAGTAGGATTTGCACAATTATTATCTTTTTGACGCTTCTAAAGGAAAATATGGATATTTAGCTAACATGTTATCTTATTTTAAGTGTAATATTTTATTACTAGTTGCAAGTTCTGGTCAATTTGCTTCTTGGTGGCCAATTCAAGCTACAAAAATTTACATGATAATCTATTTTATGTTATATTATTATTTTAATCATGAAATATGTAAAAGATATCTAAAAACTCTGCCAATTTATGGGCACTTAAGCTTACACTAGATACTATATTTATAGTGTACATGTGAGCTAATATAACTAAAAACTGAAATATATTTTATTCAACTCTAGACTCAATTACCTGTCGTTTGATACCACACAAGCCATGTTATTACTTAAACTCAAATTTCCACATTAAAAAAAAACTAAAATGTATTTTGTTTAACTCCAGACTCAATTACCTTTCGTTTGATATCACACACGCCATATTTTCACATAAATTCTATTTTTTGAAATTTACCCCCACCCTTTTTTTGTTAAATAAACTAAAATGTATTTTGTTTAACTCCAGACTCAATTACCTTTCGTTTGATATCACACTCGCCATATTTTTACATAAACTTAATTTTTGAAATCTACCCCCACCCTTTTATTTGGCTTGTGTTTGGTGGATTTTGTTCATTTTTAAATTGGACCATCTCGAGCCAAAACCCAGCTTAGGTACCAAATTTCATTAAAATCGGGCTAGCGGTTTTTGAGTTATGCGCGTTGGTCGTTACAGACAGACATACAGACAGACAGACAGACAGACAGACAGACAGACAGACAGACAGACAGACAGACAGACAGACAGACAGACAGACAGACAGACAGACAGACAGACAGACAGATAGACAGACAGACAGACAGACAGACAGACAGACAGACAGACAGACAGACAGACAGACAGACAGACAGACAGACAGACAGACAGACAGACAGACAGACAGACAGACAGACAGACAGACAGACAGACAGACAGACAGACAGACAGACAGACAGACAGACAGACAGACAGACAGACAGACAGACAGACAGACAGACAGACAACACAACAAAAAAGTTTCAAAATCATCTGAAACGCAAAGATATATAAAAATTTTTGAAATCGGAGCAACTTTTTTTTTCTCGAAAAAATTAGGATCACTATAGCTCACACTACTATAGTATAGTATATGTGTGAGCTAAAAAAGCTTGTGAGAGGCTTGGGGGTTATGCCTCTGAAAGGATGCTGCCTACTTTTGAATCACCCTGTATTAGCAAACGATTCTGTTTAATCTAATTCTGCTGCTGTTGTGTAGAGCTGCGAGTGGTCGAGGGAAGCTGTGAGCAGTGCGAGATACATATAAATACATTCCTGGCAATGGACTCTCTCAGGAAGAGGAAATAGTCGCAATGTTTCATGATCTTGATCGCGAAATATAATAGTTGCACAAATGGCTGCACGCTGCACCAGATCATCATTTTATCAAAATTATAAAAATGCTTTTTTATTTGTAGTACTTATCTAGTTAAAGCGAACGTCAGTGTTGGTAAAAAAAGCTAATTAATAGCTAAGTATGTTAAGAGTACTGTTGGGCAGATACTACTTAAATGTTTACATTGAATTCTCGTATGTTGCTGTTTTCGACTGACTTTTATTACAATTTGGGCAGAGAGTTTCGAAAATAATTATTTTCACCGTCAAATTTGTTAAAAAATTCAAACATATATTGCTTTTTAGAGGCTGCAATAAGAAATCGCCGTTACCCACAGAATCACTAATTAGTTTAGGAGGCCCATTTTTTATATTCCTTTAAATGTTTGTTTTGCCAAATGATTTCTTTGGATTTTTAAATACGTATAAAGTGAAACCTCCTATAAGCGGACACTCACGGTTCCGTCGAATTTGTCCGCTTATTGGAGGTGTCCGCTTATAAGAGGGAACTGCGAAATTTTAATATATATTTATTAACAATTTCCGCTGCTTGAGTTTTTCTAATATTAAATTTTTCAGCGATCTTTCGTGCTGATAGATGTGCTTTCTCCGAAACGTTAACAACTTCCATTTTTTCACGTAAACTAAGCAGTTTTTTACTAGGCGCCACTTTACTACACAACTGAACAATACACGTAAAACACAGCAGGCCTGTCTAATAAAATATGTTGTAAATACGGGAGAAATATTTCCCCGACTCCAGAGTGCGTTGTTGCCAACATACTACATAATATTTATGCCCATGCCGTGCAGCGCTACTTCCCGTTATCAGAGGTTTGCGTCCGGTTAGGGGGGGGTTTCAGAATTGTTTAACCAAAAAAAATTGTCCGCGTCCGGTTATTAGAGTGTCCGGTTATAGGAGTGAATTTTACAGGTAATGAAATAGGGAAAAGCTTGGTTCCAAGAAATTTGTCCGCTTAAAGGGAGTGTCCGCTTATTAGAGGTGTCCGCAAGGAGAGGTTTCACTGTATAAGTTTCATGTCACTCAAGAAAAAAAATTATTTCTTCCAATTTTAGAAGCAAAATTTTTAGTGGAAAATCATAAACACGATCCATTTTAGTAAAGCCACTAAAAAATTTGGTTGACGTTACTCTTTTAATTACGAAAAAAGCTTTAAGATCACTCAGTGTAAGCGTGTGAAATGGTGTCACTTGGCGTTATTTTAAATTTTAAACCTTTGTATATTTTTAACTACCGTAACAAAATGGATAGGACATAGGTACAATTAATTAAATTTAAAGTATCTAGAATTAACTAATTAACTAACTAAACTAACTTGTAATCATCTGAAAGAACCCAATTTTCGCTAAAGAAATTAAAATTGTAGTACCCACTAAGCACAAAATCGTAAAAAACATAAACTAGATGTTGAAAAAAAAAGTTTTTTTCTAAACACAAATTTGTGTTCAAGTTATAATAACTTTTATATAAAGAAACATGAAGAAAATTCTAACTAAATTTTCATTTAAAGCATTACCAAAAATATATACAGGGTGTTCGGCACATGAACCGTCAAAATTTTTTGGGATATTGTTGGGGTCATTTGCTAACTTTTCAACCTTGGAACTTGGGTCCTTAGAGTCACGGCTAAAGAGATATGAATTTTTTTATTTTTTTTCTCAAATTACCCAAAATCCCACCTTTAAACCCTCGTAAGCTTTTTATTAATGTCTGGAAAAGCATCGTTTTTTTTTTATAATTCTGTGATCTTATGCTACTTCAACTAATTAATAGATTTGTTAAAATTTATGTACCAAAGGGACATACGAGGTTTTTTATTAAAGAACATTAGTGATTTTGTGAAAGAAAATCAATTTCAAAATTAAAAATTAAAAAAAAGTATCGACACTTGAGAACTTTATTTCCTTTTAAAAACTTCTCTAGTTGATTACCTTTCTAACGGTATGCTACACTATGATTAAAAGAAACAATTCTGCTTTAAAATACGGATATTCCGTGAGACTCTTTTTCAAAATCCCTCATTGCCTAAACACGGCTTCCTATAGCAAAATTCGATTTTACGTTTAAGCTTGTCCTAAAAATCGAGCGTTGTAAGCGGGTATAATTTTTTTCTATATCTTCTAAAATCACCTGAAACTGCCAACTGCATCGAATTTGGGACACTCTGTACTTCATCACCAAACCAAACCCAAGTCTTGCCACAGCAATAAAATACGGACGCCGCTGCAAACACCACTAAAAGTTAAGATCCACGCTGTCAGCTACAATAGACTTTTTAAAAATGATTTAGGTAGATATCTACCTAAATACCTATAACTAACATAGTAAGGTATGTCTCGTATAGTAAGTATAAGCACATTTTAAAAAAAATTAAATTCGCTCCAGAACACACATATAAACAAATTTTTATATTTATAGCACGCAAGTAAGTTTTTTGTTAAAGTTTGCAGTTCAGACGGTCAATTTTACACTTGGTTAGCAGTAGCAGCGGCTACATTATTGTTCGTAGTTTAACAGTGTTATTTTTAGTTTCGATTTAATAAGCAAAAGTTTCTGAAAACAAACTACAAACATGGATTACAAAAACGTAAAAATTTGTTTTGGAGTTCTAATATTTTTAACTATATTTAATTTAGGTATGTTCTAGTAATTAAGTTACTAATGTTACATTACGATTAAAGTTAGAACAACCAATAGACCCAGAATTACCGCGGTATACCTAAATCTAAATATTTTAACTGTACCATCATTATATTTCATGGCTTCAGTTCAGATTGTGAAGAAAAATCCACAATTGTTTAGAACAAATTTGGAAGGTTATTCAACCACTATGCAAATAATAACAAGAAATAGGGGACCGAACCGAACTCCTCTTTTTTTGAAAGGAGCCCTCAATACAAGGCCATTAAAGCTTATAATATTCTTCCAAGAGATATTCAACAAATCCAAAATTTAAAAGTATTCAAAGGAGCAGTTAGGGATTTTCTGGTGCAAAAGAATTTTTACAGTTTTAGCTTTATGGTGGAAAAAGCTATCTGTTACTACTTTTTGGATTTTCTTTTTTATTTTGTTCTTTTTTATTTGTTCTTATTCTTTCTATTTTTTTTTATTTACAGATTTTAGGTGTTTAAATTTTAAATAATTATGTGTTTTATTTAACTACTTTCTAAAGTTTTTATATATTTCTTTTTGTATCCTTTGTTTGAGAGAAAGAACTAAAAGAAAATTTTTAACTAGGTATATTTAAAAAAGAACACCTTTTATGATTTCATAATATTATTTATTATTAATATACTTAGGTTACAGAGTAACAAACTTTACAGGAATAATAATCATAAACAAAAAAATTGTGTAACATTTTGACGTTGCTTTGTCATTTAAACGTGATTTCGCTGGTAATAAAGATATTATTTATTTTATTATTTATTTATTTATTTACCCTCAAAATCAGCTATTAGGACAAATCAAATTGGGAACAAAATAAATCTGATTCGATAGGTTCAATAAAAGAAAATTTTATATTTTTAATAAAATATTTGAAGTTTGCTTAAAATGTACAGTTTTTACAAAAATTACAAAAAATCTACAGTATACCAGGTAGGAAGGAGTCACCATATGACGTATTTTTTACGTCTAAAATTGGTCATTTGAATCACCAGTCTATCTAGCAAAAAATGATACCTTTAAAACGTGAATACGGCGGGTCAATTCGCCGCGGAGACAATTCACCCCGGTCCGATTTTCCGCTGGGACACTTCGAAGCAAGAATTTTTGTTATGTTCTTATTTTAATCTAACTAAACTTATTTTTTCTTAAATCATAGCTCCACTGTCCTCTTGTTGGGAGATTAATTTCTGTGTTAAACCTAACGCTGGTCATTCGATCGCAAACATATCCTAACCGATCATCAACAAATTGCAAAAAAAATTATCCCCCCAAAAAAAAAATCTAAAAAAAGAATTGCTTTTTTGAAAACTAGTTTTTCTAAAACCTAATTTATAAAACAAACAAAACAGTTTTTCTTAAGTCTTTTTTTAAATAATACTTTTTTAAAAAGCAGTTTTTTCAAAAACTAATTTTTTAAAAAATATATAAAAAATTTTTTTCAAAATATGTGTACTACACGAAATAAACAAAATTGCAATCTTAAATCTCGTTGGCCGCAAATTGTCTCCGCGGCGAACATTCCGAATTGTCCCATCCCCTAATACCTCTACAGCACACTTCTTTATGGTCCTAGATACATTTAACGACGATTGTTGCTAGCAGATGGCGCACGAGATAACATCTCAACAGCATTAAAAGGCGTGATCATACGTGAAATAAACTAAAAATGAAATGTTAAAAAATTGAAATAAGTGCCGCTGCAGTTTGATGTCTAAGAGGGGGCGAGCCTCACTGCCCCCCCTGGATTTATTACTGTTTTTAACTTTATTACTAAAAGCAAGGTAAAATTATTTATAAGACAATACAAAATGTATTTAGGAAAAAACATAATTAATATTTCACGCAGTTTTGGCCACACAAGTGAAAGTTATTAGACTTTTCAAAAACTCCTGCTGACACCATCAACCTTTGGAATTACTGCAGTTAAAACACACAATTGCAGAATTTAAACATTTTATAGTTTATTGCCTTATTTTGAAGATTGGTTATTAAAATTTATCGCCTCTACAGATTTAAGATTTTTAAGTATAAAATATAAAAAAAAAACAGGCTTTCCAAAAGTTACAACCAAATCACAAGTTTACAGTACCGGGAAACGTTTCACTTAAAATACTGAAAATAACTTAAAATTCTTGTGGACAAATATGATACATTCCTAGCTAGCCTATTAGCACACTTTAAGTGAACTCCATGATATTGTCACACAAATCATAATTAAACCATAAACTAATAATAATATAATTTAGTTTATGATTAAACTTATCTAAATAAAATAGATGCACTTCGTATTACTTTAAATTATTGGGATCCATATACATTAAAGGCGTGCATCTATTATAATAAAATACCAGGGTATTGGCAATTATAATTGTGGTACCTATCGAAAACCATCGTCACTAGCCATATTGCTAAATTTGCAATAATTTAATATAAAAGGCGATGTAACACACCATACAAGTGACCAGTACCAGGGGTCCACTCCCTATCTAAGCGTTCGTAACCAGTTTCTGGACGTCCTGCTGAGCTTCGTAACCAGTTTCTGGACGTCGTCTCATTTGCCCCTTAACTAAGCGTTCGTAACAAGTTTCTGGACGTCCTGCTGAGCTTCGTAACCAGTTTCTGGACGTCGTCTCTTTTTTTAACCCTAAACCTGTGGTCCTGTGTACGGCGTCCGCCGAGTCCTACCCGGTATAATTCACAGTAAGGCCCTAATGGCCGTATTTATGGTTCTCCATATTTTTTTTGGGTAGGTTAGCGTAAGCTATAATTTCTGTCGATTTATCAGCTGTATAATTGTTAACGAAATATATGTATTAAACTTCCCCCGTTTCCGATAATTTTCTACGCCCCCAAACGAAAGGCCCCTAGGTCCATTTTTCTCTGTGACAATATATCAGCCTTGAAAACAGTTTTATGTAAATATCTCAGAAACGAAAGATCCTACGAATTGGTTATAACACAAATTATTGCAAAAATTTAATCAGTTAGTTACAGTGTCGAACCCTAGTTTACCTTAAAATTTTATGAAAATCAGTTTTGCGTTTTACGAGCTATCGTGTTACGGACAGACATACACACACAGACAGACATCACGGCGATATTGCTAAGAGGTCAAAATACACTCAAATAACACACTTTCAGCGTTATCTCAAAAACAAAATTTGTCGTCGAAAATAATACCTTCTCTAGCCATTGCTGCGCGGGCTAGGAAGGTAAAAATTCAGGTCAATACGGTCAATATTATAAAAATGGAAATTCTGAAAATGTCTTTAATTAAATTGAAAAGTTAAAAAATGTTTTGGAGATAAATAACTAAATAAATAAATATATTTATTGGCCATTAAATTTTACAATTTATGGTCAAGAAATATAAAACATCATAAAAATGTTCAAATCTTAACAGGAAAACTTTTGTAGAAAACAACCTACAGGTTAATTGTTAATTTAAAAATGCTTAATAGCAACAAACAATTTGATGACCATTGATTTCTAGTTTGTGTGCAGAAAAACAATAAAAAATTGTATTTTTCATAAAACAATAAGAATTGCTTAAGTAGTTGTAACTTTCTTAAAATGATATTTGGTAAAATTAAACAAAGATCCTTTAAGCGCAAACATAATTAGGAATCATGTCAATTTAAGAAAATATAGGTTCTGTAACTGGACACTCTCGAAAGTATTTTTCTCAAATTGACACATTTTAGAGACTGTCAGTCAGCAACTAGCAGACAGCGCGCGAGTTTGTTGCTGCTCGCTAGTGGACAGATTGAGTTTAAAGTCAGCGAGCAACTCCCGAACTACCAGTAGATTTCAAATTGCAACAGTGGCATAGCAGAAGTCATACAGTGTCCCCCATTATGTTCGCAACATATTAGAAAAAATTTTATTTGTAAGTTATAGAAAAAAAAAATATATACGATCAATCCTGCTTGTTGAATAACATAGAAAGACATTTTGACATTAGTCACGTGATCACTGTCATGGTGGCAAATTCAAAAAATTAGTCATGAAAAAATATCGAAAAAAGTTATTTGAAAAAAGTGTTTAGAATGTCATTTATAATAGAAGACCCTCTATGAAATTTGAAGCAATAATAATAAAAAAAAGAAATACCCTATTTTTGGCCCCAGCCTTATTATGAATTAATTTTATACAGATTTTATTATTGACATAGTTCAAGTAATGCAATATTTAATGGGCAAAGGTAAAATAATTCCAAATTCTTTATTGAAGTCATTCATAAAAAATTAAATAAAAATATCCGATTGGCACATGTACGTTTCATGTCGCACTGGCCTTTTGTTTTGACAGTTTGTAAGGTTTCCGTAAATTTAGTATTAATACCACAATGGAAAAGAACAACGTCATTGATATTATTTATTAAATAATATCAATGATGAGGCTTTTTTCTATTGTGGTATTAATACTAAGTTCACCGAAACCTTACAAACTGTCAAAAAAAGCCCATTGCAACAAGAAAGGTACATGTGGTAATCGGATATTTTTATTTAATTTTTTATGAACGACTTCAATTAAGAATTTGGAATCATTTTACCTTTATCCATTAAATATTGTGTTACTTAAACTATTTCAATAATAAAATCTGTATAAAATTAATTTATAATAAGGCTAGGGCGAGGGGTCATCAGCTTTCAACAGTACTGTACAAATTTCACAACAGTACCCGACAGTACCACGACAGGATCCAACAGTACTCGACAGTACACGACAGTACTCAACAGTACTCGACAGTACCACGACAGGACCCAACAGTACTCGACAGTACCCAACAGTACTCGACAGTACACGACAGGACCCAACAGTACTCGACAGTACACGACAGGACCCAACAGTACCCGACAGTACTACGACAGGATCCAACAGTACTCGACAGTACACGACAGTACTCAACAGTACTCGACAGTACCACGACAGGACCCAACAGTACTCGACAGTACACGACAGGACCCAACAGTACACGACAGTACGACGTAACAGGACTTAACAGTACACGATAGAATCCAACAGTAGTCGACACAACCCTCTTACCCGAAACAGTGCCGTAGATGCAAAACGACAGGATGACCTTTTGTTTTTTTTTTTTTTTTTGGAGACGGTGCGGTTCAAATTTCTACGGCGCGGTTCGGTTCATTCATTCATATATGAGATATGTGAGCGCGGCGCGGTTCCCCAAAGATGATGACCTTTTTTTTTTTGCTCGCATGTTTTTTGAGGGCGAGGCACGACGACAGTACTCAACAGGACCCAACAGTACACCGCCAGGACCCAACAGTACACCGCCAGGACCCAACAGTACTCGACAGTACACGACAGTACTCAACAGTACACCGACAGGACCCAACAGTACTCGACAATACACGACAGTACCCAACAGTACTCGACAGTACACGACAGTACCCAACAGTACTCAACAGGACCCAACAGTACACGTCAGGACCCAAGTCCTGTTGGACGCTGTACAAAATTTTAGGGTGCCGATGACCCCTCGGGCTAGGGCCAAAAATAGAGTATTTCTTATTTTGTATTATTATTGCTCCAAATTTCATAGAGGACCCTAAAATGACATTCTAAACACTTTTTTCAAATAACTATTTTTGATATTTTGCGATTTAACCTTTTTCATGCCTAATTTTTTGAATTTGCCGCGATGACAGTGGGTATGTGACAAATGTCAAAATGTCTTTTTAGGATATTTAACAAGCAGGATTGATCAATATAAAATTTTTTCCCATAAGTATCTCACAAATAAAAACTTTTCCCATATGTTGCGAACATTATGGGGGACACTGTATATCAGTGAAAAATTTACTAACATGCAGATCTACCCAAGGCCAACACAAAAATAGAGGCCACGACCCTGAAAAAATCAGCTGTTCTCCCGGGGCTGAATTTTACATTGGGTCTTATGGGAGGTCAGACGTTTTTTTATGATATTTTCAAAATGGCACTACAGATTTCCGCAAAATTTCACTGAAATATTCTCAGACACCATCCCGATATTCCACCAAAGGTTTGTAAGGAAGCAACATGATTAAAAGGTTAAAATCTTCAAGATTTAGCATTTCTTATTTTTAATTCAAATTACCACATGCCAACTGTTATATTTGACATGTATTTGACTTTGTCATATGTGATTGTCATATTCGCTTCTCCTTTAAATTTAATTTTTGTGTGAGCTAATGAAGCGGCTATTAAAAATTAGGGCTTACTATACATTTAAAAAAAAATTGTTCTGCCAGAATAAAGTAAAAACAATCTCAAAAACGGCTTTATTTAAAAAAAAATCAAATATCCATGAACCGTCATTCCAACTTCAATATTTTAAAGACAATCAGCTGTGTCGTAACGTGACCATCAAAAAAAAATCAGCCCCGGATGTGACGTCAACAAAGTGGAGGATCGTGGCCCGTCCATTTTGATAGCCCTGCTCTACCCTCAGAAACTTTCTCACTCTTACTCATTTGGACATGCACCGTTATTAAATATTTATATTTTTTGCAAAATTTAACAACAAAATTATTTTTTTAGGAACTTCTTTGGATTGTATAGCCTGCAACGTGACTAAGGAAAACAACAATTGCAAAAGTGTTCACGTAAAAACTTCTTGTCAAGGTAGCAGTGTTTGTTTGTCGTCAACCTATGAAGGTAAGATTATTAGCTCACACGTATACTATAACTAGAGTCCCTGGGGTATCTGACAGATATTGGACGTATTAACAGTTTGCTACATTCAGTGGCTTTCAATCATAAAAATTATAAAAAAATATTTATTCAAAAAACGATGCTTTACTGAATTAACTATAAAAAAAGAACAAACGGTGATTTTTTTTTTAATTTCTCCTGTCTTTTAGGAATCTTCCAAAGAAACCAGAATATGTATAAATGGTAAAAATCGGTTTGTAAAGTTTTTCACAAAACGCTGTAAAACTCTAAGCTTTTTAGGATTTTAATATTTTTTTTTTAGGAATGCAAAATACTTTCGCTTTTTTTTAACGATAATATTTAAACAAATATAATTATGAGGTTATTGGAATGATTTTTGTTGCTCGCAGTACTTTTCTAATCATTTATTTATTCAATAGCGTGCAATTTACCAAATACCAATTTTTTAAAATTTTTGTTGCAGTTACATTAGGCTCAGCATCCAAAACCTACATTACCAAAAGCTGCTTTATGAAGAATGGAGAAGAGTGTAAAACTTTTTTGAAAAATCAACAGGTTCAGTTTGGAGGTAAAGCAGTTATTTAATTATATTTTATGCAAACGTCTACTTTTATATGTACAGGGTGATCCGTGTACCCAGCCTTCTCTGTATTTCTATTCTGTAAGTTTATTATTCGTAGAGTTACCAGATGAAAACGTCTCTAACCAGGACCAGCCGTCAAGAAAATCCGGACAAAATCCGGACGTCAAAATTTTTTCGATGCCACACACAAAAAATCAACTTTTTTTTTATTGAAACAATAACTAATAAATAACATAATATACCTATTATTTTATAGGTACTTTTCACTGCTTTGTATTTTATTCAACAGCGTTGAATTTTTAGGCAGAAGTACAAAATCGTAAAATTCTGAGCAGCTCATATTTCTTAAATTGTATGAAGTCATGAGTATTCCTTTTACAGAAGATAAAAGCAGCTTCTTTATTTCATTGGTCCACTGGGTAGAAATACTTGGATTAAAATATTTTGCCCATTTTTCGTGGGTAGTAGATTGTGGTCATCAGAAGTAAAATTGTCTGATATGTACTTTTTTAGATTACAAACTTCATCAAAAAATTATGTGTGCTTAAGACCACACGGCAGAAGTGTAATTCAACAAGGCGAAATTAATAATACTACTTTAAGCGGGGTCTTTACATAACGTTTTACCTTACGTCTTGCCTGTCAGTCAAAAGGGTCAAGTATGACGGTTGAAAGACTAGCGTAGACACTTGATACTTTTAACGTACGTTTTTAGATCAGTTTTTGATACAAAACGATGGTTTTATTGGAAAACAATGCGTGATCCGGTCAGTTCTCTAGGCGGTCTTCCGTCTTAAATCAGTTCAAGTAAAACGTCCGTTTTTCGGTCTACACACAAAGTTTTACTTGATGCGTTTTGACTGAACAGGCAAGATGTAAGGTAAAACGTTATGTGAAGACCCCGCTTAAAGGTGAATTCACACTGCTAAATTTATCGACGATTATTGTTTAATTACATTTTTTGAAACTAGTTTATTTTGCATTATTTGATGTTTATAAAGGCGGCTACTTTAAAATCCGGACGTTTATGAAAAATCCGCCCGGACCCACCCGGACGTAGTAAAAATCCGGACATGTCCGGATTAATCCGGACGTCTGGTAACCCTAATTATTCGTGATAGAGCAAGAGGCTTTTCTCGATTTTTCGTAATTAAATTTCATTGCTTTTACTTTTGAGTTGTCACATTTTTAATTTAACAAAAACAGGGCAGGGCAACTTCAGGCAATTTCTTTTGTAAACTATATACAGTGAAACCTCTCCTTGCGGACACCTCTATTAAGCGGACACACCCCTTATGCGGACACATTTTTTGGAACCAAGCTTTTCCCTATTTCTTTCCATGTAAAATTCACTCCTATAACCGGACACACTAATAACCGCACGCGGACAATTTTTTTTGGTTAAAAAATTCTGAAACCTCCATTAACCGGACGCGAACCTCTGACAACGGGACGGGGCGCTGCACGACATGGGCATAAATATTATGTAGTATGTTGGCAACAACGCACCTCGCAGCTGGGGAATTACATCTTTCCGTTTAAATGCGGAGACTAAATACTTCTGTCGTATTTACAACATATTTTATTCGGCGGGGACGGGACAGCTGTTTATTTTTATTGTTCAATTGGGCAGTAATAGATAGATCTCTATAGGTAAATTTAGTGGGAATGAGGACGCTGTTGTTCTGGTAAATATACGTTTTAATCCATCGGTAACGTTTCGACAATGGTTTTTGTCTTCATCAGACCTTCAGACTAGATCGTACATTGGAACAACAAAAAACAGGAATTCAAGCACACCAGGAAAACAAACGGCACAAAATTAAAAACGAAACCCAACATTAATCTGCTAATTATTTATATTTTCTTTTGTCTTGTTTATCAGAGAGGTTATATTATCGGCGGCAAAATTAGTCCGCATTTGCCGCCGATAATATAACCTGTCTGATAAACAAGACAAAATAAAATATAAATAATTAGCAGATTAATGTTGGGTTTCGTTTTTAATTTTGTGCTTGAATTCCTGTTTTTTGTTGTTCCAATGTACGATCTAGTCTGAAGGTCTGATGAAGACAAAAACCATTGTCGAAACGTTACCGATGGATTAAAACGTATATTTACCAGAACAACAGTGTCCTTATTTCCACTAAATTTACCTATAGTTGCATTGCAAGGACGTGATAAGTTTACCAAAGATAGATCTCTTTGAAATGGTGCCTGGTAAAAAACTTCTTAGTTAACGTGAAAAAATTAAAGTTGTTAACGTTTCGGAGAATGAGAATGAAGATCGCTGAAAAATTTAATATCGGAAAAACTCAAGCACCCGAAATTGTTAAATAATAATATATTAAAATTTTGCAGCTCCCTCTGATAAGCGGACACCTCCAATAAGCGGACAAAATCGACGGCCCCGTGAGTGTCCGCTTATGGGAGGTTTCACTGTATCTAATTAATAATTTTATCAAAAATATTTTACATTTATTTATTGGTTAGATTTTACTGGCGTTTAATTTGTTTACAGTATTGCGAGCAACTTATATGTTATGAAAATGTTACCAGACGCAATACTGAAAAATTACCAGAATCTGGGAAAAATTACCCTTTTCTTGATAAATCTCGCTCGTCGCTAGGAGTGGGGTTTCACTGCCCAAGACGGCCGGGCCCATCCCCATTTTGACGTTTTTGGGGGCGATATATCTACATACATTTAAATACATATGTCTGTTTGGTATAACGTCTCTTAAAAATTTTGATACTGACTTAATGTGGCCGTTCCTAGATTCTATAATCCAACGTGTTTTAGTAATAAGCCTGGCATTGTTTGCCTCAGCGGTTGACAGTTGGGATCTACGTCCCAAATGCGCAGGCAATTCTCCGTGTATTTAGATAATTCAGAAATTCAACCTTGTAGTTCTAAATATATATCGCAGTAGCTCTAAAAAACTGGAAACGCAAAGTACACGGCATGGGAATACAACTTAACGACCGATTTACCATATACATACTACAGTTTGCTGACGACCAAGTAATTGTAGCTAATGATAAAGAAGACATGGAGTATATGATGAGAAAGTTAACGGAAGAATACCAAAAGTGGGGGGTTAACAGTGAACGTGGACAAGACACAGTACTTATGTATTGGAAACGAATCACGTGAATTAGAACTAGAAAATGGACAAACAATATCTCCATATAATGAGTATGTATACTTGGGTGTCACATTTGATAAGACGGGAACAGACTGTAAAGAATTGGAAAAAATAATAGTAAAAGCAAAAAAGGTTATTGGTTGTCTTAACAGTATTTTATGGAGCAGAGAGATAAAAAAGAATGTAAAATTTAACATATATGAAACAATCGTGAAAAGCACGCTGTTGTATGGAATAGAGACTTGTCGCGTAACAGAAAAATACAAAGCAAAAATGGAAAGTGTCGAAATGAATGCAATAAGAAGATCAATGAGAATGTCTAGAACAGATCATATAAGAAATGACAGCATAAAAGAAAGAATGGGAATCGAGGGAAGCATAACGGATGACATCACTAAAAGGCAACTGATATGATACAGCCATGTACAACGGATGAGCGACGAAAGATTACCAAAGCAGGTCCCAGAATGGCAACCAATAGGGCGCAGAAAAAGAGGGCGTCCTAAACTGGAATGGGAACAGTCAGTCCAAAAATCAATGAGTCAAAAAACCTGACGGAAGATGACTGTCAGGATCGAAGGAGGTGGAGAATAGGTGTCGGACAACGTAGAAAAACGTTCTAAACCGACATAGTAGTAGTAGAAATTCAACGCAATCCCGGTATCCTTTAACAAAAAAGTATGAATTAAATAGAAATAATAATTTTTTTTGGTACCCCCTGTATAAAAAAGTCGTCACGTGACATCTAGCATGGTCATCAAATATTATCACTTTTTTGTAGAAAAGTTTAACTTTTACAAAAAAATTTCAATTTATTCTTATTTTGGGGGAACCCCATACCCGGCACTGTATCTCGGAAACCAGACATACGATCGCTTTGAGCCCATGAGAACTTTTGATCAGGATATCGAGATCTACATCATACTAAAATTTCATCAAAATTATGGATCTTTGAAAATCCCATTTAAGGTGTGCATATATTATTCTCTCTAATTATTTACATAAAATATGTTTTTGTTTTGCAGATTCCAAAGTTAGGCAGGTAAATTGCTACACATGTACTGAAAATGATTGCAATATGCCCGATAATGGAGCTTCTTCAATTGGATTTGTCAGTATGGCAGTACTTTTACTAAGCTTTATTGTTAGTACGACATTAGTTTAGTTTTGTACACAAGAAGAGCCAAATGTTTTATGTTATGTTTATAGACTTAGATTCGATACCTTTAAATTTAAAAAACAAAGAAAAAGTATTAATATAATACCAACCGTATTTAAAGAGAGTAGAGAGTTTAGGAACACTTTAAATTGTGCCAACTTTGGCATCCATTGTGGTAGTGTTTAACAGCCACTACAAAGTTCTGATCTCAGACTTTGCAGAGTACATGTAAACCTGTCAGTGGTAAAGTAAAACTTTAAAACCTAAAATGCAAATTTTGGGATTCGTTTACAACATAAATATTTTGTAAATTGTGAAAACTGGTGATATTTAATATTTTTTATTATAAGCGGCGCAAAAATTTATAAAATTATATATTAAAAATTAGAACTAGCACAAGGGAAGTGATCCGTAGCTTAAGGCAGTTGTTAAATACCACTACGAAATGATATTTAGCAAGTGCACAACTGCAGTGGTTACCACAGCCACAACATTGCAAGAATCTTTTAGGTAGGTCAAACTTTGAAATCACTAATAATGCGATTTTAATTAAACTTTTAAAAAATGCTAATTTGTGCAAATAGGATTAATAAAAAGTTTCTTGTTAAGTTTAAAATATTTTTGTTGATAATAATAAGTATAATAATAATAACTTAATAAAGGCAGACTATTTTTCGAAAAATGTTTTTTTATCATTGCTTATTAAAGAAGTTATTGTTATTAATGTTTTTTATTAAGTACTTACCAGGAAAATAATTTTACTACTATTTTTTAAAGAAAGTACTGAGAATAAAACTTAATACTGCTGGCACTAATGCAAATTATCGTTAAGTTGCACTAGTGCAAAGTGTCTATTATTACTGTCAGGTAAAGTACTGTTTGGGGTTACTAAATAACACAGCTCATTAAAACATATATTTCAAAGATTTTTATTAATATAAAATACAATAACTAAACTCCGCTATACCAGTCTCAAGCCTGGGGTCCTATTGCACTAACGGGAAAGGAGGAGAGGGGGGAGTAATAACCTCGTAAAAAAACCAGGGTGCATCTGGTCCGGATAATAGCACCCTGTAAGGGCTCCTGCCTAGGATCACAGGTGAAGAAGATGCTGCCTTGTAGTACCGGCGTTGGAATCGTCAAAGGCTAGGGAAAGAAAACCTCGATCAAAAATCACCTGGTCCTCCAGGCTGGGGGTTGAGGCATCAGACTAACTCTCTGATACCCGGAAAAAACGTCCACTGTTAAAAAAACCAAATCAAACGCCTCGGAAAGAAAAGAAAAACCTAAGACGAACCAAGCAAAGAAACAGGAATATGATTTTTGGTACATGAACGTGCAAGGAATGGGTCGAAAAGTTAATGAAATAGTAGATGGGTGCAGCAGAATGAAGGTAGCCCTTGCTGCACTAACAGAAACGAAAAAGAAAGGAAAGGGATCTGAAAATCTAGGACAATATGACCATTTCTATATCGGAGGGGCAAAAGAAAAACATGCTCGATTAAAAAAGAAACATGCAGAGATATGATTTCACCAATACCAGATAAAGAATGGGATAAACATTAAAAAAAAACTTTTAACTGAAGATAGAGCAGAATTCGAGGAAGAAGAAAGAGACAATATAATTAGAACGATGTGATCTCCAGTACTCCTCACAATCTCTGAGGTCAAAAACGTCTGCACAACCTTAAAAACGGTAAATCTGCCGGACCCGAAAATATCCCAGCTGAACTTATTAAATATGGCACTGAAGAACTGTTTTGGAGATTACGCAATCTTTTCGAAAAATATTTAAATGGAACTGTAGTACCAACTGAGTGGAAAACGTCATATTTATCCACAATATACAAAAAAGGAAGGAAAGAAAATAGAGGTATATCTGTGACTAGTACGCTAAGCGACTATACGGTAAAATAATAAGAAATAAAGTAGATTAAAACCAGACATGTGGGACAGTAAAATTAACGAAAATTAAAAAAAACAATTTTTTTCCACACCTCTCATTTATTTATATGCCTATAAAAAATACGCCACTGATGTCAGGGGGCGTATTATACATCGTTAGAGAGGACCTTTCATCAGCCTCAATAATTTTTACTTAGTTGTTTTTGTCAAGTTAAAATTTTGCAAATAATTTAGAAAATACTGTAAGAGAGCACTTTTGAGGGGTGTGAGAGGAGGGTTGCCCCCCACCACCACTTTAAAGAAGGTTAACTAGAAAAAATCAGTTTTAAGTTATTACTAACCAAAAATAATATTTTACTTACTTTCATTTTTATTTACTCAGTTACAAAAAAAATTGTTTAAAATTTTTGTTTGATTTAAGGATTTCTACAAACATATTTATTTTTATTTCAAGGCGGCTATTAAAAAAAATACGTCTAGCTTAATAACTGTTTAACTGTTTACAATGGGCTTTTAACTAAAAATATATATTTTTTTAAAATTTTGTTAAGGATAAAAAATACCACAAAAAATAGGTAAAAAAAATATTTTAAAAATTTTCACTTTTTTTCGTACGCTAATGGAATGTGCACCACTGCCGTTATAGGGTACAAAGGTACATCGTTAAAAAGGAAATTGTATCCGCTTAAAAAATTATCTCTAGAATATTTTTTTTAAAGTTGACTGTTATCGAGTTATTAAAAAGCACGTTTAAAAGGGGGAACCACCACCCTGCCATGGGTGGGGGGTGGTGCCCTTTCGTAAAATGTTTGGGCGAGTATTATGTCTATCCAAACGCAGCACATGGTTTTAATCTCTAATGTAGGGCCTGAACTAATTGTTGTTTAGCGCTTACTATAATATTTAATCGACGTAGAAGGAGGGTTGTTCAGTACCCTAAAATAGATGAATATTTAAAAGATAAAAAATCTAATACCGATTTTGAAGAACTTCTTACCGACATCGAAAAAGGGAGGTAAGGGCTTTTGGGAAGTGGTAATTTTAGTTCCACCAAAGGTACAAAATTTAACAACTTGTTTAATTGAAAATCCGGAAAAGTACTTGCCAACAGAAAGTCAATACGTTCTTGCTAATCCTCAAAGCAAAATAAGATGGGATAAAGGAGATGTTGCAATTAGAAGCCTTACGAAACTCATGAAATTAGAAAGCCCAGAGGCCATTTCGAGTAATAAATTAAGAAAACAAATTGCTACAGTGGCTCAAATCCCCAACATAACTAAAGATGATTGTAAGCAATTTTCAATGTTTATGGGGCACACGGAAAAAACTCATAGTGAGTTTTATGAGTTGTCCGTTGACATATAACAAACGGCAAAAGTATCAAAAATGCTTTTAATGATAGAAAAATAACTTTGCCTGCTGAGTTTAAAGGAAAGTCTCTAGATGATATAACTTTACCAGACGACACGGTGGAGGAAGATGAAGAAACTCAAACATCTAGAAAAGAGAAATCTGCTATTAAAAAATCCGCGAACGAAAATTGCGAAGTTCTAACCACTAACGGAAAAAGTCGACTATACCAGAGTATCTAGAAAATTCTGATAATCCTATCGCTGTAAAAAAGGTAAATTATAATGCCTTTGATAAACTGACCATTACCCGATTTTCCTAAATATTAAATACACGGATACAAAATCCCAAATATTTGAAAATACCTGCTATGATAAAAAAATATATCAATAAGGACAACCTTAATAATTTTATTAGAAATGAAACATGACCAACTATTCTGCCCCTAACTTAGATCTAGCGACGGAAAATTTGATTTCCTGCCTTCAAAATCATGTCACAGAAAGCACGGCAACAAAAAGATATAAAGGCAGTACGGTAATCAAAAAAAGCCTGGATTATAAAATCTCTCTTAAAAAGCATGAAAACAAAAATGAAAAAGTACCCCGACAATTTAGTTCTCGCCAAGGAATTTAAAACCTACAGGAATAAACTTATGTATATCCATGCCAAAATTGTTGCTTCTATCATTAAACGCAGCATATCGCTTTAATCTCTAATGTAGGGCCTGAACTAATTGTTGTTTAGCGCTTACTATAATATTTAAGAGACGTAGAAGGAGGGATGTTCAATAGCTTAAAATAGATGAATATTTAAAAGATAAAAAATCTAATTATACCGATTTTGAAGAACTTCTTACCGACACCGAAAAAGTTTTGACTAACGAATACAAAAGAGTAGTGTATGGAGGTAAGATCTTTTGGGAAGTGGTAATTTTAGTTCCACCAAAGGTACAAAATTTAACAACTTGTTTAATTGAAAATCAGGAAAAGTCCTTGCCAACAGAAAGTCAATACCTTCTTGCTAATCCTCAAAGCAAAATAAGATGGGATAAAGGAGATGTTGCAATTAGAAGCCTTACGAAACTTATGAAATTAGAAAACCCAGAGGCCATTTCGAGTAATAAATTAAGAAAAGAAATTGCTACAGTGGCTCAAATCCCCAACATGACTAAAGATGATTGTAAGCAATTTTCAAAGTTTATGGGGCACACGGAAAAAACTCATAGTGAGTTTTATGAGTTGTCCGTTGACATATACCAAACGGCAAAAGTATCAAAAATGCTTTTAATGATAGAAAAAGGAACTTTGCCTGCTGAGTTTAAAGGAAAGTCTCTAGATGACATAACTTTACCAGACGACACGGTGGAGGAAGATGAAGAAACTCATACATCTAGAAAAGAGAAATCTGCTATTAAAAAATCCGCGAACGAAAATTGCGAAATTCTAACCACTAACGGAAAAAGTCGACTATATCAGAGTATCTAGAAAATTCTGATAATCCTATCGCTGTAAAAAAGGTAAATTATAATGCCTTTGATGAACTGACCATTACTCGATTTTCCTAAATATTAAATACACGGATACAAAATCCCAAATATTTGAAAATACCTGCTATGATAAAAAAATATATCAATAAGGACAAGCTTAATAATTTTATTAGAAATGAAACATGGCGTTCCATTGAATGTTTTTGGTTCCATCTAATCTGCCCCTAACTTAGATCTAGCGACGGAAAATTTGATTTCCTGCCTTCAAAATCATGTCACAAAAAGCACGACAAACAATTATGTAAGAGTTCAACTTAATTTAATGAAGTTTAGAACCTAATTTATTTTATGATCAGGTTGACACTTTACATCAGGATTCGCTTTGGACGCACAACGCTTTCGACCACAAACAAAAACTAGTATTTGGCTACATGTAATGTAACCGAATTCAAAAAATTTTATGTTGTTCGACATCGAAGAACATTTTGTTGTTGATTGATTCTCACCCACACAGCCAAACACGAACGTTATAGTTTAAAAAAACAAGCATCAACTGATTAAAAGTATTTATTTTGTAACTTATTAAATTTTTTTTAGAACAGCGCTTCAGTATGTTTAAACAGAAATCCCAAAAGGTAATTATAATAAATGGTGCTTATTTAATTAAATAAACCTAAAACTTTCTCAAACTCAAATAGGTACTTTGTAAATAATATTTTAATATACAGGATGTCCCATTAAGGATGGCAGGCGGATTTATCTCAAAAATTATTACAACTACCATTTTGATAGAATTTTTTATATAAGAAAATCGGTCATTGCGAATTTTTCTAAAATATTTTTTTCTTCCTTAGGGGACAGTAATCACGTCTCCTGGCTAGAAAAATTGCATTTCTTGGCGAAAGTCTACATTAAACATACAACATAAAATGTTGACCTCTGAGATGAGCCTTTATGTCACTTTATGTCACATTACCCAAGGAGGGAACGTGGTAACTAAACGGGTTTTTAATATTTATTCGACGTTTTAAGAAAAGCCTAAAAAATGCATATATTCTTATCCTTTTGAGCTAATTTCTGTTTTTTCCAAAGAAGAGATTTTTAAAAACTGAAGAACATGCAATTTATAAGACAATTCAGATTCCCATTCTGTTCTATATTGATAGCATCTTTTGAATAATGATACCTATTAAAACATTATTTTAAAAATAAATTAAAAATGATATCTACTAAAAAAAAAATCAGCAAAAAGTCATGGTAAGCAGCAAGACACCTAAACCTCACCTAACCTAAAAATATTATTTTTAGAATTTGTTCTAGTTCAATCACTCGGATATTTTGTGTACCATTTTTGTAAATTATAGCTTTTATTGTTTGCTTGTTGCGTTATACATTACATTCTGTAATATCAGTAGCGCACCCAGGAATATGTCTTGGGGGGGCCCGAGGCCTTATGATGTCGTATTTCATGCTATTTTTTATGTTTATTCATAAAATATGTGGAAAAAATATACAAAAATCTTAGGCTTGGAAAAGGCCCGGGCCCCGCCCCCCCCCCCTGGGTGCGCCCATGGTAATATCTATTACTGTACTAAATTTACACCTACAAGATACATATTTAAAATTATTTACAAAAATTATAATTAAATATTTGACAAAAGATATAAATCATTTATTTTACAAATATTTACACAATTTTTTTTCGATAACAGAAAAATTGTATGCATACTTTTTTATTTACTGCACTGCTGTACAAAGGAGAAACGCAGTTAGTTGTTAATACAAAAATATGCCTTTTTTAATAACAATATTTGTTAGGTACACAAAAATTAGTTTTTCGATAAAATATTAAGGACCTATTGGAATAAAGCCATGCAATAATAGTGTCAGGCCGTATTTTGACAGTTTTGCATTGGAATCTTTTAAAAGAAATATGTTGTTTACTATACGAACCGAAATAAATACTGTCGACTTTAATTGTAGATAAATATACGACTTAGTTGTTTTAAATTCGACTTTGGTATGTCAATTTTGAAATATCAATTGTCAGCCTGCAATGTAAATCTTTCAAAATACTGCCTGACACTATTGTTGCATGGTTTTTTTCCCATAAGTCCCTATTAAATAATTATAAAATCGTAAATATGACTTTATGCGTTGTTTTATAGACAGCAGTACAAAAATTATAATAAAAAGTACCAATTTACAAATATTATATTTTTTATACTCGCTGCTTTGGTAATGTAAAATGTAATTAGAAAATAGAGTGAAAAAATTTACGCTATCCATTATCCTAACTAATAAAAGGAAGGAGATTCTTTTTTTAATTTAAACCTTTTTAAATCGGGAAAGTTTTTAATCGCATCGATAAGATTATCGATGCAATCATCGGCCTATGGGGTCGATGGTTTTTGATGAATCATAACCTCAAAAGTTGTTATTTTTAATATCTTAAATTATACATTACAAATCATTTTACAGAATAATCTTAATTGAACAATAGTTTATCCAGTAATTTTGTTTTAATTCTTCCATGGCCTTGTGGCGAAAACATAACGAAACGTACTTTAGCTTATGTAGTAAACGTTGTTTTTACAAAAGTATAACAAAACTTTTTTATTTTGTTTAAACCCGTATAATCCAATATCCACGGTGGATAGAATAGACCGGTGTTCGGATCTTATAAATATATGTCGAATTTTTACGTCACTGGTGGTCCAGCTGATTTTCATAAACAAAAATTAGATATGATATGAACAACTAATATTTCTTGAATTTCTTGAAAACAAAGGCAATTTGCCTAGCATATTCTTATAAAATAATATTTTTCAGACATACCAGTTGTTATTTTTTTTAGCCCGCTTCATTTCTCTTTACACAAAAATTAAAATTCGAACAAAATAATGTGATCGTTTCAGCTTCAAAAATCATCCGCTACCCTACATCTTTGTTTACTACCCAATAGTCCTCGGTTCACCTTTGATACTAAACGATCACATTCAGTTTGACTTGTAGTTTAAGTTTTGTGTAATAAAAAATAAAGCGTGCTAAAAAAAATAACGACAATACGTCTAGAAAATTACATTTTATAAGGATGTACCAGAAAACAGTACGAAAATTGCCTTAGTTTTCAAAAAAATCAAAAAATATTAGTTGTTCTGTTGTTCATATCAGATCTAACCTTTGTTTACAAAAATCAGCTGGACTACCAGTGACGTGGAAAATTCGACATATGTATAAGATCCGAACACCGGTCTATTCTATCCACCGTGTCCAATATCAGCCAGTGGAGATTACAATGCGCAAAAGCAAAAAAGGAGCTATTAGAAAATCTCACAGCCTTACACTTTTTCGTTTTTTTGTACAAATATATCCCTAGTATAGGTATGGAGGTCCTTAATCAACCGGGTTCTTATTATTTTAGTGCTAAAGTATGCGGAAAGCACGGATCACCTTAACAAGGTGATCCGTGCTGAAAACTTTAAAATTTTAAGTAGTATAAAGTAAATTCAGCTTTATCTGATATAATTTAAAATGTTGGCTCCACTAATAAAACAATGAAGTCATTAATTTTGAGGTATTAGCGTTTTGTCAGACAACACCGCATACTCAGTACCGAATATTATCATATAACGAACGAAAGTTATGCTAGACATTTCTAATAGCATTCCAATTTTGCTTCAAATGCCTGTAGCCTGTAAACAATAATTTTGTTATAAATAAAAGGAAAATGTATTCGTTATATTTTAGTGAGTTTGTAAACCATAATAGGTTACATTATAGAACAAGCTTGTTATCATGGCCATTATACGCAAAGTAGTTTGAGACGCGAGGTAAAGGACAGTGTTTTGATTTATCTGAGCATAAAATGACCATAACATTTGAGTTACTGTGTGTACGAAACATTACCTATGACCAATGAACACTTTATTAGGTTGAAAAAAAATTATTTGATTAAGCTTCCTTATTAATTGGTGTTTATAGAGCGTTTTTAGGCAAATTGAGCGTTGACACAAAATCACTCATTCTTATCAGCGCCCAGAGTTTAAATTTAACACTATGTATTTCATTGACGAGTAGAATGGGTCATTTGGTGTTAAAAGAGAACGATTGCATTGATGGCTATGAGCATCCGGTATACAAAAATTTGAAAAGCCACCCTGTAGCTTAGAGACAAACTGCGCAATATATAGTTTTAAATCCCCCTGTAAATGTTTAGTACGGAACACAACGTTAGAGAGGCGCTGATTTTTACACGGCACCCCGGTATACTGCGCCAATTGAGTAATAAAATTCCCACCGTGTAAGTGTCTGGTCTATCTCTGTCATTCGTCTATGGCTTAACCTCACGGGGGTCCAAGATCTAATGGACACCTAAAAAGTGTTGACAGTTAACTGTTTCGTCCTTATGGGACTCCTCAGAACACTGCTTGGTCAGTTTGACAATTCTTGCGAAGTTAATTAAACGGTTTTGTCTCTAATCATAAGTAAATAGTGAAAAAACTATCGCATCGATATGTATGGCAGTTTTTCGCCTGCTTTTGTTTTTTGTTTCTCTCGTATCTCGGTAGATGGCGCTTCTTGCGATAGTTTTCTCACTATTTACGTATGATTAGAGACAAAACCGTCTAATTACTTCGCAAGAATTGTCAAACTGACCAAGCAGTGTTCTGAGGAGTCCCATAAGGACGAAACAGTTAACTGACAACACTTATTAGGTGTCCATTAGATCTTGGACCCCCCGTGAGGTTAAGCTTAGCCAGCCACGGAAAAATATATGAGGGAAACAAAAACTCCTTTTTGCCCGATTAGTCACGAAACTTGTATAATTAGTTATTCTATTATAAGCCAATTTTAATGGGGCATAGCTCCTGGACTAATAGCGCTAGATAAAAAAAAAAACGGGTATGCCTTAGGCCCTACTAAGTATTATTTTTTTTATAAAGTTTTTTAAATGTAAACACAGTAAAAATTAAAAACAAAACACCAAAAAATGCACTTTTTTCAATATAAGATGATTTTAACAAGATGAAGTCTCCACCAAATTTTTTTGTAAAATTCTTCTGTTTTAGTACATTAGGATTAGGATGCTCATTGATCAAAATATGTTTTGTGCTAAATTGGAAAAAATAAAATATGTTGATAAATTTGCCGCCATCTTGGAAATAATGGAATGGAAAATATTAGACCTAACCTCCTTAATGTTTGTTTCAAATTTAGTAATTTTTACTCAATTGGTATGGGAGTAGCACGCGCCAATGTTGGGTTCTCGGAATATGTAATTTTTTATAAAGAATTTTTAAATTTTTTAAATTAAAAACCTTGTTTTTGTCGAATAAATCTTAACTTGTCAAGGTCATGCTAGACCAAATGACCTTAAAACCATTTTTAAAAACGAGTATAATCTTGACTATATGTGAATAACCTAATTTTTGACTATTTGTTTTTTAATTTCCCCCAACCCTTCGACGGTGAAGCAAAATAAGGGTGCTATGGGGCAAAAATTTTGTATTTTTCCACTGAACATGTGTACAAATTTACATTCTTCTGCCATCATTTCCAACGTGTCTAGGATGTATAGCTCGGGCTATCTAATATCAATTTTTTACCAAAGCTTCTTCTTATTATATCTTAAATAGTTTTTAACTTCTTTACTTCCCCTATCGACCACCTAAGGTTTGGTGATATTTATGCAATATAAAACAACTGGAAAAAATGTTAACATTTCTTATAAAAGGTTAGGGCTTATTATTATCCTAGAAACGTAAATGAGACTGTACAGTCGTCCTAAGACACTTAAAAAGTAGTACTGGTTGGTCATAGGTAAATATTTTTACATCGTTTGAATGATTGTTTTAACACAGAAGAGCTAACACATGTGCAGTTATCAAAAGTATCTTATATATGTTTTTTAAACAAATGTAAGTAAATCCTGAAGAAGCCAAAAATATAAAGTCATCATGATTTTGAGTTGGATCATTGCTTTGGCTTGGCTGTTGGTGACTATCTAAAAGAAAACAATTTAACTAGTGTGACCCCAGTAAGCAACAGATCACATAATGGTTACGTTGCATGTTGATAATATGTGTTTTTAATGTTGATACTATCATATGTCATATGTTATATTGATGTTATTTAACTTTAACGTTAAGGTAATAGAAATTTATAATATAATTAGAACGTATTAATTTTACATTAACTCCATATCCAATTTTTTGATTTAGGCAACCGGTTTCAACATGTAATCTTACAATTTAAACCCAAATAATTTTTTAAACATGTATTGATCAAATAACTGTTTATCTTGAACAAATGTTAAAATGTTAACGTTATCAGTGCATGTTGACTCAAACTTATAGTAGAAATTACATTAATGTAGAATGGGTATGTCATATAATACCGTTGTAGGCCTTTACATTACATTTAACATGGTGTCAACGTGGATCTCACATTATATAACCTACTCCAACGGTGCTATTATCACGGATCACCTAACAAACAGATAGGGAACTCAGGTGGTGGGTGGTGCTACGCGCATCTTTCACGCAGCCTGCCATGTTGGGGTCAACCACTCCAGAGGCGCATTCTGTATTTTAATATTTTTTAAATTTTTAGTACGTGTTGAGCGTAAGTGGTGTGTAGATGTTATTTTTGTGTTTGATATATGTGATGATTGATTTTAAACAATGGGAACGGTTTGTGCCGTAAGTGACTGTAAATTCAAGCGACGGTATACCCTTAATCGAAGTTATTTTCGATTTCCGCAGGATCCTATAAGGTAAGCTTATACATTCTTTTATCTTTCGGTTTTTTAAAAACTTTTGCCATATCCTATACAGGGTGTTCAATAATTAAATGTCTTATGAGATGAGCAAAGCAAGCAAGCAAATTATTTTAAAAAACTTAATTATTACCGTTTTGGTAATGCATAATTCCACAAAATTTTAATGGTCTGTTATAATTTTTAAGAAACAAAAATAAAACAAATACTAAGTTTAACACCCTGTAAAAAGAAAGACGTCTAACAAAATGTAATACGAAAAAAATCTTTGTTTTTACCATTTCCACAACCCCTTAAAGTCAGCGGCGTAGCGTGGGGGGGGGGGGGGGGTGGCGCCCCATGAGTGCCCCCGAAGCGCCCTAAGCTTGATTAAGTAACAGGGCCGGCGACGGCGAATTGAGACGGCGGCAAAGGAAACTAGACATGATGACCTTTTTTTTTGTCGCAAAATTTTTGAGGGGCGCCCTTTTTAGCTGTCGCCCCCCCCCCCCCGCCCCTTCAGGCACACTACGCCGCTGCTTAAAGTTTCATGCATCATTTAAATTACACCCTGTATAATAAACTATTGTATAATATTTGGTCAAGAGTTTTTGACACAAATTTGTTTTGTTATCATTTTTTATTATGCTACTATTTACACTTTTAAGAATACATATAAAACAACAATTTTTTTTAAATATTAGATTTTACTAAATTTTAAAATATTAATTTACCGTGAAGCAATTTTGTGCTAATTGTAAACATTATTTGGTCACCCTGTATCTCCTTAAACTTTCAATTTTTCGAAAAAACTAATAAATAATCTGATTCCAGTAAATTAAGAAATTACTCTACAATGTCAAACTTCTTATATTTAAAATTCACAATTTTACTCCTCTTGAAACTTGAAAAATGTTATCCCAATAAAACAAAAAAAGCAATCAATTTTTTTCTTGTTTGGCTGTATGCTGGAAACAACAACATGCTAACGTATTCTGGACGAAGAAGACGACCTCTTTTTGTGCTTCCCCAATCTCTCATTCAACAAAACACATTATTTTCATAGTCCCCCCTACAGAGAACAATATATAATTTTTTTACGCGGCCGAGACTCTAAAATTCATTTTAGCTCCCATTTTTAGCAGTACAAAACTATTTTAATGTTTTTAGTGTTTCTGGCAGCAAAAATATTTTTTCGCATGAACAATCTGAAACATTCATATTTTATGATAAATTTTTTTTAGTCCGGCTCTGAGTTTGATTTCCAATGCTCAGCCATCGTTGAATTCTCCGAGATCAAAGACCGCCAGCCGGCTTATTTATCTGTTTGTTAGGTGATCCGTGCTATTATCCTCCAAGCGCCGCGACGCAGAGTTTTCATCCCTCCCCCTCGATCGGCAACCCCCCGAGGTCGCAAACTTAGATGTACTATGTCTACCATCCGACCAAATTTCATTTTTGTTCGACCTTTTGCAAATAGAACCCCATATTTTGTACCTAACGCTTGGCCTATATACCCTGCCCGAAATAATTTACGGCATTTGCATAGCTTTCCTAAAAAACTTTGTAGGTGTTTTAAGTTGTTTGTTTTTAACGAAATAAAATAAAAATATTTAATTACATACTGTGACATTAAAATGTGTTATTCAACACAACAGTAAAATATTTACAGCAGCGGAAAACTTGAAATGGAACAATATAAAACCAAGGGTTTCGAAAGGCTTTCCTCTACTAAGCTTTATTATGACATGTTTTGCAATAAAGTGATTTTAGTGCGGTTTCTTTTTTAATGTTGTCGGTGAAAAGTAATTTAAAAAGCGTTAAAATACAGTATCTTTTTACATTGTTTCAAAAATGCAATACTTGTAGGTATACGATGCCAATATCGCCAATATGGAGAAAACTATAATCTTTGATGGATAAAGAAAATGGAAAACTATTAACTTTGTAATAAATAAATGCACAGGTTTTTATTTTCTAATTCAATCTATTTTAATAATTTATTTTTTTACAATAAATAGGTATAAAACAAGAAATAAACAATAAAAATATAATGAAAGTTAAACTCTAAACTCACACACGCAAGCATACATCCCCAAGCACACATTTAAAGATTGAAAATTTCGTCCAACTGCTGCATGTCGGGAATGGTTCCTATGACTGATGCTGCATTTCCCCTTTGAATGGCAAGGCTTAACCTCTGAATCAAAAATGAGGTTGATTTAGGTTCGTGGGACTTACATTCGATTTTGGCACCAAGTTCTTTGACAAAATTTTTAGTTTTTTCCCCCCAAGGTCCAAAAGTCTCTACAGGAAAAGGAACAAAAATATAATTTTGAGATAATTCTGAATATTTGTTTATTTTAATTTGTTCCGTTATTTTTGCCGCTTTTCCCGCTTTTTTTGATGTTAAATTTATGTATGAATTAGCCATAGTATCGGAGCAAGTGGCGTCCCATACTAATGGCCTACCCCTATTCCAAGGAACTAAGGTTAGACTATCAGCTCTTTTTCTATCATTCCTGCAAATTCCTGAAGGCTCCAGGATAGCTGGAACGCCCGCGGAAACAAGTGCCCTTTTAATAATGTCATTTAGGCTGCTGATGCTAACAAATTGATTATTTTAAATAAATTCTTCATTTGATTCTAGCCAGCTAACTGCGCCAGTTTAAAATTTCTAAATATTAATCGTGCCTTAGTTCTTACCTTTCTGTAAATGATTTAATTCATTTGCGCTTATATCTTTGTGTTCTTCTTTTTCTTTTTGTTTCTGTTTCTTACTGGATTTTGACATTTCTTTTTTTGGTAGACCTAATAAAAAATAAAGATACGAATTCAATGTAAATAAAATCTGTATCGCACACCCGCTGAAAAAGAGTCACAACTCAAAAATCGCTGTTATTGAGATAAACCTACCGCCATCATTGAAATAACTTGTACTTTCTTCCATAAAAGCGTTACATTTATGTTTCGACAATTCACCGCGAGATGGCGATGTGACTCTTTTATTTTGTCCAGTTTAGCTTAGGATGCGTTCCTTAACAGTGTCACTTCTGAATTTATAAGAGTGTGAACGTGGTGTTTCATCCTGAAAAGAGTCACATTTCGAGTTGTGAAGGTTTTCGTGTGAACTATTGGTCAAATCTGACCCATATAACAAGTAAAATACTGTTCTTTTTTGTGTTATGACTGTTTTTTCGAATTGTTCAGTGTACTTTGAGTTAAGGAGAAAAAGAAAAAATCTTTTGAATTTATTAGAGAATAATTACATTTCCAGTTGTTATTCGGCATTTTATAACTCGTGTTAAAAATAAATACAAAGTTTCTTCTTTTGTTTTCTTTTTTTATATTATTTACCATCCTACGTGACATCCTGATTTACAACGTCATGATGCCTTGTTCTAAAAAAGTGTCACAATATCGGGTTTTTCTCTTTTTTTTACTAAAAACGACAAAAATCATTTTTTCTGAGAAACGTACTGCACCAATTATATTGAGTTAATAGGTTCCTGTTGATATAAAATAACATGTTCACTCGTAATTTGCCATGTAAGTGAAAAATGAATCTCTCTAATGAACTAAATTCTTTAACAGCGATTTTCTCAAAACAATGTTTTTTAAGTTGTGACTATTTTTTAGCGGGGGTGCGATATGTTTGTGGCGAAATCATTTTTCAAACAAAACTGCATCTGGGTATAACGCCACTATTAAGGATTTTTTTAAATTAAGAAACCACTGCATTTCTCCTAGAAGAAGCAAAAATAAATATTTGATTAATAAAATTTGAAAAATTTATCTTTTTGATAAACACTATTGCGACGTTTCGATTTTAAACGCAGTATTTTTGTAATTAAAAAAATTTGTTAATAGTGGCGTAATATCCAGATAAAGTTTTGATTTTAGAATTAAATATGGTGTTTCTACTAAAAAACTTTTATTAAATTATAAAAGATCTTCTGATATTTATACTTACTTTTTTCAGTTACTTCTCGGGGTGGCTCTGTAATGATTGTTTTTTCGGTTGTGGGTTTTGGTGTAGTTAGAGTAGGAATATCTGCAAAAACAATTAAATTTATTAGTTCTCAAGCAACGTAGTTAGTTTAAGAGTATGTGCAGGGGCATTTTTTGTATTTGCGTGCCCTTTTCCGGGGTTTAATGCAGGTATATACAATAGTTGCATAATTTTTTCCATATTATCCTTTGAACTATGTTACAAATGTTAGATATTATTCCCCAAGTTAAACTTTAACAGCAACTTCCACAGCCACATTAGATTCACTAGTGGTCGCAGTGGAAGGGCTGCAAGGCCCACTCACATATAAATCATCAACTTCCTTAAATTAATGGAAATCATCCTGTATTCAATTTATCGTAACTAAAGGTATTTTTTCCATGACTTTTATCAATAGGCCGTTTTGAGTTAGGTATATTGGTTTTAAATTACATTAAGAAATTACATAACGCCCCATATACAGGGTGTTCGGCAAATGAACCGTCAAAATTTTTTGGGATATTGTTGGGGTCATTTGCTACTTTTTCAACCTTGGAACTTGGGTCCTTAGAGTCGCGGCTAAAGAGATATGAATTTTACATTTTTTTTTCAAATTACCCAAAATCTCACCTTTAAACCCCCCAAAAGCTTTTTATTAATGTCTGGAAAAGCACCATTTTTTTATAATTCTGTAATCTCATGCTTCTTCAACTAATTAATAGATTTGTTAAAATTGATGTACCAAAGGGACATGCGAGGTTTTTTATTAAAGAACATTAGTGATTTTGTGTAAGAAAATCAATTTCAAAATTAAAAATCAAAAAAGTATCGATAATTGAGAACTTCATTTTCTTTTAAAAACTTCTTTAGTTGATTACCTTTCTAACGGTATGCTACACAGTGATAAAATAGAACATTTCTGCTTTAAAATACGGATATTCCGTCAGAGGGGCGAGACTTAGAAACGAGACGGAATTGGTAAGAAAATCGGTAATTGTTTACCTACTTAAAAAAAAGTTAAACTTTTAACAATAATGTATTGTGTTCTTTATTTATAAATTTTGTTCGAAACGATCATAAACATCAAATTGTTTTTCATATCAAGTCCGAACGATTATTGCCCGTCTCACGAAATATCCGTATTTTAAAGCAGAATTGTTTTTTTTTAAATCTATGTGTAGCATACCGTTAGAAAGGTAATCAACTAGAGAAGTTTTTAAAAGAAAATGAAGTTCTCAAGTGTCGATACTTTTTTTAATTTTTAATTTTGAAATTGATTTTCTTTCACAAAATATGTCCCTTTGGTACATAAATTTTACCAAATCTATTAATTAGTTGAAGTAGCATAAGATTACAGAATTATAAAAAAAAATGATACTTTTCCAGACATTAATAAAAAGCTTACGAGGGTTTAAAGGTGGGATTTTGGGTAATTTGAGATTTTTTTTTTAAATTTATATCTCTTTAGCCGTGACTCTAAGGACCCAAGTTCCAAGGTTGAATAGGTAGCAAATGACCCCAACAATATCCCAAAAAATTTTGACTGTTCATGTGCCGAACACCCTGTATAGTAAATTTTTAAGAAAAACATATTAAAAATACGATACGATACGCTTGTGCTACAAACTTCTTACTTAAATAGCTTTCAAAATGGGACTCGCCCCCCCCCCCCAAACAGCGGCGTAGTTCGTCGCGTCCCGCGAAAAACAAGAAGACCTTTTTTTTTTTGTTTTTTTTGTTTGGTCGCAAGATTTTTAAGGAGCGTCTTTTTGAGCTGTCGGACCGCTCCAACACACGTTTCGAAAAAAAGGACCACGTTAGACGGTTGGACAATTTTGGTAAAATAAAATCCAGAACACGGCCAAAAATGTCGAATCATGCGCCAAGACATGTATGTCAAACCCAAATTGGCGGGTATTTTTATCTTTTAGCAACCCTCTGAGGTTTATTAAAAGATATCATTTTAATTAAAAGTTTTATTGAAAATTTGTCTATTCTCAAGAGGCTTATTGGAGTCTCAATAACTTAATAAAAGGCTATACGTTAAAAGTCTTTGTTCCAATAAAAGTTTGAGAAAGACTTGAAAATTCCGGTATCATGGAAATAAATTATTATAGATGGAAAATTTGCACAGTTTTATAAAAAGATAACTTTAAGATTTATTTTATTCAAATCAATAGAAATTTGTAAAAAAGAAACGTATCCTAATAGACTGAATTTTGTTTGGCTTTATGCGCAGCCAACGATAAAGACCGGCCATGGCGCGTTATAAGCAAGTCGGCGGTCACGTGATCTTAGGAGTTCCAGGATTCTTATTGTATTGCTTAATATATTATCTGTTTTTACACAATTTAAATAAATTTACAAAAATTTTTTGTTCAACAATTCCGATAAGGTGATCTAAGATATTTCACAATTATACTTTTGCAAGGGGCCCTATTAGGAAGAAGACTACCTGGCATTTGCTCTTAAGTTCGGTAGGCCATAATTATAGAAAATTATAGAAAAAGTTGCTCAGTTATCTATTTTTTAGAAATGCCAGCGTGTTAATTGCGAATTTTTCACTTTTCATTTGAGTCTGATAATGTAAAGCTCCATGATATAATTTTTCAGAGCTCTTTATTCAAATTCAGGTGGCATTCAGCGATTGTCGCTTCTATGGGCCCGTCGCTTTAATGGCATTTTACGACTTTTCCTCTCCACTTCAAATTCTTTTCATTTAGGCTAAGTTTTGCTTAATTTTGGACCATTTTAAAGGCAAATTTATTACCTCGCCATACTTTAGAAGTTCAAGAAGACAGGTAAAGGTTACTTAATACCATCTTAAAGAGATTGTGCAAAAATTTATTAGAGTTATCTTCTCGTTTAATAAATAAGATTTTGTAAGGATTTTCAGGGGTTTTCCTTTGTCTTTTAAAATATTTAATTTAAAGTATTTAAAGCTTGGCAAACGAAAATATATTGTTATAACTTTGAAAACTGCACTTAGTTTGTTCAAATATTATCTGGATGTATTGAGATAAGTAGCTGTATATGCTAACAACGTTGCTTAGCATACAACTAAATTTGATTTGGTACTTAACTTTTTATTTTAACGTATGTGAGTGAGTTGAGATTTCAAAAAACGTAATTTATCGATTATTTGCAGTATTGTGGCGTCATGCAGATACCACTGAGTGAGTTGAGATTCCAAAAAACGTCATTTAGCGATTTTTAGTATAGGGAAACCCATAAGACCAAAATGGCAAAACTATGAAAATTCATATTTTACAAACTATATATTTTATCAAAAAAAGCACCGAGTTGCAGTATTGTGGCGTCATACAGATACGAAAAAACCACTGAGTGAGTTGAGATTCCAGAAAACGTCATTTAGCGATTTTTAGTATGGGGAAACCCATAAGACCAAAATGGCAAAACTTTGAAAATTCATATTTTACAAACTATATAGTTTATCAAAAAAAGCACCGAGTTGCAGTATTGTGGCGTCATACAGATACGAAAAAACCACTGAGTGAGTTGAGATTCCAAAAAACGTCATTTAGCGATTTTTAGTATAGGGAAACCCATAAGGCCAAAATGGCAAAATTTTTAAAATTCATATTTTACAAACTATACAGTTTATCAAAAAAAGCACCAAGTTGCAGTATTGTGGCGTCATACAGATACGAAAAAACCACTGAGTGAGTTGAGAGAGAAAAAACGTCATTTAGCGATTTTTAGTATGGGGAAACCCATAAGGCCAAAATGGCAAAATTTTGAAAATTCATATTTTACAAACTCTACAGTTTATCAAAAAAAGCACCAAGTTGCAGTATTGTGGCATCATTCAGATACGAAAAAACCACTGATTGAGTTGAAATTCCAAAAAAGTCATATAGCGATATTTTACAAACTATACAGTATATCAAAAAAAGCACCGAGTTGCATTATTGTGTACAGAAATGTTATAGGTCATAAAAATGTCTAAAACTTTTGTAAATTTCATTTTTTACATATTAATATTCGAGAAAAATTAAAAAAACCGTAATTTTTTTTGTTTCTTTTTTTGCAAAAATAATGTTAGTTTAACAAAACTTGGTAAGAGTAGAGCTTTTTGGGTGTTTTATATCCACAATATTTTACAAACAAAAAATTTTTGAAGTTTCTAAGATATTTGTTTTTCCGTTCAAAAACACGTTTTTTTTTTAATGAAATTTCTCCTTCATAAAATTATCGTATACAATTGTACTTATACTCAGTTTTTGACATTGACATATACCTTTTAAAGAAATAAAAAACGATTATTTATTTAAAAACTAACAAAAAAATTTTACAATATTTTTTTATTTCATTTTGAATAACCGTTTTTCTGGCAGCGTGCGGAAAACGTCAATTTTTTGTATTGGGGCTAGTTGGCGCAGTTTTTGGTTTTCTAATTTGTATGTCTTTGTGGTTTATTATGTAAAATAAAAAGGTAGTGCAGCATCTAGACTAAAATTAAGAAAATTCATGTTCCTGCATTCCTGGTTCTGGGTTGCGGACCAAATTTATTAAATAACAAAAAAAAACACTTAAATTATGTTAATAAACATAAGCTAAGCTTTAATTTAAACTTTAAAAAATTAATATTTATAAAATGCCATTCACCAGTACTTTTTTTTTAACAAAAATAAAAACATAAACTAATTCAAAAAATAATATCTGTTTACTCGCTTAAGCAATTAATGCACAACAAAATTGCTGAAGTTTCACCAGCACATTCCTTATGAGCCCCGCCATGGCACGAGTTGCATTTAATCCATTTTTCCCTAGGGGCACTATTCTTATATGTATCAGTGCAATACAGACAAAAGCAGTCATCATTATCATCGCTGCTTAAGGGGTCATTATTTTATTTTTTATTTTTTTTTTGCCGGTACCTAATTTTTCTATTTATTTCGTCCTTTTCGCTTATTTCAGAAGCTTTTTTAAGTTCTACCTTCTTTTTCTTTGGAGCTTGCTCTTCGCGAAGAGCTTTTTTAATGGGCGTATCGGTTAATATAGCCGTAGTTCGTCTTTTTCGCACTTTGGTAATATTTTTTCGTGCTTCCGCTTTAGGTCAGGGCCGTATTTGAGATGGAGCTATTTCTTTTTTTTCTGGGGTTATTTCGCCCAAAATTTTACGAGACGGCCCTGGACGAATATCCTCGATTTAATTGTCGTCAACTTCTAAAGCTTGTTGTAAAAGATCAGGTTCTTGATACTCCTGTAATGCAGCTTCTGCAGCTTGGGAAACATTTTTCTCACCATTTTCTTTTACTTGATCTTCACCCAAGTCAATATTATTAGGGTTAGGTCGGTCCGTAGAATATGAAGGTAAAAACTCCCCTTCGGAAAAGATAGCCCGATTATAAGGATAAATTCCTGAAACTTAAAAACCGGCGGTAATATTTATGTTATTTCTGTACCAAAAATACTACTTGGGGTAAGTTGGCGCACGCGCCAAATTGCCCCTGAAAAAATAAGCCAATTAACCCCAATCGTATTTCTTGTTTCTTGAATTTTTTTCTCGTACAGTTATAAACAAAAATTTTAGCTTGTTTTTGAAACTAGAAATTCCAATCTTTAAACTACTCTATCTAGTACGTACCTACAGTCATAAACTAATATAATATCATAGACGCTCAGCTTTCATTAGGCCAATAGCATACTCTTTAATTCACGCACTGAGGACCTTTGAAATCAGCCGGTGACGACCGGTGAGGGCGCTGATGTCGCTATTCGTTTGGTAATAGCAGGTAACCACATGAACTCCAATGCTCGCTCTGTCTTTTTTTTCTTATGCAATAATTTACATAGGAAAAAAGAGAGAGGAAGCGTTTTTGCCCCTGTGATTACTCCATAGTGCAGTGTTGCCGATATTTTATTTAATTCAAAATCATTTGGAAAAATCTTTCAGTCACTCCTTTCAGTATACATGCAACCTTCTGTAGGGGTGGACGCGTCTTGCCCAGTGTAGGCATAGATATGTAGGTAAGAAAAAGTAGATATATTTTCTGACTTCCAAGAGTTAAGGCCAGAGGCAAATGTACAGTCCTCACACTTTAAAATTTTTCGGACAACTCAGAATTTTTTTGGGAAAACTCAAGAAATTTTCGGAAATGTCAGGAAAAACTCGGAAAATGTTTGGAAAAACTTGGAAAATTTTCAAAAAACTCGAGAAATGTTAGAAAAAACTCGGGAAATTTTCGGAAAATGTTTAGAAAACCTCGGACAATTTTCAAAAAACTTTAGAAATGTTTGAAAAACCTCGCGAAATGCTCGGAAAAACTGGGAAAATTTTCGGAAATCCTGGAAAACTTGGGAAATGGTCAGAAAAACACGGAAAATGTTCAAAAAAACTCGAGAAATGTACAGAAAAACATACATTGGAAAAGAACTCTTTAACCTGCTACCATCTGAACTGAACAAAAGGTCAAAAAAATCTTTTAAAAAACAAATAAGCACTTGGTTACTTCAAAATTATCCAAAATTAAATTAAATAAATAAATAGATACCTAACTAACTAGAAACTGATCTTCAAGAATATTTCATAACTTTTTTTTAGTTTTATATATTATTTGTTTTTTAGCTCACACATATACTATACTATAGTAGTGTGAGCTATGGTGATCCTAATTTTTTCGAGAAAAAAAAAGTTGCTCCGATTTCAAAAATTTTTATATATCTTTGCGTTTCAGATGATTTTGAAACTTTTTTGTTGCGCCGTCTGTCTGTCTGTCTGTCTGTCTGTCTGTCTGTCTGTCTGTCTGTATGTCTGTAACGACCAACGCGCATAACTCAAAAACCGCTCGGCCGATTTTAATGAAATTTGGTACATAGGTTGGGTCTTGGGTCGAGATGGTCCCATTTAAAAATGAACAAAATCGACCGAACAGAAACCAAATGAAAGGGTGGGGGTAGATTTCAAAAATTAGAGTTTATGTGAAAATATGGCGTGTGTGATATCAAACGAAAGGTAATTGAGTCTGCAGTTAAACAAAATACATTTTAATTTATTTTAAGAAAAAGGGGGGGGGTATATTTTAAAAATTAGGGTTTAAGTGAAAATATGGCGTGTGTGATATCAAACGAAAGGTAATTGAGTCCGGAGTTTAACAAAATACATTTTAGTTTTTTGTTTTTTTTAAGGGTGGGGGTAGGTTTCAAAAATTTGAGTTTAAGTCAAAATATGGCTTGTGTGGTATCAAACAAAAGGTAATTTAGTCTGGAGTTAAATAAAATATATTTCAGTTTTTAGTTATATTAGCTCACACGTACACTATATCTATAGTACCTAGTGTGAGCTTAGGGGCCCATATATTGGCAGAGTATTTTTCATTGTAGTAGTATAACTACTTAAAAATTTTGCATTTAGTTATTTTTACATTTATTTGTCTGAATTTTTTAAACTTTTTATTTAGCCAAATATTAAATTCAAAAATACGTAAAACACTTTTAAGTTAAACGGATCAACTGAAATCATCAGCTGTATAAAAAACTAAAAAATTTTAAGTACACTAACGTGACTTTTAACAGACTAAGGTAAAAGCGTGGGGTGTATAAAAATAGTGTTAATAAACGATTGTTTAATCAAATAAGAATGACTTGTCTAAAATATCAAATGCGCTAAAAACCAGGTTTGTAATTCCTTACCTGTCACTTTTCATCCCTGATTTTAATTTTTTATCCCTGATCTATCCCTGTTCATCCCAGGGATAAACAGTGACACTTTTATCTTTTATGTTTTTATCCCTAAACAACGAAAAAGGATTGGGACTGACCCTTGAAAGGAGGCGCAGTTTCATTCTTTTTTTGTAATAAGTGGACCCTTTTTGTGGTTTCTAGTTAGTAAGGTCTGGAACGAGTAACCTTATTATTCATATGGTAAGGTTAAAAACGAAATAGTCTATTACATATGAACAAGAGAAGAGAGTGACAAATTTCACACGAGCGTGAATGTTGAGAATGAGGCGCCAGCCGAGTGAAACAACAGGCGAGTGTAAGAAGTTACTTTCTATCGAGTTGTGTACGCTATCTTTCCTACGAACACTGATGAGCTATACTCATTTTTGTAAAAACGGTTCTTCAATTTTGCACAAATCAAATGAAACTGCTTTTCCGCACATGTGTGGAAAGATACTTTGCAACACATGTGCAAAAAGTATTTTTCAAAAAATGGTGTGAAACCCATGATTTTCATGTGTGGTCGTAGGAAAAATATATTGCATATGAAATACCTCTTATAAAAATAATTAACAAACAAAAGTTTAATTTGATACCTTTGCGCTTTTTTTTCTCTTACATTCTATTTAGTTCTCTTTGCTCAAATAAGCGTTCGCCCGCCTTTCTTTTTGTGTGTTCTTTCTGTCTAGAAATTAACAGTGTCGGAGTAGCAAAGGGACTACCGGGTGTGCCAAATTCAATGTAGTCGAAATTTATAAAAACTTATGTAAATATGAAGACATACGAGGGGATTATGAAAAGTCTGACTTTATGAAGGTGGCCTACAACTTTTTTATTTACAAATTTTTTTATTTTGGTGTAATTTACCTTATTAAATGCAAACTTTTTAAAATCCCGTCGGTCCTAAAAAACCACGAGGTGAATCAAATAATAGAATCTTTAATAAATATCCAAGGTGTTTTAGTATAAATTTATTTTATTTATTAAGTAATAATAAATGGATCCATGACGGATAAGATACCTTCCTAGACTAGCCAATTAGCACACAATAAGTAAACTCCACCCTATTATACCAGCCCTAAAAAGTATTTTCTAAATTTATCGGAAATGAAAGTTACGAAGTTGTTGGTTCTATCGTTGTTTGATGGATCTTCATCATACAACGGTTCTACTTAACATCTTTTAGTGATTTTTTACTGCGTATCCAAATTTTTCAAAAGGCCCGCGCGCCGCTGTTTTGTGTACCCTTCCCGATTTAACCCAAAACTAGTTAAAAATTAGTCTTGAAAAAGTTTTTGGAGTATTATAGGGTGTGTCTGTATAACTAATAAAAAAAAACTGTAATTTAACCCGGTACTCATATCTGCCGGGTGGACCAAAAAAACCCGGTCAAAATGTTTTTGTTATAACTATACTAACCAATTGATTAGGCTTTCAAGCAGAAAGATTTGATATTATAAATTCTAAGATGGCTGAGAGAATCAATCTTGCCCGTTTCAAAGAGGCTTTTTAATTCTTATATTACGGATTTTTGGAACTCAAACGCTCTGTTTTCGCCACCCTCATGCAACTAGTTACGAATCATTAAAATCCGTTTAGTGGATCTCGAAACATTAATTTTAAAACGGTTTAGTGGTTCCCGAAATATTATTCCTTAATTCTGTATCCATTCTTCCATTAATACTGAATGGATTCTATAAAATCTCTAGAATCGGTTCAGTGGTTCTTTAAATTAGAATTGTTATAGCAACTGTTATTTCAATTTCTGTCTGCAATAATTTCGTTATAAACTCACTGAATCGATTTCAATGAAAAAAAAAAAAGAATTATGGTGATACCCGATTGCTCTTTGATCAAAACTATTAAAATTGAACAAAAGTCAAATTTGTCCTTCTATGAAGGATCGCTTCTTTGTATGTTGCGAAGATTTATTTTTTTATGATTAACTTGTGCGTGGTGGACCTAGGATCTTTTAAATAAATTCAAAAAAAGGTCGAAAAATTTCTCTCAACATAAGAAAAAACTACCCTTTATGGAGGGTCAAATTCGAATTGGTAAGCCATATTATATTTAGAGATGGCTGAAAATTTAAATACGGATCTTTAATGAACTTGATCTTTGCCATGATGCTTTTTATTTAATTGTCGGTTTACCAGTAATGAATTTATGAGGAAATAAATGCACATAGAAATGGCAAGGCAATCGCATATTCTGTAAAATTTTTCTATAGTTCTAAAAAAATTCAAAACATTTTCGGAATATAAAAATAAACGAACCTTTTTAAAAAGTAAAGTTTTTATGTCCGCCATTTTGGATTTTACAATGACGGCAAATTTTGTTTGTGATCTTTTAAAAGCAATCAATCGTTAACCTGTATGTAAAAGAATATTGTTAAAACAAAAATTAATTTTTAGGGGCCTAAACCGATTTAAACGATTCATATCTCGTTGTGCGTAGCAAAGATAGAGCTTTTCGACAAACAAAAATATATATCTAAAATTTCCGTAACAGAAGAATAAACGAGCCTCTTTCAAGGTCAAGTTTGATTCTGTCTGCCATCTGGGATTTTAAGATGGTGGACAAAAATATACTTTTACACAATTGTCCGATCAATTCCCTGCAAACTACTGCTTGCTTTGGTAAAATCTATAGTTGGAAAGCTATAACGATAAACATTTTGTCCGGTTTTTTGCCCACCCGGTATGACACAATAAAGATAAAATATACATAGATGGCATATTTTTTTCTTTTGCCCTTATTATCGAAGAAATAACAGTTATTTCTTCGATGCCCTTATATCAGAGTGTAATAATAGCAAACTAATAGGCGCTAGAAAAGATCAAACTAAGGATTTTTTTCTTATTATATTTTGCATCAAACCTCTTTGTTTTTTAGAAAAAGGGTGCCAAACTTAACAGCTTTTATTTTATATTTTTTACTCCCTTGTAATAAACAATGAGAAATGCTGGCCAGTTGGCTCGATCAAGGCCATATTACACACACACACACACATTTTATATTTTATTATAACTTCCTGAAAAATTAATTTATTATAACTTCCTGAAAAATTACAACAAAATCGATATTTTTTGAAATTTTGCATGACAATAGGGGTAATAATTAAATGACAAAATTATTTAAAAATAAATAGAAATACTCAAAATTATTACCAAAAATCTCTTTTTTTCTTTAACAAATTTTAAAAACTCTTTAATATGTAGTGCTACTACAGTAAATATCGGTTATAACGACATTGAACGGACCGCTTAATTTCAGTCGTTAAAACCAAGCTTTGTAATAGAAAAAAAAAGTAAAAAGTACTAAATATTGATTGTTAAAAACTAAAATTATACTTATTTTTAAAATTTATAAAATGTAAAGAAGAAAATCTTCGATTTTGAATCCGCCAATCCAACTTATAAATTGAATTTCATCTGCCCATTCGCGTATGCAAGGAAAGGGGATAATGGGGGTAATTATCCCCTCCCAAGATTTAGATAATGCAGAACTTTTTATGAAAAATAACTTTTTTTTCTAAAATTATAAATAAAAAAGTTTTCCATATGATTCCAACTTAGGAGGACATACTGTATATATACATTTATATATGTATAAGTCGAAAACGTAAACGCCTAAGCATATTAAATAGGCAGTAGCTAGAAAAGTAATAATATTTGATTAAATTACGCGGTATACCAACCAAATTCTAAATACCGTATTCATAATGATCGAGTTCGACCAAACACACCGGGGCTCCCGAGAGGCTCTCTCTCTTTAATGCACCACATTCAAAAGAGCGGAAGAATTGCCAAGCCAAGGGTTGTCTACGCGAACTCACTAACTGTCCACCTATTGAAAAATCAATCTGGGGAAAGTAGGAGAATTGTAAAGTAGATAGGTATAATTGTCTTTGGTATGGCAACACCGCCGACTCATTCAGGCGAGACAATTAGCAATTAATATTTACACCGTCGCGTATAGCCATCTGGTATGAGATTTCGGTAACAGGGGCCATTTTTGGATCAGGCGTCTTTGTATTAGTTTATGCTACAGTTATTGTATGAAAAGTTATCGCAAATATATTAAATGAATAAAAATTTACTTACCACGTGTATAAACACATTAGAGAGCGCTCACACTGAGCGACTGAACTCTGAATACTGGAACTCTTTACAAGCAGACACTAGGTCACGTACATCAAAATTGTCTATTCGCACAACGTTGCCAGACTGGTGATTTAGTAGAAAATAGCCGTGCGTTAACTTGCCCCTGCGCCAAATAGCCCCGGTCTCCCCTACGCCAAGCAGCATAGTAAAAACTAGGCGCAAACACGCATTTTAAGTAAAAACAAAATAAAAGCAAACAAGAACCTTATAATTGAAAATGAATCACTTGGTATGTCTATCTCTAATTTTATTTAACCACGCAACACTCTTATAAATAGAGCATAGGCACTTTCAGATTCAAGCGTGGCTTGGAACCAATCTAACTCCAACCAAGTGGGACTGGAAATAAGTGATTGGAAATATTCAAAAATACTTTCGCCTCGCTTTGCTAAGACCTAGTAATTCCTGATGTATTGAAATCAATATCTGGCTGCTGGGTAACCAATTGTGAGAGTCGATGCGGGTGCCGAAACATGGATTGCGATGCACAGATTTATGTACAAAATGTCATGGTTCAGACGTTGAAAAAATTTCAAAAGATTTTGATGAATTTAATATCTCAAATGAACGGCGAGACCTTTGTCCAAATACAGAAACTCAGTTACCCGAAGAGTCAAGTTATATAGAAGAAAATTTTGAACATTGGCGTAGCTAGCCTTGCTTTTCAGGGGGGGCCGTGGCCCCGGTCTATCTTGAACAAAAAGCAAACATAGGTTTTAAAGAGTCGTGCAAAGTGTGCAATGAATAAAAAAAAATACGCGCATTAAATGTTCTAATATTTTAATATAACAAATTTAATAATACATTTACCAACTTATTTATATGTATACACAGGAAGTATGTGATTCAGCAATTCTACAAAGAAAGTTTTCTACATCGCTGACTGAAAGCGTCTACCACACTGTCTAAGTCGACCTCAACATCTTTTTCTATGAATAACAATGGCAAACCTGAGTGTCTCTCTTGAGTCATAGTTGTTCTAAGCCAATTAAAAACTCTCCTCATGGCAGAGAAAGACCTCTTGCAAGTTGCACTTGAAATTGGAAGAATACTCGCAACTTTAAAAAGTTGGTAGAGGTTTGGATAGGTGTTTTCTGCTATATGTTGTTTGATAGAATCATGACCAACAGTTTGATTTAACCGAAAAATACAATTCTTTAAAACGGTCATTTCTGCTCTTAGAGTAGAAGTATTAATATTAAAAATTTCCCGGTATTGCTCGACGAATTTATTCCATTTAACGACGTGGGAAAACTTAATATGAAAATGGTTATGAAATTGTCACCAAAATCAGAAAATTTTCATAAGACACTAAACGCTAACCTTAAAAAAAACTAAAAAGATAATTATATTTATTTTAGAAAAACAGTTTAAAAAGGTCTTTTATAACCTTACGACATCTACAACCCGATTTCGGAAACAGAGGGGCAAAGGTCGCTGTCTTTATTAAATGCGAAATTTAACTTACACTTCTATAATATTTTACAAGATGTCGCCAATATGTATGAAATATTCAATATGCATAATTATGTTTAAATTTAAAAAATATTTTCGGGAAATTGCATAAGTGCAGAAAAGTTACCGATAATTTAAAGAGAAAAAGCCTAATTCCGCAAGACAAGGGCTTTTTCCTGAAATGTAAACATTATCTGAATGATTTTAAATTTTAATGCACCTATTTTATTTGAATATTTCCCGAATAATAATAGAAAAGTATGTATTTTCAGCGTCATGTTCTTTTACTAGTAGTCGGTAGGGGAGGCCTAAAATATCTTAGGGGGGCCTGAGGGACTTCAGGGGGGGGGGGCAGCCCCCCATGGCCCCCCCTAGCTACGTCAATGATTTTGAAGATAGAGAAGCTCAGTGTGACTGAGATTTAGACCACGAAGAAGAAGAAGAAGCTGAGATTTTACCAAAAAGACCCAAGACTAGTTTAGTATTATTTAGTTATGTAAATTTTATATTATTTCCCGAATACTTTTACACCATATCTAAAACGTTTATTTGACCAGCTATCAAAATATAATAAATACAAAAGTTTCATAATTTTTTATGTGATTTAAAAATTTTAGGGTCGGAATGTAAAATTAAATTTTAAATGTCAAAATTTGACAGGTCGGTGGTTTTTTAAATTGAACACCCTATACAGTAGATACGATGAATTTCTGAAGGAGATATATCATAAAAAAGTGTTTTTGAGCGCAAAAAACAAATCTCTTAGAAACTTCTTAATTTTTTTGTTTGCAAAATATTGTAGATATTTAGCACCCAAAAGCTTTACTCTCACCTAGTTTTGTTAAACTGACATTATTCTTGCAAAAATAAAAAGTTAAAAACAAAAAATACGGTTTTTTTAATTTTTCTCGAAGATTTTGAGGTTATGTAAAAAATTTATTCAACAAAAATTTTAGATATTTTTATGACCTATGACTTTTATGTATGTCACTTTTTCTACAAAGTCGATACGATTCCTTGCCCCTTTTTACCCCCAAAACTAACCCGCAATGCCCCTGCTCACGCACTTATTTTTTTTAACTTTGTTTTTCGCCGTTCTACAATCTTTAATGCTTCAGGTCCTGTTAATAATTTTTTTCTCTCAAAGTGCAATTTGATTGGCCTAAAATGACAATCTCCTTGAAGTATGAAGTTCACAACCGGGTGACCACCGATAATTAGAACTAGAGAGAGAAAGGTTACACTACTTGTAGCCGTAGCCGTTCCAGTTACTTCGTATATAATTTCATTGTTACTAAATTAGCGCAGTATACCGGGGTACCATGCAAGAACCAGCGCCTCTCCAACGTTGTGCTCCGTACTAAACATTTACAGGGAGATTTAAAACAATATAACGCTTGCGCAGTTGTCTGTAAGCTACAGGGTGGTTTTTTAAATTATTGTATACCGGATGCTCAGAGCCATCAATGCAATCGTTCTCCAATCATGTAGCTTCTTATAATATGGTGTGTTGAATAGATTTTATAAAATTAAATTTTAACATCAAAAAATCCATTATACTCGTCAATTAAATAGGTTTAAATTTAAACACTGGGCGCTGATAAGAATGAGTTATTTTGTGTCAACGCTCAATTTGCCTAAAAACACTCTATATACTTAATTAAAGAATTTTTTTATTAATGACTACTAGCAACAAAAAAAAGGATTGTTAAATTTTTTATTCAATCTAAGGTTTAAAAGTTTGTTTCCCATTGGTTTAGGTACATAAATTACTTTAAGGCGCTAATTTTTTGGTTAAAAAAAAGGGCTCTAACGAATATTATGCAGTAAATTCCTTTTTATCAGTGCATATAAAATATTTATAAACTTGAGTGCATAGAAATCGGCCCACTGTAAACTTTTTACTTTAACTATATTTTTTTAAAGAATTATTCGTCAGATCAAAAAAAGAAATATGCTGTTTGAAAGACAATTTAATATGCTTTAATGCGAGTATAAATTTTTTAAGAAAGCTTATCGTTTATATGCGTAGCAACCGGTAAACAAATGGTGTATGTGGTGTTTGTAACGAAAATAACAAATTTGTCAAATTGCGTTTGCAACTGAAATTTACATATTATTCGTTCTTCAAAATCTCAATAGTGTTCAAGTGTGTAAATTTAATGCATACTGTTAGCCCGCGATTAGAAAAACGATAACTGCAATGGACTGTAAATATTTTAATTAATGAAAGCGCGAACAAACATAAATTTATTGATATGAAATTACGAAATAATCAAACGTCCATAGGTTAATTGTTGTGCCACACAACGGCAATCAGAAACAAAGGCACTCACCAGTTTGCAGCCAATTTATCCACTTCCAAGGGGCCTCTTTTTGGATCTAATGATGTCACCATGTAGCTGAAGGGCTGAAGTTTCTAGTTCTATGCTTCAGTACACCAAAATCGAGCACTTTGAGGTGTAGAAATTTGAAATAGTTGGAGAACGAAATTAACACGCCATTTCTCGAGGCGATTGACAAAGGATCTCACTGGTTGTTGGTGCGCATGTCCAAATACGCAAAATGCGCTCTGTCCTTCATCCAATTGTGTGGTTTTAAAAATATATAAACAACCGCGAAATTTAGCGGGAGCTAACACATACTACCTTTGATTATGTTGTAAACATTGATACTACACCACAAAAATCTGCCTAAGTTATTGCTATAATCGAAAATGGACATAGTCAGCGTGCTGTTGCCAGACAATTGAATATGATTCGCGCAGCGGTTCGAAGAGTGTACCAGCGTTATGAGGACACTGGAGACTTTCATAGGCGACCTGGAACAGGCAGAAGGCGTTTTCCAACCGCTTGTGATCACCGCTTTATTGTGCCAACAACATTAAGAAATCGTCACATTAATGGCGTTCAAGTGCAACGACAGCTCCGTGAGGCGCGAGGAGTGGCTATTAGTCAGTGGACAGTAAGACGAAGACTGCAGGAAAATAACCTGACCCCTAAAACACCTGCGATTGGTCCAAAACTTACTCCAGCTCATCGGCAAACGCATGCGTTTTGCACAGGATCATCTGAATTGGACGTTGGAACCATGGGGTTCTGTTCTGCTCTCAGATGAGTCCAGAATATGCCTCCATGGTAGCGACCGAAGAAGGAAAGTGTACCGAAGACCAAGAGAGCGATTTGCCGATTGCTGCTTTGAAGAGCGGAGTGCTTATGGAGGTGGTTCCTGCATGATCTGGGGTGCAATTTACAGTGGGCCGATTTCTATGCACGCAAGTGTATATCTGCTCAATATGTATAGCAGTTTATTTTCGCCTGCTATTGTTCTAGTATCTCTCGTATCTCGGTAGATGGCGCTTCTTGCGAGAGTTTTATTTTATTGTTTTTACGGTTAAACGCACTCGCGAGGAGATCCCTATCACGCTCGAGAAGCGTCCAGTGCGCGGAAATGTTGGTGTGTATTGGTTTTGAAACGGTTCAGGTTGTAATCTGCAGGGAAAACTGTCGCAGGGAGTTTATTCCACAGCGATGCTGTTCTCCAGAGATATGAATTCTGATATAATGAGGTTCTTGGTAACTCTATTTTGACAATAAATTGATGGTTACCGTCTGTTTGACGTGTTCGCCTAGTAGGTGCTACTCTCGGGGGGATCATACGTGCCAACTCTTCAGAGCATTTTCCGTGATAATACCTGTAGAAGAGAGATAGATCGCCCACAGTTCTTCGATGTTCGAGACTATCCAAGCTACGGGTAAGTGCGGGGTCATTGATCAGCTTGATAGCTCGCTTTTGCACGGTGTTCAAAAGCATTAAGGTATGTTTGGGTGCCGCACTCCATACATGTGAGCAGTACTCCATAGTTGGTCGAATCTGGGCTTTGTAGAGTGTCAGCAGTTGGCTTGGTGTATACAGATGTCTTGTACAAAATAGCACTCCAAGCTTTTTGGACGCCCTTTTAGCTATATCTGCCAAGTGACTGTGCCAAGTTGGTCTCTGCAGTGACTCCTAAGATGTTCAACTGGCTCTGCAATGTGACAGCACTTCCAGATAGCATGATGTTTGGCTCGCCAGTGCTGGTCTTTTTTGAAAACAGGGCTGCTTGGGTTTTCTGCGCGTTGAACTGTACAAGGTTTTTGTTGCCCCAGTCCTCTATTATCTCCAGGTCGTTATTTATCTGCGATATTTGAGTTAGTCTAAGATGATGGAATTCACGTGCGGATAGACACTGAGTGGGTGGTATGACTGAGGAGACTACATTGCCATCATCTGCAAAGCAATAAAGTGGATTTGCTGTTTTATCTATGAGGTCATATATGTAAATCAGAAAAAGTGTTGGCGAAAGGATTGCTCCCTGTGGCACACCAGCATTTAATTGGTAAGAGTTGGAGTTCCGGCCATCCAGCGCAACATAAATGGATCTATCCTTTCAAACCAGGTGCAAAGTTTCGGCGACAATCCCATTGCTTTGAGCTTGTTGAGCAGATTTTCATGCCAGACTTTATCGAATGCTTTAGATATATCTAAGGCAATTGTTCTTGTTTCACCCCGTAACTCAATCGCTTTTTGCCATAAGTGAGTGACGTATGTAAATAAATCGCCAGTTGACCTATTTTTTCGAAATCCGTATTGCTTGTCGTTGATAATTTTGTACTTTTCTAAGTACTTGGTTAGGTGATTGTTCACAACTCTTTCCATTACTTTTGATGTCACCGGAAGTAGAGCAATTGGTCTATAGTTTAACGGATCTGTCTTTTTTCCTTTCTTTGGAATAGGTTGTACTGCGGCAGACTTCCATGATGATGGATATACTCCTTGCCTGTAAGATAAATTGAATAATTTAGCGAAAGTTGAGGTGAGTTCGTTGGCACAATTTTTGAGTAATATCGCGGGAATGCCATCTGGACCCATTGCTTTGTTTGTATCCAACTTTTTAAGGGATTTTCGTATTTCTCTGTGACAAAAGGGTACCTCTGGCATACTGTGGGAAACCCTGTCAATGAACGGTGGAGTTTTTCCATTTGGCACTGTTAGGTTTGAGTTGTGGGAAAAGATTTTGGCCAGCATATTGGCTTTTTCCTCTGATGTTGTGGCTAAGTGAGTATTTTTATCTGTAAGTGGTTGTATGGATGACTTGGTAAAGTTTGATCCAACAGCTTTTGCAAGAGACCAAAAGGACCTAGAACTACTTGGACAATTCAGCAACCTGTTTTTTATTCTTTGATTGTATGTTTATTTGGCGGCGTCAATAGTAATTTTGCAACTATTTCTGGTTTCTATAAATTCTGTGTGGTTTTGAGCGGTTTGTTGTCGTTTCCAAAGGTTATATGCTCTGTGTTTTTTCTGTACAGCCGTTTGACACTGGCTGTTGAACCAAGGTTTTGCATTTGCTCTGCGTTTCATTTACATAGGATTAGAGACAAAACCGTCTAATTAACTTCGCAAGAGTGTCACATTGACCAAGCAATGTTTTGAGAAGTCCCATAAGGATGAAACAGTTAACTGTCAACACCTATTAAGTGTCCATTAGAACTTGGACCCCCGTGAGGTTAAGCTTTCAAGCTACCCACGGAAAAATATGAGAGAAACAAAAACTCCTTTTTTACCCGATTAGTCACGAAACTTGTTTGATTTTTAAATTCACGGGTACTAATCTTCACGTTTGGAAAAAAAAATTCTCCAGTTTTTTTTGGCCCACCCGGTATTTATTACAAATTTAACTCGTTTTAATAAAAAACCTTTTTTCGGTTATCGTTGTTGTACTTTTGCTTCTGTATGAAATATGTATATTTTGTATATCTATTTTTTTCCGGGCCGGTTTACAGTTCCCCATCCACCCCTGGGGGACGGGTGGTCTGATAGTCAACTCTGGACACATTAGTATAATGTTGTGTGTAAAAAGTAAATGGCTACATGCAGTAGCTTTGCATGGGTTAAATTATATTATTATGTGAACCTCCATTCGGTTTTCAACTATTTTAAACCATTCAGTTTTCAATCTCATCATGTCTTTATACGGATATTTTTATGTATCAGTCGATCTCTATGTTTGCCTTCCCACGTAAAAATCGCAAAAATACAATCAGAACACACTTTAATGTTTTTCGTAAACCTGCCTTCCATTACTAGAAAAAAATACTCTGCCAATATATGGGCCCCTAAGCTCACACTAGGTACTATAGTTATAGTGTACGTGTGAGCTAATATAACTAAAAACTGAAATATATTTTATTCAACTCCACACTAAATTACTTTTTGTTTGATACCACACAAGCCATGTTTTGACTTAAACTCAAATTTTTGAAATCCACCCCCACCCTTAAAAAAAAACAAAAACTAAAATGTATTTTGTTGAACTCCGGACTTAATTACCTTTCGTTTGATATCACACACGCCATATTTTCACTTAAACTCTAATTTTTGAAATATACCCCCACTCTTTTTTTAAAATAAATTAAAATGTATTTTGTTTAACTCCAGACTCAATTACCTTTGTTTGATATCACACACGCCATATTTTCACATAAACTCTAATTTTTTTAATCTATCCCCACCCTTTTATTTGGTTTGTGTTCGGTGGATTTTGTTCATTTTTAAATGGGACCATCTCGACCCAAGACCCAGCCTAGGTACCAAATTTCATTGAAATCGGCCAAGCGGTTTTTGAGTTATGCGCGTTGGTCGTTACAGACATACATACAGACAGACAGACAGACAGACAGACAGACAGACAGACAGACAGACAGACAGACAGACAGACAGACAGACAGACAGACAGACAGACAGACAGACAGACAGACAGACAGACAGACAGACAGACAGACAGACAGACAGACAGACAGACAGACAGACAGACAGACAGACAGACAGACAGACAGACAGACAGACAGACAGACAGACATACAGACAGACAGACAGACAGACAGACAGACAGACAGACAGACAGACATACAGACAGACAGACAGACAGACAGACGGCGCAACAAAAAAGTTTCAAAATCATCTGAAACGCAAAGAATTATAAAAAATTTTGAAATCGGAGCAACTTTTTTTTTCTCGAAAAAATTAGGATCCGCATAGCTCACACTACTATAGTATAGTATATGTGTGAGCTAATATTACAGAAGGATCACGACACAAAGACTTTGTCAAAAGTTTGGGATTGCGAAAATCAAAAAAAAAGCTGCTTATTCTTAAGAGAGTGGCTTTAAAAACACGATTGTTTGAAAACCAACCATTATGTTAACCCGGCGTTGGTACACCTGGGTATGACATACCCGGGATTGAGAAAAACCAACAGAATTTATGACTGAAAATTTTGTAATTTTTTAATTATTGTTGTATTGTCATCGGACCGCTATATGTATACCAAATTTCATCCAAATCGGATAATGGGAAGTGTGTCAAAAACGCATTTTTCTATAGAAGGGGTGGCGGAAGGGGTGAGAGGATATTTTTTTCTTAATGTTGTATTGTCATGGGACCACTATGTGTGTACCAAATTTTATCCAAATCGGATAATGAGAAGTGTGTCAAAAACGCTTCACAAGATTTGATAGATAGTTAGTTAGTTAGTTAGATAGTTAGTTAGATAGTTAGTTAGATAGTTAGTTAGATAGTTAGTTAGATAGTTAGTTAGATAGTTAGTTAGATAGTTAGTTAGATAGTTAGTTAGATAGTTAGTTAGATAGTTAGTTAGATAGTTAGTTAGATAGTTAGTTAGATAGTTAGTTAGATAGTTAGTTAGATAGTTAGTTAGATAGTTAGTTAGATAGTTAGTTAGATAGTTAGTTAGATAGTTAGTTAGATAGTTAGTTGGATAGTTAGTTAGATAGTTAGTTAGATAGTTAGTTAGATAGTTAGTTAGATAGTTAGTTAGATAGTTAGTTAGATAGTTACTTAGATAGTTAGTTAGATAGTTAGTTAGATAGTTAGTTAGATAGTTAGTTAGATAGTTAGTTAGATAGTTAGTTAGATAGTTAGTTAGATAGTTAGTTAGATAGTTAGTTAGATAGTTAGTTAGATAGTTAGTTGGATAGTTAGTTAGATAGTTAGTTAGATAGTTAGTTAGATAATTAGTTAGATAGTTAGTAAGATAGTTAGTTAGACAGAACATCTGAAGCTAAATAAAAGCTTGTCAAAAAGTACAATTCTGTTTAAATTTGCAAAAACATGCTTTACATACAATGTGCGTTGCGGAAATATACGCTAAAAGCACTTTAGCTGTGTAGTTGGTGATATTTTCTTTCAAATCATTTCCGCGTACGTGCACAAAGCTGAATTTCATAACGCTCAAACGTTATAAAGCCATGATCCATGTGTATGCATCAGATATTCCCAGAGAGGCGTAATATTGAAATTGAATAAAGCGGTTTATGTGACTATGCAAAAAATATTTATTAAATTTTAACGCCGCTATTGGCACAAGATTTATATATTTTAGAATACATTAAGTGTAGGAAGAGATTATATGTAGGGTAAATTCGGGAGAGTTGCCGCACTTGTTGAAAAATAGCTGTAACATTTGTAAGTCTCGAGATTTTTTTCTTCAAAATGAATCAATGCACAGGTACTGCGTTAAACTTTATTAAAATTAATTAATTAATTAATCAAAATATTCGTTTTTTGTTTTTTTATTGCGTGTCCTTTAGATTTTCCCTTCGGTATTTAGCTTAATGCGTATGTCGTGATCAAATCGTAGCCCACGAGAAAGACCGGCCCGGGCGCGGAAATATCACGTGACCATAGGAGGGTAACAAAAGAACGCCTCTCGGCCAGCTGTCAATATAAACCATGTGTTTTCAGTTTTGGAATGTTTGTTTACGTCGATTTTTTTTTAATTCGGGCACGTATTTTATGTGAATTTTATCAAAGTTATTAAAATAACACAGCCCACGAAAAAGACTGTAGTGAGCTGCGTTAAAATAATTAATGACTAATGAGTAAATTATAAAGAAAATACCTATAAGATAAATAATGCCGCGAACGTGTAATTAGTGTTGTTCCTTGTCGGTTCAACTACAAAACTGAAACCTAATATGTGTCAACTTTTAATTTGCCAGTGGATAAACAAGTGCATGAAATTTGGTTGCGAAAAATTCCTAATGATTTAAGTAATAAACGTCTACAAGTTTGCATCAAACATTTTCCTAACGAGCAGGTTATTAAGTTTGATAAGTGTTATTTTAAATGGAGAGCTAAAAAATTTTAAAAGACAAAAACCCAAATTAACGTACCTACGATTTTTGAAAATGTCCCGAAATAACTAAGTAGATAATCTGTATCCACTGTTTGATAAGCTGATGTCGAGAGGCAACAAATGGAAACTGCAATACAAGAAATCAAAAGTTTTATCAAATATTGACAACATTTCAAAATTTTATTGTTCTAATACTAAGACAAACAAAAATTGGATTTTAACCCAAAAACGTGACACAGTCTGCCTATGCCTGATGACATTTTTGAACAACAATCCATCACTGTTAGCATCTCTAGTTGTTGAGGGAGGTTTGTCATTTTTTGTGAATGTTAACAATGTGTCCATTTCAAAAAACAAACTGCCAAAAAAGCAGGAGTTTTATTTTTGGACTGCACCGATACACTTGAAGTGCGAATGCAGTTTATTGAAATGAAAGTTACAAACGGGAAAGAAGTGGTAAAAGATAAGATCTTGGATAAGATTGATCAAATAATAGACATACTTAGTGACATTTTCGATAGTGAGAGTGAAAATGTGTTCAATTGTCATTTCTTATGAAACAATTAGGTCTCTTGAAAAGGTAACCTGAGAATCGAAGATATGGTGGATACACTTTAATGTTGGCTTCATCTTTGTTTATCCAATCATCCAGTGCATACACGTCAATTTACAATTCTAAGGTAATATGTCTTCCGCACCCTCGCAATATTAAAATACTGATTTTTAAAATATTGTTAACAGATAGTAATCTCTCTGGTAGTGTGAAATATTTAAAAAGTAAGACACAGCTTTTAAATGAACATGAGTTGGTAGTTAACTTACACATTAATGAAATATATATTAAACTTTGTGCTGGGTAATTTTTCAAAAAATTATTGACGACCACTGCATTCAGTTCATTTAATGTGAAAACCATCTCACTTATTCACAAAATCACTTGTTTCGTTTTAATAAATTATTGTGAAATGTTTTATATTGAAAATTTTTCTTCAGATAACTCTAGCGAGTGTTTTTGTGGAGAAAAACTATTGTCAAAGCTTGAAAAAATTAGTTGAAGGGCACAATGATTTAGTGTCTGCTAATAAATCTTTGAATAAGAACTCAGACAAAGATGATGACACTAAAAGAAAACTTAAAAAACTAAAAGCCTAGGTTTGATATGTCCAATTTTGAAAGATTTGTATAGATTTGAAGTAACTAACGATATTATGGACCTAATATATGTACCTAAAGATATTAGAGTGCAAATTTTGTATATTTTTTTATTTTGTAGACTCGGTTCTTTTATCCATAATAAACACATACATCAACAAAATATTTTTTTCAATTTATGCCTATATGAGAACAAAAAATTTTTGTCAATTTATTTAAGTTGTGTAAATACACATAAAATATTAAGCAATAGAATAAAAATCCTGGAACTCCTAAGATCACGTGACCGCCGAATTGCTTATAACGCGCCATGGCCGGTCTTTGTCGTTGGCTGCGGATCAAATAATTGCAGAAGAAAATTTTGTACCGTGTTACGTCTTTGTTTCTTCGCTTTTCTCACCTTTTTACCTGGTTTCCTTCATGGCACACGAGGAATCCTCCCTTATCACTACGAAACGAGAACGCCTTGTAAACAGGATGTAAGGGTGAATCTTATTCCCTTCTCCCATTCAGTATACCCGATCTCCGTTTCTCTCGCCTGATGTCTCTCGGTGAGAGTTTCCAGGCCAAAAGTAACTTTCTTAAATATTTCATAAAATCAGTAGCCCCGAGGGTTTACACCTTTACAAAAATTATTATTATTATTATTTCACAAAAACCGCGCTGTTTACTCTCTTGCTGACCTTGTTTCTATTTTTTTTTTAACTCGTTGATCTCTGGCGCAGTTGAACTTCTATGGTTTAACCTAACTTGGGCGGACTTTACTTATCGTGTGTTGAGTGTACGTTTTTAACACCGTACATTTTAAATTAACTGATCAAATATAATCTCTAATTTTTAACCTGACAACCAATTTTTCTTAACTTTTAGTTTGTTAGTCTGCCTAAACTGCTTGTCAATTTTTGTCACTTTCTGTGGATTTTACTACAAAAGACGAACCTTTACCATCTTTGCCAGTCTTATTTTATTTTATCCTTATTTCACTTACGCCAACCTTGACTACATTCGTCAGGTGTACCCCTAAGCTAACCTAAAATCGACGCAGAATTTTTTATATAACAGTTTAACTAACCAGTGTAGTTTTCGTAAAAAAATACTACGCGAAGGGTTATTGAATAGTTAGTTATTTAGTTACCCTAGCTCCTAATACTTCTTTTCTAATTAATCTAAATATTCGTCTGTTGGTTTTTTTTATTTTTACTTGCGTATCCTTGAGATTTTCTTTTCGTTAGTTAGCTTAATGCGTATCTGGTCAACAAATAAATTGGGAAGGAAATTTTGTAACCTTTCACGTCTTTGTTTTTTCGCTTTTCTCAATTTATTTCCTGGTTGCCTTCGTGGCACACGAACAATCCTCCCTTATCACGACGAAACGAGAACGCCTAGTAAACAGTGCTTCCATATTGTCGTAGTATTGATAAGCCCTGTCTAACTTTGGTTAGTTCGCCTTTCGCCCTAGTAAAAGTGAATCTTATTCCCTTCTCCAATTCAGTATACCAGATCTTCGTTTCAATCGCCTCATGTATTAGAATAGATGTACAGGGTGATTTTCACTTGAATGATCCTAACCACATGAAAATAGAATGTTTCAAAAACCTAACCTAACGAAACCTAATCAAATCTAACCGAACCATAGCAAACTAAACCAATAATTAAAAAAAAAAAACTTTCCTGACTTCCTACCCGGGAACCTAGAGGATGTGAATCCGAACCGGACCGAACCGAACCTATCCAAACCTAACCATACCCAACTAAACCTAATTAGCAGTGTTGTAGTTTAGTTTGGTTAGGTTAGGTTTGGTTCAGTTTAGTTAGGTTCGGTTCGGTTCGGTTCGGTTCGGTTCGGTTCGGTTCGGATTCACATCCTCCAGGATCCCGGGTAGGAAGTCAGGAAAGTTTTTTTTTTTTTTTAATTATTGGTTTAGTTTGCTTTGGTTCGGTTCGGTTAGATTTGATTAGGTTTCGTTAGGTTAGGTTTTTGAAACTTTCTATTTTCATGTGGTTAGAATCATTCAAGTGAAAATCACCCTGTATTCATCTATTCTAATACATGAGTTCAATAATATTGGTAGATCTGCGCATGCGAAGTCAGGGATTGAAAGTGGACTTGGTAGGGCTAGCGTCTTGTTTCTGTATACCAATGCAAGCAAAAACATTCGCTAGCACACTAATGACACCGACATTTTTGTTAAATAAGCGAAAATACCGTCTGCTATTGTGGGTCTCGTATGTCTTTTTGAATTATAAATCTGTTAATCGCGATATTATATTTTATTTTATTTGGGCGACAAAAAAATTATTCACTAGGAAGGTGGCCTTGGCCAACTACCTTTTTTCTTAAAACCGTTGCCTCCTAATTTGGAAAAAAAAACTGAGAAAACTTTTGTCGATAAAAACAAAAAACCCCACTTTATGATATGGCTTTTTCCCCGTACGACTTTTAGCTCCTGTATTGTTTTATTTTTTAAACTCGGCTTTCCGACACCATGTCACGAATAAATGGTGGTGCTAAAATTAAGGATTAATGGGAATAAAAGTTGTATTTTATAATTAGTCGGACTACAAAGGTTGATACGTTGGCTTTAGGGAATAAACACCCAAACTTAACAGCCAAAAAGTGTCACCCGTCCGTATAGCGGTTACGTATTCGCGAGAAACCGATTTATACTTGTTATAGGAAAAAAGCCGTACCTCTAGTACGGCGAGGCAACGCCTCGCGTCACCGTAATTTGGTCTCGCGAGTCTAAGTCAAAAAGCCCTGGTACTTCGATTCTGATTGAAAACTCTTGTTGCTGAATTGCATATAATTTTGTTGACGTTAATTGATTTATAAGGTGTCCCAATAATTATATCATGCTACCTGTGCAAGCTGTGCAAGCTGTGCTTGACAATTACACTTGCTTAACTCGGCTTGGTTAAGCAGCAGGACTAAAGTAAAAGTTTACTGCCAGGGAGCAGCCTCACTCCCTGCAATGACCAAGAAGGCTTATGGTGCAGTAAACTAAGTAGGTATAGTGAGAACAACTATCAAATGTTGAACCTGCTTTATTGAGATCCTCTCTTTTTATATTCAAAAATTGTTATGGTTCGTGATAAATTATAAAATATAAAATTCCATATAATGTGTTGTTTTATAAACTAAATAATTTATACAATTTAAATAGGTAAACTTGAGAAGGTTAGTTTATGTTATTAAAACCTTATTTCTCAAGATCACCCATGTCTAAATAATAAATTTAATTAAAAATGAAGATTTATGAAAAATGGTAAAAAAAGAAAATCTGTTTAATTTTGTAAACACTACCTATAAATATTAAGAATAACTTATAAATATTGCTTAAAGCCCTTATGCCTTGTAAGGTTTATATTTAAGGGCTGCGTGCACGTGAAAATACGAATCCATATTTATAACATACGTAAACAAATAACCAAATCTGGTCCACCAACTTAGAGCAATGTAGAAAATAGACTATCCGGGCGGGAAAAGTGCGCAAATTACATATACTATGAAGCCATCTATAACCTATGCTCACTAGTTACAGTCAATAAGAACACTTTTTTAACGCTAATTGGTTATGATAGAAAATTTTTGAATATTGAGGTTTCGATCGTCCAAATTAAACAACCTCACTACAGTGCGCAGTGTTTAAAAAAGGTAAAACAATGCAAGTGGAAAAACTTTATGTCTACTCAATCATTGTCCTAAACTTTTAAACAAAGAAAACTTTCAATAAACCACAAATCTCACTTCCTGGAAAATCTTTCTGACTATTAAAAAGTTTTATTTTACTGGAAATAACACTAGGCTCACTCTAGAGGTATGTATAAGAAGATATAATGACCCACGGTCTCTAAATAAACCGGTTGTCTGGTAACTTGGTGTCATGACGGCCGTGACGTCAGAGCTACGTCACAGTTTTCCTATGAATCTGCAGTCCAACGCTGTTTATTAGTGTTTATAACGTAATATCGTCTTTTGTCAGAAAATTTTGTACATTTTGGGTCTTGTAAGTAATATTTATACTTGTTCTGTGCTTGCTATAAATATATTAAAGACTAACTAAAATAAATTTTAGCCGCCTCTTATTATTTTATACTAAATTGATAATGACCGATCTACCGAAAACAAATTGGCAAGCAGAAAATGAGTTAAAAACTTACGATAAAGTTTAATAGTTCCATCAGTCTCTCCAAGCGAATTTTTGGTGACGCACTTGTAGGAACCGTAATCAGCTGGACTGACGCTCTTGATGGTCAACTTCATATGCACCTTGTATGCGTTGTCTACTATTTTGGGGTCATATTTCGTTCCTAAAATCAAAAACTTTCTTGGATTGCAATTAACTAAGTTTATGCTTTTTAGTTTATTTTATCCATACCATGGGCATGCCTCGGCCCCAATAAAAAAATTTTCGTTTAAAATAAGTTACTTTATATTTAGATTCAGAGTTTCTTAATGATTTTAAAGCTCGTTATTCTCTTTCAGAAACTTGCTATTTGGAGTTTAATAAGTTACATTTAGATATTATTTCGGATAAAAAGATGACGGATTCTGCTTTAGATCAACAAGATGAAATTCGTATTGAGGTTGACGAACAATTTTTTTCTGTAAAATGCACTTATAATGAGTTATGCATAAGGCATGACGTCACTTTGTCGGTTCCACCATCACCAACAGGGCACCATAGTACCCCACACGTTAATTTTAATATGCCTAGATTGGATGTACCCTGTTTTTCAGGTCATTTAAAAAGCTGGCCCACGTTTTTTGATTTAGATAAAAGTTCTGTGCATCATGCAGCTCATTTTTCAAAGGCACACAAGTTTCAGTTGCTTCTTACTTTGGTTTCTGAGGAGAGTCTTGGATTGTTAAAAAATATTCCGATAACTGATGATAATTACCTCCTTGTGTACGATACTTTGGTGCAGAGGTACGATAATCGTAGGTTATTGGCCACAACTTATTTTCATGAAATATTGTATTTACCTATAATTTCAAGCCCTCAGAACCACGCTTTGCGTAATTTAGTAGATAGATTCTAGGAGAACGTGAAGCACTGCAGAGTGGGACTTTGTGCTTTTCAATTTATTACTTTTAAAAATCGAATCAGATACCTCGCAGAGGTTTGAAATGGAGCATGCCAAATTTGATATGCCCAGTTACACGCAATTAAAAGTATTTTTAAATAATCGTTGTAAGGTATTAGATACTTTGATCTGTACCCAAGATGATAAATCAAAAAGTGGTGGCTCATTCAGCCTTCGATTAAATCTTCTCATAGCTCACGCTTAAATAATAGAGGAAGTTATAATCAAGGCCCTGCTTGCAATAACTTTTATGTTAATACACCGAATCCTAATAATGGCAACTCACAAAATTGTGGGATCTGTCAATCCAGGCATTCGGTCTATAATTGTACTGTTTTTCTTAGTAAATCTCCTCATGAACGATACTTGCTTGTCAAACGCCATCGTCTATGTGTAAATTGTATAAGTTCACGTAAACTATCAAAATGTAATTCTAATAAATTTTGCTCCGTTTGCAATAATCCTAACAGCCGCCATCTCAAATCAGCCCACTAAACCACCCTTTAGATTAATTGATTTAACATCTTAGTTTCAGACTAAGCAGGCGCAATTCCCAGAAAATCAGAATTTAAATCGAACATTTTTTGTCATATATACCTTACATCATCAAATCAGCCTACTAAACCACATTAATTGATTTGGCTCATTTTTTTAACATCTGTTTGAGACCAATAATTTCGATAAAATCAGAATCTAAATCAAAATTTTTTTGTCATTTACACCTTACTCAAACTCAATCCGTGGACACTCTGTATATATATATCGAAATGAAAGCACTCTGCCTTTAATAATTTTTTTAAAATAAAATGTAAAAAATGCATATTAGTATCATTTGTAAAAAGTGTTCAGATTTCTCTTCACATTTTCAGAAATCTATGGTTTAAAACTTTCAAATAATATAATAAAAAAAAGGTACCTGCCTAATACGGGTCGTAGCTTGTTAGAAGGGTGGAAATTCGAAAAAGATAGGTCGTTGCCATCGACCAGGGTAGTTGTAAGAGAACTCTCAATGCGTCCGTACGTCTCTCGGCTCCGCATTTTACTTTCGTTTTTGTTGGCTCTATCGGTTTGAAAAATATTGTTTTTTTAACCCGCTCTCTTTTTTAATTAAGTTTAAGTATTCAGAAGATCTTACTTTTAGTGGTTTTAAATGTGTTTAATGTAAAATTTACAGTGCATTAATATACCCCAAATATCCACAAATCATCTTAATTATTTCACCCCGAACCAGTGCACCTATGTTCACCAGAGTGGAGCGGAGAAATAAATCCCTCCAAAAAGAATAATAGCTATTAATTTAATCTGTATAACAATATAGTTTCTAGAGCAGAATTGTCGCTTTGCAATACCGCTTAATTAGTAGTTTAAACTAGACTTAAGTTTAAACTAATCACAGAGGACGCGCCTGGCATTTAGCAGCACTTTTGATCCTTTAATTTATCTAAATTTATGGGGAGAAAATGCTGGTATACATTGGCCAGATAAAATATACCCTTTACATAGTGAATTATATTTCAGCGCTGAAAATCGGATTTTTTTATTGTTAGTCAAACACAAGGGCAGGTTTCTCAATCCCATGTCCTTCTTAACTTAAAGGGGCATATTTATAATCTATTTAAATTTGATTATTTGAATTTGATTATCGAAATTTAAGAAATCTGGAAAGAAATGGGGGGAGAGGTGTCCCGCCTTGCCCCCTTGGATACTGCCTTGTTGCTAGTATATTAGGTAAACAGATTTATACTAATTTTCAAAAGTTGTCATTCTTTTCAATAGAGAATTTATTCCGTGCGCAGTTTAGGGCCACTGAATATTAAACAATTTGAATTTCAATTTTATCCATAAGGGACTTTCATTAACATTTTAAACAGTTTTAAACAATCAATATTCGTGTTCATAGTGTAAAACCGTAATTTAACGTATATTATTAAGTATTTTCCGAGTGTATTTTCCAAGAATATTTTAGTAATAAGTTAGTGAGTTTAATAAGGTATTTTGGAATTACTCTTAAGATATATAAAGAAATAGTAAGTCTTCTGGAGACTGGCTACTTGACAAAACATAAAAAGATGTAGGAGTTATGGTGAGACTCCTCAACGGGCACTGCATTCTTCAAGGCCGCAGCCATGCTAGAAATGAAGAAAGACATAAAGTGCATATTTTATTACTAAATATTCGGTTTGCGTTATTTTGTCCAAAAAAAATTAAGCAATAATCAAATATTCGGTTCTGGATTCTGTACTCTACATTGGCTTAAATTTAGGCACAATTTTTTTAATCGATAAAGTTCTGCTGCAAAGACAATAATTTTTTATACACTTGGGATGAAGTTAAGTAAAAAACTATATGGTATAGGCACGAGATATCCTTCTTGAGATGCACCAGAGCAGATATTACTTAAAAATAATTTTGTGTTATAGTTGAGTTGAGGCTTATAGTCAAAAATCGTGTTTGTTATAAAAGATTTTTTAAAACTATTTTAAGTCACGGGGTGTTTGCCTTCAATTTGAGTAGGAGATCCTGTGTGACATCATAAATCCAAGTTTATTTCATGTTTTTTCGCAAACTTTGGCTTATAACTTTCGCTAATTTAGCTTTAGGGAGAAACTGTAAATACGTTTTTTAGCTCACACATATACTATACTATAGTAGTGTGAGCTATGGTGATCCTAATTTTTTCGAGAAAAAAAAAGTTGCTCCGATTTCAAAAATTTTTATATATCTTTGCGTTTCAGATGATTTTGAAACTTTTTTGTTGCGCCGTCTGTCTGTCTGTATGTCTGTCTGTCTGTATGTCTGTAACGACCAACGCGCATAACTCAAAAACCGCTTGGCCGATTTTAATGAAACTTGGTACCTAGGCTGGGTCTTGGGTCGAGATGGTCCCATTTAAAAATGAACAAAATCCACCGAACAGAAACCAAAAAAAAGGGTGGGGGTAGATTTCAAAAATTAGAGTTTATGTGAAAATATGGCGTGTGTGATATCAAACGAAAGGTAATTGAGTCTGCAGTTAAACAAAATACATTTTAATTTATTTAAAAAAAAAGGGTGGGGGTATATTTTAAAAATTAGAGTTTAAGTGAAAATATGGCGTGTGTGATATCAAACGAAAGATAATTGAGTCCGGAGTTTAACAAAATACATTTTAGTTTTTTGTTTTTTTTAAGGGGGGGGGGTAGATTTCAAAAATTTGAGTTTAGGTCAAAACATGGCTTGTGTGGTATCAACAAAAGGTAATTTAGTCTGGAGTTAAATAAAATATATTTCAGTTTTTAGTTATATTAGCTCACACGTACACTATAAATATAGTACCTAGTGTGAGCTTAGGGGCTCATATATTGGCAGAGTATTTTGCAAGAGATTACCAATTAATACAGTGAAGTTAACTTGATATCTCAAAACTAACAAAGATATCTGACGGCACGGCAGTGTCCCGTCAAGTTCGCGGAACTGCTGTACCATATTTTCTTGAAACATTTCAGCCCATATTTGACCTATCTAAAACTCTACTTTGGAATGAGCTATGAAACTCACTTTGCACAGTCGTAGTCATAGAATTAACAGCCCTGCATGTTGAGTGGACTTGGTCTGTAGTAAAGTAGTTATGAAATTTCAAAGAACTTCGCAATTGCCACTCACTCACTTACTCATGTATAGATCGTCAAAATTCTACTGTAGTTCTAGACATGCTACAAAGCTGATATTTGGCAGACTGATAGAAATTATGACCAAATAAAACCCCAAAATATTTAATTTAGTCCCCTCATCTATACATGTAAATTTATGTACAAGTAACATTGCCGTCCACTTCTAGAGACGCTAGAGAGCTGAGCTTTGGAAACTAATAGAAGCTTTAATAAAACTATAGGAAAAAATTTAAAAACAACAAAATTTAAATTTTCTTTCCTCCCCTATTATTGTTAAGTTATGTAAAAGTAACATGAGCTGAGCTTCGGAAGGCTGATAGGAACTACAATAAAACCATAGGAAATAATTATAAAAAGACAAACTTTTTAATAAAGCATTGCAAAATTTTAAACAATATTCCGCATATTTTACTACTTTAAAAATTAAATATTATCCAAATCCTTTAAAAAAGAATTAAAAACATAACAATAACATTTCATGTAAAAAAAAGCCAAGTACGTGAAAATGGTAATACGTAAAAAGAATTGCGATAAAAGTAAAGTCAAGTTCTCCAATTCAAAATGAAAGGTTCTTACTAGTTTGAAAATGTTTTTCTAAACTAAAGATACAAAGCTAAAGTTTTTTAAATATTAAGCTAATTTCTTCACTATATTAATTGTCCTTTTTTTGCAAACAAAAACCTTATTTTGAGTTTTTCTTTAAAACTAACTTAGCGAAAGTTATAAGCCAGAGTTTGTAAAAAAATTGAAAATGCCGCCGTTTTGGATTTATAACGTCATATAGACATTTTAATTCAAATTTAAGGCAAACACCCGTCCATATAAAATTGAGTGATCCATAACTATTCGATTTGGGTTAGTCTGAAAACATACTTCTCAATTTTTTTTTGTTATGAACTGTTACTATTTTTTAGTATTTTTTAAAAAATTTATACTTTTGTTATTTTTCAAGACATAATGCTAAATTCTTCACTTTCTTGATTGCTGTTTTATTAAAAACAAAAACCGTAACAATTTTTCCGTAAAGCTAATAGAGAATTATTGAACTAAAGCCAGGTTATAATAGTGCCAGGCACAATTTTGACACCTTCACATTGTAATATCAACTGTGATCTTTCAACACACGGCCTTTGTTTACTATATGAACCGGAATAAATAGTGTCTTCTTTTATAAATTGAAAATAAACGACAAGTTTTAAATTCGACTTTGATGTGTCAATTTTGAAGGATTAACTATCAGTTTTCAATGTGAATGTGTCAAAATAGTGCCTATAAGTCAAAGTTTGTGAAAAAACATAAAAGAATACGCCTTGGACATATGACGTCACAGCTGCTCTCCTATCTAATTTGGAGGAAAACATCCGGTGACTTAAAATTGTGTGATCTATTATCAATCAATCTAGCGTATTTTAAAATAATCTTCTATAATCTAATCTAACTATTACCTTTTTAAATAACTTTTTTGTAAATTTTTTAAGCACTGGTTTTCACTGCAGCCTATAACGGCAAAGTACTAAGTAGGAAGTGCTTTTGTAATGATTTGGAACAACGGTCTGAATCAGGCCAGCAATTATATATTTTAATACAAAAAACAATGTATTTTGATTTGAGTTTTTTTTTAAATTTTTTAGTAAAATAAATGGATCAATGATGGATCTGATACTTTTCTAGCTAGCCTATTAGATTAGCACACTTCAAGTGAACTCCATGATATATCAGCCTTAAAAACAGTTTTTGATAAATATCTCAAAACTGAAAGCTTCTACGAAATTTTTGGTTATAAGACGAATGCTTCGCATTTTTTAAATTTTCTAATTGTCAAAATGCTGTCATTAGTATTAATGGATTTTGCCAAATCATCTCGTACACCCAAATAAAACATTTTCGGCGTTATCTCAAAAAAAATATTTTCTTCGAAAATAATACCTTCTCTAGCCTTTGTTGCGTGGGCTAGGAAAGCAAAAAAGACACTGGTTTTACTGTAACGATAAATAAATAACGACGAAGTACTAAGTGGGGACTACTTAATGAGTATTTAAGTAAGAAGTACTCAATTAGTACTGATTTGCACGTATAATTTTAGTATAAAAAAGGATGTCTTTTTACTGTAAAGTTTTTCTTACTTTTTTGATAAAATTTTTTTATTATTTGTAATTACTCATAAAGTTATGCAGTTTTTAATAGTTTAAGTTGGTTTGAATCAGCCTGCACCTGCAGGGTGACCCAAGGCCAACACAAAAATAGAGGCCACGACCCTGAAAAAATCAGCTGTTCTCCCGGGGCTGAATTTTAAATTGGGTCTTATGGGAGGTCAGACGTTTTTTTATGATATTTTCAAAATGGCACTACACATTTCCGAAAAATTTCAGTGAAATATTCTCAGACACCATCCCGATATTCCACCAAAGGTTTGTAAGGAAGCAACATGATTAAAAGGTTAAAATCTTCAAGATTTAGCATTCCTTATTTTGAATTCAAATTACCCGCCATGTACCTCATGCCAACTGTTATATTTGACATGTATTTGACTTTGTCATATGTGATTGTCACATTCGCTTCTGCTTTAAACTTAATTTTTGTGTGAGCTAATGAAGCGGCTATGAAAAATTAGGGCTTACTATACATTTTAAAAAAATTGTTCTGCCAGAATAAAGTAAAAACAATCTCAAAAACGGCTTTATTTAACAAAAAATCAAATATCCATGAACCGTCATTCCAACTTCAAAATTTTAAAGACAATCAGCTGTGTCGTAACGTGACCATCAAAAAAAAATCAGCCCCGGATGTAACGTCAACAAAGTGGAGGATCGTGGCCCGTCCATTTTGATAGCCCTGGGTGACCATGAGACCATCCCATTCCCATATTTGGGATTCCAAAAATGTCTATGCACGTCCCAAAACACGTTTCCGTCACTATTATAGTATTTGTGCAGTAGTGGTTTGAAACGAACGTATTTTTTTCTCGTGCCGAAAACCATGTGTGACGAAAAACAGGAGCAACGTATCAATCTTAAATTTCTCGTTAAAATGAAAAAAACGCCAACTGAGAGCTATAAATTGCTACAAGAGGCCTATGGGGACAATTATCTATCTCGTGCACGTGTTTTTGAGTGGTGTAAGCGCTTTAGTGAGGGCCAAGAGGCCACTGAAAATGACCAGCGCCCAGGTCGCCCTGTGACTGTTTCAACTCCAATGTTGATCGTTTTTTTCGACATTAACGGTATTGTGATGACTGAATGGGTTCCAGAGGGTCAAATTGTCAACCAGACTTACTATTTGTCAGTTTTGGCAACACTGCGAGAAAGAGTTCGTAAAAAACGGCCCGAGTTGTGGAATAACAACTCGTGGATTTTGCACCAGGACAACGCACCTGCCCATAACGCACTATCTGTGAAGCAGTATTAGGCCAGTAAGTGCACTCCAGTGCTCGAACACCCACCGTACTAACCAGATTTGGCACCGTGCGGTAAAGCAAAAAACGGCAGAGCTCATAAAGGGCCTCACCAAAAAAGACTTCCAGCACTGCTTCGATCAATGGAAAAAACGTATAGAAAGGTGTGTGGCGAGGGGAGGGGAGTATATTGAAGGGGATCATTCGAAAGTAGAATAATTTTTATAATAAAACCCTTTTTCGTAACCAGTTTCCTTATTTAATAGCTAGAACTTATATAATTTTTAAGTTTATCTTTTCAGTGTTTTGGGTAAATTATTAACATGCCCTTTTGTATTGTTTAAAACCTTATATTTTTGACAACGATTTTTTCAATCACTGTTGAAGATATTAGACATACACAAAGTTTATGTTCTATTTCGATCGTGGTATAGCGGGATATTGACTTCGTTTACTTTTCAGATTAAGGTAAAAGCCTGTTTTGAGGACATTATATAAAGGAAGCTTAAATAGTGGTGTCAGGGTGCAGGTATAGTGCGAGGTTTGAAATATTCTCGTGCGTCGGGTTTTAGTATTTAGTAATTATAAGTCCGCCGTGTATTTAGAAAACCACTAAGTGCTATTTTAAATAATTTGTATTATGTAACTCGATATTAGATAGTTTAAGTTGTGCTACGTATTTTTACGTAAGCATGAGATTTGACAGATACGTAAGCGCACTTCGTCACACCGTCGTCAAGGTCACGCTAGGAGCTTACGTATTTACGTTAGCTTACGGCAGTCTGCGGGCAACGATTATAAACACACAGGATTGCTTATTTGCTCGAATCTTTTAGCGGTAGGCGGCGCTTTGCTTACGTCACTAGTGGACCACTGCTCAGCGCGCTTCATTTAATACACATTGCAATCGTGAGTTTTCCCCGCTTTTTTCTTGCTTATTTGCAAACAAATTTTTTATTCGTGATAGTAAATATAATTAATAATTTCATTCATTCAAAACAAATGATTTGATAAATCAAGAGTTTGCTCTGAGAGCTGAATTTTCCTACCAGACGATATGTTGGAGTTTCTTTTTTAAATAGTTAAAAGTTTTAGGAGTAGGATTTTTTCTAAAAGTTTAATCAATTTAAATCATTAGATGTATAATTTATTGTTTTTGTTGCGGATATACTAAAATACACTTATATTATGTAGTAACAAAAAGGTATTTATTTGATATTTTAGATCTAAAATTGCAATATTTATTATATTATTATATCAAAAACCAGTCAGTTTTTGGAGAAAACAGCCAAATAAGATGTGTTTTTCAACTTCTTATGCTTTAAATCAATAGATTTTCATAAGTTCTTTTTCAAATGATTTACATTGTTTGTGTTGTGAGTTGTTTTTATCCCACCCAGCGTCCGTTTTCACTCCTTCTCCTGTAACATGTTTCTGAAAACTTCTATAAAGAGACTAAAAAAACTTAAGAAAAAAACTGAAACTAAACTTGGAGAAACTGTCTACAAAATAAATTTTCCAAAAATCAGTTTAATAAAAGAAGTACTTTTGCGGAATAATTACCAATTTTCTTCAATATGATTACTTTAATGAGCAAGGAGTTTCCAAAAATGCAAAAAAAAATAAAAGTTTGGTTATATTTCTACACTGAAAGAGGGGACACAAAGCTTTTATTTCAACAATAAATTAATGTGCTTTCTTTATATCAATTCACTTAATTCACATTTCTAAAGGTTTATTTACCTCCTAAATAGTCAACCACACCGTCAAATTAAAGAAAAAAAGCAAAAAAACGGAGATAAAAACGTCAAAAACACCTTAAACTCACAGGAATTCTCAATACAAACAAAGCAACTGGTCCGCTGGTGACGGAAGCAGACACTGTTCGTCTCGCTGAGCGACGCTAACATTAGTTAAATGGAAATAAGCAATCCTGTGTGTTTATAATCGTTGGTCTGCGGGCACCTTAGCGTTACCAAAGAATAGAATTGGTTGATTGACCGATCGAAAAATGAGGCCTAGACGATAATTTCCGCTTCCAGTACAAACGATTCTTTGCAAATATATTCCTAGTGTAGTTGAAAAGACAAAAAACAAAATAGTAACATCAAAAAAACACAGTGCCGCATTCCATATTCTCTGCTATTGGTAGACTTGTTATGGTAACGTAAAAACATTCAACTTAAACTCAAATTTGGAACAAAACGTAGAGCGCTTAACGTGTAGTTTTACGTAAAAATACGTAGCACAACTTAAACTATCTATTAAAACACAGAGTGTCCGATAAGTAGCAGAACATTCAAAATAACACAAAAATGAGCAGTTTTTCCAAAAAATATTTCAAGCAAAGTCTCTGAATATTGCGAACTAGAAAAAATTATTTCAGCGCCTTCTACCAGTCAACGTCTCAAGGCTGGCCGGTTGCCACTCTACCGGGTGGGCCAAAAAAAACCGGACAATTTTTTTTTCATTATAACTTTTGAACTATACAATCTATTTTAATGGGACAAACTGCACTTGGCAGAGAATTAATCAGAGTTTTGACTGAATGTATTTTTTTTGTCCATTATCTCAAAATCCAAGATGGCATCTAAAAGATCTTTTTTTAAGTCTTAGCTAATACAAAGGCTGGGATTTGCTCGGGTTAAAACATTACGTACCTATTTTAATCTAAACAGCTGCTAAATTAGATTTTCTTTTTCCAAGCAGGCTGGAATCTACGTTTTACGTAAATTGTATATTTTTTAAAATATCTAAAATTCTGAAGCTCTAAAGACTTTTTAGTTAATAATAGATTGTTAAGAGAAATATTGATTTCTGTAAACAATATTATGATTTATTTTATAATGTGCCCAAACCTGGAATTTTTTGCACCCTGAACTGAGAACTATTTTAATTTTTCTAATATTAGCGCATTTTAAATTATTAAAATATTTGTGGAGGGAGGACTAGGTATAGATTTTTTAGCTCACACATATACTATACTATAGTAGTTTGAGCTTTGGTGATCCTAATTTTTTCGAGAAAAAAAAAGTTGCTCCGATTTCAAAAATTTTTATATATCTTTGCGTTTCAGATGATTTTGAAACTTTTTTGTTGCGCCGTCTGTCTGTCTGTCTGTCTGTCTGTATGTCTGTCTGTCTGTCTGTCTGTCTGTCTGTCTGTCTGTATGTCTGTAACGACCAACGCGCATAACTCAAAAACCGCTTGGCCGATTTTAATGAAATTTGGTACCTAGGCTGGGTCTTGGGTCGAGATGGTCCCATTTAAAAATGAACAAAATCCACCGAGCAGAAACCAAATAAAAGGGTGGGGGTAGATTTCAAAAATTAGAGTTTATGTGAAAATATGGCGTGTGTGATATCAAACGAAAGGTAATTGAGTCTGCAGTTAAACAAAATACATTTTAATTTATTTAAAAAAAAAGGGTGGGGGTATATTTTAAAAATTAGAGTTTAAGTGAAAATATGGCGTGTGTGATATCAAACGAAAGGTAATTGAGTCCGGAGTTTAACAAAATACATTTTAGTTTTTTGTTTTTTTAAGGGTGGGGGTAGATTTCAAAAATTTGAGTTTAAGTCAAAACATGGCTTGTGTGGTATCAAACAAAAGGTAATTTAGTCTGGAGTTAAATAAAATATATTTCAGTTTTTAGTTATATTAGCTCACATGTACACTATAACTATAGTACCTAGTGTGAGCTTAGGGGCCCATATATTGGCAGAGTATTTTATAGGTAGTCTATTTCTTATAAATAAATTATACTAGCCAAATTTTTAAATTTTTGTTTAAAATTATTTTATCTAACAAAAGCATATACAGCTTATTACGGCGCAAGTGAAAAAAATGGGCTAAAAACAATTTTAAAACAAAGTCATCAATCATCAATATAAATTACCTTGTGAAATAATGTTTCCGTCGTCCTTAGTCCAGTAATTAATAGATTTTGGATAAGCCTCCGAGTGACACTCCAGCGTTATTTGCTGACCCTCCATCGCCCCTACGAGTTGATTTTGAATCCATACCATCGGCGAAACTAAAATTAAGATTAATGACAAGTTTAGGTAAAACATTGGTTCGGTTCAGTTCGCCGCAAAGAGCTTTCATAAAAAATCGGAAGCAGATTTTCGAAATGTTTTGTACGGCCGTCCTTTATATCCCTAGTTGTGTGTTTACACAGATTTCTAAAAAATATAATTTTTGTTTATTAATAAAAATGCGAAAAAGGAAATTTTATTCTTCTCGACTAGTGCCTTTTCTTTTTCTTGCATTCAAACATCTATTTATGCATGAAGTGGATTGCATTGTGACGAATAAATATAATAAGGTCAAAAGTGAAATATATATTATTTTTGTCTGTAACACGATAGCTCCTAAACCGCTGAACCGATTGTTATAAAATTTTCTGGTAAAATAGTATTCGACAGTCTTATGAGCTGCTTAAATATCGGTCAGAATCCATTAATGCTAATGACAGTTTTTTGACAATTAAACATTTTAAAAAATGCTTACCTTTTAACGAAACATTGTATCAATATATGTACAGGGTGTCCCAAATTGGGCACTTTTATGGGATTTAAGGTACTTCCAGGGGAGACAGAGAAAAACTCACCACGCATTGCGAGGCTCAAATTTCAAGAGAAGACTTATTGTGAAAACCGCATTTTGAAATATCGTCTCGTCGTTAAGCTACGGGGGCTTTTTGAAAAGTCTGCATTTTAGAAGGGGGTCTATAACTTCGTTATTAGTGGAAATTTTGATTTAGAGTAAATTGCAATTTTATAGACTTTGTAACGAGGAATTCACCCGCAAAATTAAATTTTAACTATCACTTTTATTTTTTGAGATATGACATAAAGTTGCATTTTTTCTTATGGAATGGCGTATATTTTAATTAATTTTCGAATTCGTCATTGAATTCTTATCAAAACGATGTATCATATGTCATAGTTTTATTGAGCGGTTTCGGAGATAATTAAAGTTTTTTATTTTTGTCTAGTATGCGTTGAATGACGTCATGCGCCATTGACATGACAGCCTTGCGGTCAAATCCTACTTCAATGCTTCTATAGTTTTGTTGTCTGATAATATGCAAATCAATGCAATGCAATTTAAACAATTTGACATTACGCTTTGATATGAAATTGTTTTGCACAAAAGCGTTTTTAATTTTATTTTGAAATATGTATCAAAACGATGAAAAGTATGACATCTTAAAATGTTACTAGAAAAGTAATGATAATCGACAGGGCGCTGGAAACTTATATCTTCAAAAGTATCCCAAACGAAGACAACCATGGATATATTTCCAAAGTTGAAAAGGAACCTTGTTCAGTATGGCTCTTTTTCAAAACCACGGGCCAAAATATATGACGTTAGGAGGGACCGTGAGTTAAATAATTCGCGATCATTGAGACAATTAGAAGCTGCCACAGGCATACCGAGAACTTCAATCCACTGAACACTTAAAAGGAATAATTATAAGCTTTAAGGGCCGTCAGCTGAATGAACATTTTTCCAAACTAGGCTTACTATATTTTTGACTGTGTAAAATAATAAAAATACTGGAGTGCCTTGACCTGCCTCAGCAGGAAATCATAGCGCACTAGAAATAAGTGAAAAAGCTGAATATCTCCTAAACTGCTCTATCAAACTATGACATATCATATATCATTTTGAAAAGAATTCAATGGCGAATTCAAAAATTAATTAAAATAGAGGCCATTCCATAAGAAAAAATGCAACTTTATGTCATATCTCAAAAACTAAAAGTGACAGTTAAAATTTAATTTAGCGGGGGAATTCCTCGTGACAAAGTCTATAAAATTGCAATTTACTCTAAATCAAAATTTTCACTAATAACGAAGTTATAGACCTCCTTCCAAAATGCAGCCTTTTCAAGAAGCCCCCGTAGCTCAAAGACAAGACGATATTTTAAAATGCGGTTTTTACTATAAGTCTTCTCTTGAAATTTGAGCCTCGCAATGCGTGGTCAGTTTTTCTCTGTCTCCCCTAGAAGTACCTTAAACCCCCTAAAAGTGCCCAATTTGGGACACTCTGTACAGTTTTTGGAACATAGTAGACTACGTTTTCATCAATAATTTGGGTTGTAACCAAAAACTTCGTAAGAGCTTCAGTTTCTGAGATATTTACAAAAACTGTTTACAAGGCTGATATATTATCATGGCTTCACTTAAAGTGTGCTAATAGGCTAGCTAGGAATGTGTCAGATCTGTCATGGATCCATTTATTTTTGCATAAAATTCCACACTATATAAAAATTACTTCCCCTGTACCGCTCTGCCACACTGCAGTAACTATCTTGAGAAGATAGCGGGAATCTGTGAATGTTAATTTCGACTTTCTTAATATATTTTTTTAAATTAATGCTTTTGTTACAAGCTTTTATTTAACTTCACCTGTATGTATGTATGTAATCAAATCTTGCAACTCATTTTTGAAGAACTTCCAAACATCCGATTGACTTCAAATTTCGCGTAGCTTCTTAGTTTCGATAACAATACAATAATGTGGTTTCATCGGGTACCCCTAACGTGGGGGGTGGAGAGGGGGTAAAACTTTAGTTTGTCCGATTTCCACCAAAATTGGTATCCGGTGGTTTTTGAGGATAAGAATTACGAATTTTTGATCAGATTACAAAAATTCAATATGGTGGATTCAAAATGGACGATTTAATTTCAAGTTTTTCTGTTTACTTTCAACTGACTTCCACGTATCCGATTGACTTTAAATTTCGTATACCGTTATAGTTCCGATGACAATCGAATAATGTGGTATCACTGACTGCCAACCTCCCCCCTAACGTGGGGGGCGGAGAGGGTGTAAAATTTTAGTTGGTATTTTGTTTAGTATCAAATCGTTGGAGAAGGCCTCATCGAAGATTTAGATATTTCAAAATTGACAGGAAAGACTCCCTGCAATATCGATGCTCTAGCTGAAATGCATAGATTTAGATAAATCTAAAAATAAAAAATAAATTTAGAAAAAAAAACTTTTTGAAAACAAACTTTTATAAAATGGACTAAAAAGCGTAAAATAATTTTTTGAGTGTTCTGATATCATAATAATAAAAGCGATGGGCGTATTTAATATTAGGTAAATGCCTTTCCATGCGCATTTGGTGGATCGTCCACAACCGATGATGGGCCGACTCTTCTTTTTCAATGTGACAAAATAAATCGACACACTATCGGTCGTGGATGATCTGCCTAATATGAAGCAGGCGTAATAATGTCCATCCATAATAGAAAAATGTAAGGGTAGCTTGAGTAGGGTTGGGTTGGGTTAAATTATCTACCCTTATATTTCTCTGCTATAATATAATGAATTTGAATTTTCACTAAACTTCGAGTTAACAAGGCTAAAGGAAAAACGGGTAAATTTCCTTTAATACGCCCATCGCTTTTATTATTATGATATCAAAAAATTATTTAATACTTTTTAGTCCATTTTATAAAATTTTGTTTTCAAAAAGTTTTTTTTTCTAAATTTATTTTATAATTTAAATTAAATGTTTATTTTTAAATATTAAATCATCTTCTCTAATAAATTTTTTATCAATTTTAGTACAACTGAAAAAAGCTGAAGAAGGTAAGAGTCCATTTTGCCCTGTCCATTAATTCTGTTATATTTTTAAACTACTTTGTTCCACCTTTACGACTTTTATGCTCTTTACAAACTATAATGTTCGTCCGATCCATGTAAGAATTACGTTAGCTTCACGAAAAACAGAGCAAAGGTTAATTGCGTTTTTAAATTCAAGTGGATTAATGTTATATTTTATGGGTAGTTAAAAAAAATTATTATTATCTGCATTTTTGAAGCAGTAAAATTTAATTAATTTTGTTAATAAATAGTAGCAAACATTCATTGATATTGCAACATTCTTATTCTATAATTAAAGAATCGTAAAAAAAGCTAGTGTAGTAGTGGGGGGGTTGACCCGCAGGTCTGACAAGTAGGCCAGAGTAGGCCCTTTTTGCCATGCCACAAGTCTGTCCCTTAACCCACCCTCTGTACTTCCCTTTGATGGTCGGGTAACTCATTGTGCCTTCCTGTTCTCTTTACAAAGTCCAGTAAGTCTACCCATTTGAGCATGTGCAGTTGTTCCTCGCTCAGAGTTGGCGCTCCGAGTGCCTGTTGTCTCATCCTTGCGTAGGCCTCGCATTCTGCCACGAGGTGTCTTGATGTCTCTTCTTCCTGTCCACAGGCTGGGCAGGTAGGGTCATTCTCGACTTCTATACGTGTCATGTGTCTCCTCAACCGGTTATGTCCGGTTAGAGTACCTATCAGCAGTCCGAGGTCATTTCGTGTCCGTCCCAGCATCTAATTCTGGTCGCTTTTGGACGGTCTACGAATTCTCTGGTTTGTCTGCAACCCGTTCCTGTTTCCCAGGAGTTTAATAGCGCGTCCTGGGGCCATTTGTTGAGTTCGCTTTGCACTTGTCATTTTGTCACGCCCAAAAGTGGCTCCGGTCCTACATAGGCGGTTCCTGCCCCGAGTCGTGTGAGTTCGTCCGCCTTCTCGTTGCCTGGTACCCCCGTATGTCCCGGAACCCAAACCAGCGTCCCCCGTTTGCCATCGCTTAGGGTCTCCAGCGCCTCTGCGCATTCTTCCACCAAGCCGTCAGCAATCTTGGGTGCGTTTAGCGCCTTCAGGGTGGCTTGCCTCCTCTTCGCTGTTCCGAACCTCTTCTAGGGTTGCCGCCATTATTATGGCGTAAACTTCTGCTTGAAAAACAGTTGCCTGCTCACTCAAGCTAAATTTACCTTATACTGGGTGGGCCTATACCATCATCGATTTTAATGGGACAGACTGTACTTGGCAGAGAATTAATCATAGTTTTGACTTACTATACTTTTTTTATTTGCCATCTTAAAATCCAAGTTGGCGAACGAAATTAAATTGTTTCCTTTAAATTTACTTGTTTATTCTTATGTTGCGAACATGTTTTAATATTTTTTTTAAATCAGTAAAAAAGCCACATTCTTGCCATGCACAAAAAGGTATGAATCAGCAAAACCTGTTGAATCGTTCTAAAAAAAAATTTTTATATATTATATTTCCTAATAAATTCATTACTACTGTACCGATTTTGATAAAATCCTGGTGACAGTTGATTGCTTTTTAGAGATAATGATCAAAATTTATGGCCATCTTAAAATTTACTAACTTAATTTTAAGTAACATTTCTAATTTCCTCTCTTTTAATTTTTAAATTTTAAATTTTATAATTTTTTTGTTTTTTTAATTTCCTTAATCTTCTTTAATTTCTTAAATCATTTAGATAATTTTTTTTTAACTTATCTTGAAAGGACCGTACCAGCAGGAGATCGGAGGTTTTTCTGGTATTCGAAATATTAAATATTGATTTATTTTTATTTGCAGTACGACTTTTTTAAAAACTTTAAATCCCAATCATTCTCATAGATAAAGATACTTGTTCCTTTAGATACATAATAATTTTTAAGTTTTAACGCCTTTGTTTACTGAAAAAATAACTTTATTATGAAGACTTTGTAATTAATTTGTTTTGCCACGCCCATTTTTGGTTTTAAAATTTGTTTACAAAAATTAAAGTTAAAATAAGTCAAATTCGAAAAGAGCATCCGTTTTATCCAAATAGAGCTGCGAGCGTGCAATTGTGTTTGCCCGTAGTGCTCAGAGTTCGAGAGCGGTGGGGGGTTCGAGAGAGAGGTAAATAAATAAGAGGAGCACACTTAAAATATGGCGCCAGGAAGTTGCAAGACCTTCTCCAATCTCCTCAGATTCTAAGAGGAACTCTATTATAAATAAGACGATGCGGTAATAAATAATCAGACTAAATAAAGAAATCATGGACTTACCTTTTCTTTATACCTATGATCAAAATTATCAGTCATCATAATTGAATAATATAATGTCTAACTCTTTTTAATAATGAATTAGGGATAATGGAGCAGTAATAAGATTAGGCAGAGTTAAAGTAAAATTTCCCTTTTTAATTAATCAACCGCTGCATAGTACAAAATAAAAGATGATGTAATGATTGCAAAATAATTATTTAAGTCTAATTTGTTATGTAATAATGATTATCCTTGAACCTAGGATTTGTTTTTACCTAATAGTGATCACCATTGGTTTACATTTACCGTAAAATTGTTAAGGACCTAGTTACACAAATGGCTCCCGAAAATAGCCATGATAATTAGCAAATTACCTAAACTTAAGCGCATTACTGTAAGTTCAAAACTGATAAATTAGTTTAAATTAAAAAGGCGGTTCGTAACTTATTACTAAAGTTAATTAAAATTGTAATTAAAGGAAGCTAGAATAATTAAAAGGTTAGATCATACCAAAAGCCAAAATGTCGCATGGGCATCTTTTCCGCTCGTCTGACTGAATAATCATAGGAATATCTTAGTTAAAAATCAGGTGTGGTAAGACCATTGAAGAATCTGACAGGTAGTTACAGGAAACTGTGTACAAAAACCACTCGGTTTGAAAATTTGTAGAAGTGCTGGTCAAAGCACCCGTAGCTGGAACTAGTTGGAGAACCAGTCGAAAGAACCAGTCCAGAGAACTAGTCCAAAGAACCAGTCCAAAGAACCCTACAAAGATCAAGTTATGTAGGCAAAACCATCAGGAGGAAGTTTTATTTTGTTTGTGGTGTTTTTTGTCTTTTTTTTTAATGTTATTATAATAAAATAAATATATATTTTTTTTATGAAAGAATTTTTGATTTATTTCCTTTTATTGTAAAAAGATATAAGTGAATATTTAGTTTAATTTTAAATTGAAGGACATTTTTTTATTTAATTTTATTTAGCTGCATTTTCCTAATAAAAATGATTTTTTGTAATCTTTAATAAAAATTTATATGCACACACAAGAATAAATTTTTTTTGTGAAAAAGGGGTAGAAAAAAAATAATTAATTTTACAACGTGTTTTCTGTATCAAGATTTAATTTAAAAAAAAAAGGAACACTGCCTTTTTATTTATTATTTTAATTCTGATAAAAAAAACTTATTAAATCGGAATTTTTTTATAATGAAAGTCAACTTTAAAATAGATAATTATGACCAAAAACACAAAATAAAATATCGACCGAAAAATTAAACCTGATAAAATTAATAGAAATTCATTTACCTCAAGTGCTGTTAAGAGGGTCAGAAGCTGCGTTTCTTACAGCTAACATGCAGTCCGTTGTCCAAAGAAAAATCCTTCTTACGAAGCAATGCAACGCGCAATCACCAAAATAAATACCACCAAGTGAATATCACGAGAAGCTTGTTGCAATTTGGAATAAAATCTTAATGAATCCGATATGATGACCCAGATAATGGTCGAGTATAAAATTCTACTCCTCACAGGACGACTGCAGATGGTAAAAAAGATACGTCCTTTTTCCTAAGGAAAAATGACAAGAGCGAAAATTAGTGGCGACACCCATGGCGCCTTCGGATACTAACATCAAAATCGATTAAATCTTAAACTAACATAAAGAAGGACTTAAAAATATTACTTTCACTTTCTTACACATTAAACAAAACAAGAAATCAAGAAATCAGGAGAAAAGTAAAGTAAACCAATAAATCAAAAGAAAATATCTAGCCATCCTTTTCTGTTCCATACGAATGGGACAGGACAAGAAATAACTAGTTTCCACTTCCAAAAGTGGCGAAAATTATGGAGCTCTCTGCGCCTCAAATGAGAGAGAGATAGATTTATGGGGAAAATCAGGAGAAGAGAAAGATAGGAAATGCCATTAAAGAGATGCTGCCAAGTTATATTAATACTATCAATTCTACTGCAAAGGGCTGACTAGATAATTTATGTGAAAAACCCTTGAGAAACAACTTATTTTTATAAAAATAGAACTCAAATCCTAGTTACAGAGCAACTAATTAAAATAATGAAAATATATTATATAAATTCCCATCTCAGGAATTTCATCTGAAGTGATTAGGCAACGCCGCATTTTGATCCAAGATTTTCCAAAAATAGAATTTATTTGTGTGTCCCAATACACAGGTGTCGTAAATTAAGGTTAAAATAATTGTTTTCAAAGTGTTTATTTACATATCAATAAATCGCTTGTGGAAAATTCGATTATTATTTAATGGAAAAAATCACTAAGGCTTGGAAAAATTAACCAGTGGCAGTGTCGGTACTCATCTTCAAATAGGATAAATAAAATAGTCTAAGGTAAGTCTAGGATAGGAAAATAGATTAATCTAAGGATAACTAGTAATCAATCAATTAATTTTAAAATCAATAAAAATACTTTTGTTTTAGGAAATGAAAGCAAAGCATACACAGGGTAGCTAGACTAATCCTAGACAATACAATAGATAAAAGAAGACCTAGAAGAATAGAAAACAATTCATAGAAAATAGGATAGACAATTGGCAAGCAAAGTGTTAACTGAGTAGAAATGGATTGTAAACTGAATCACTCTGGAACAATTAATTAGGTAGGTACCATATTAACATAAATAAAATAGACAAATAGGTAAATTAATTATCTGTTTTGTTTTAGGCGATGTTTTTAAACTAGAATAAATTTTATAAAAAGCTAAATAAGGCAGAAAAGGGATTACATAATAAATGGACTAACTTAATAGCTAAAACTATGTAGAAGAACCAAAGATCATAGAAAATTGACTATTCCTAGCCAGATAAGGAGAGAGAAAGATTTCAAAGATAACTAGATAAAATGGTGAGTACTAGAATAGTAAAGAGCACAAATAGATAATTTTGTGTATAGATAGGTTTTACTAATTATTTCCAGGTAATTTAAGTAATAATAGATTATTATTTGCTTTTAGGTGAAGAAGGGGACAAATAACTAAAGAGAAAATTATTTAATGGAGAACAAAAACTAAAATCAGACAGAAAAGAGTGGACTAGAAGGTGGACGTTGAAGTGAGGAAATTTATAAATGTAGTCAGTTAGAGAAGTTGTAACAATAATTATTTTAAATCAATAAAGGTAACTTTTTTTATGGTGAAATCTTTTTGTTTTATTTATATTACGCAATATTATGTGGAGCGAAGTGCCCTCATATTTTAATTATTTTCATAATAAATTATCGACAAATATAAGATATTTTAATGGCAAAATTAAAATGTTACAACTCCCCCCTTCCAAGGAAAGGACGAAAATTATCTAAAATAATTTTCGGACGATAAAGACTGGACTCAAGACAAAGAGAGTATGTGAAATAAACAAAGGTAAGAGAATTTATAAAATAGTATAAGGTAATTAACTAAACTAAACTAATCGAAAGAGATTGCTACATAAAGTAACATAATTACTAGATAAATTTAATGTAACAAAGTTCGTGGACTAAATAGATAAGAAGTCTCGTTATCAAAAATTAAAGCAAAAATCGGCTTAAATGTTATAGTTTAATCGGAATCGGAGCCTATGCCAGGATCAGGTGGTTCTGGCGAATGGACAGGTTTAAGATCTTGCACATGCCAATCCCCTTTATAGTTACCTTGCTTGTCAGTAAGTTGATAAGTCCAACTTCCAGTTTTTCGTTTTATGATGAAAGGACCAAGGTACTCTGGTGCTAATTTAGCACTGTAAAATTTGGTGGCATCCGAGAGACTTTTATTTTTACGCCAAACCGTCTGACCAACCGTATACTGTACAGGGCGCCTCCTTAAGTTATAACGATGTTTGTTACGCTCTCTTGAGGCTTGTATACGTTTCGCAATTTCGGAATGTAATTTAAGGAATGCTTCGTGCCTTTTCTGTATTAAGTTATTTGGATCAAAATTTGATTTCTTATCAGTTTTAATATTCTCTTCGTAATCAGTACCAAATAGTTTGTGGTCACGACCAAAATTGATGAAATAAGGGGTATAATTGGTGGTCTCTGATTTTGAAGTTCTCACAGCACAGGCAATAGCTGCTAAGTTCTCATCCCATGTTTTGTGGTTGCCTTTTGAAATATACGATCTCATCATCCTTTTAAGAACACGATTAACACGTTCGGTAGGATTGGCTCTTGGGTAATAACTGGGAGTATAGAAAATCCTGGTTTTGTAAGAAAGACACAGATCCTGAAACTCTTTTGACTTCATTTGAGGGCCGTTGTCACAGGTAAGATATTGGGGCGTTCCATAGGTTAAGAATATCCCTTCTTCGACAAATTTGCATAATGACTTAGACTTGGCCGAACGACAAGGAAATAAAACTGAATATTTGCTGAAGTAGTCAGTAACAACGAGAAGGTAAGTATTCTGAGATTTTGATCTCGGTAATGGGCCAATGTAGTCAAGACTGATAGCTTGCCATGGTTCGATAATTTCTGGGCGATCACCCATAAGTCCGGGTGGAGCTTGTTGTTCTACCTTATTCTGAGCGCAAATGTGACAAGATTTAATATATTTGGTAATGTCGGATCTCATTTTTGGCCAGAAATAACGCTCACACACTTTCCAATATGTCTTAAAAACACCCATATGACCGGCAGCGGGAATATCATGACATCTTACTAAAATGTCTTTTCGTTTATTCTTTGGAACAACTATTTTCCAAGAACTATAGGGATCTCTGAGTTCTGCATATGATGATTTTACGTGTTTATATAATAGGTTGTTTTCTACTCGCCATGAAGGATATTTATCAGGTTGTTTCTCTAGTCTTGAGAACATGTTTTGGTACCATTTATCCTTACTGTTGGAGAAAGTGGAAGATGAGGTTTCAAGTTCTTCAATTTTTACAGAATTTACATCGACAGCAGGAACAGATCTAGAGAGAAAATCGGGAACTATATGGTCTTTTCCTTTTCTATGGATGAGTTCAAAGTCGTAAGGTTGTAAACGTAGGCACCAGCGAGCAAGACGACCTTGGGGGTCTTTTAAATTTGCTAAATACAACAAAGAATGATGGTCGGTGATGACTTTAAATTTTTGACCTTCTAGATAGTGTCTTAATTTTTCGACGCTCCAGATAACCGCCAGACACTCTTTCTCAGTGACTGTAAATTTCATTTCCTGACGTGTTAAAGAGCGTGATAGGTAGGCTATTACCTTCTCACCTTCGTCAAATTCTTGAGTTAGAACAGCGCCTAATCCAAAATTAGATGCGTCTGTCTGTAAGATGAAGGTTCTACTAAAATCTGGACAAGTTAAGACAGGTGCAGTGACAAGTGATTCTTTGATCAGGTTAAATGATTTTTGACATTCGTCAGACCAATGCCATTTAACGTTCTTTTTAGTTAGCTGATTTATAGGTGCCATAACAGTAGAAAAATTCGGTATAAATCGCCTATACCATGAAGCTGTTCCGCAAAATCTTCGAATTTCGTGGATGTTTTTAGGAGGTGGTATATTTACAATAGCTTCGACTTTATCGGGATTTGGGCGTAAGCCCTGGATGTCGACTAAGTAACCAAGGTATTCTAACTGAGGTTTACAAAATTTACATTTTTCTTTGGAAACCATTAGCCCAGCATCTCGTAATCGGTCAAACACAATATTTAAAATTCTTAGATGGTCAGAAAATGCACCTTTTCTGCTAATTATGATAATATCGTCAAGATAAACCATCACGTGCTCCTCTAAATCGTACCCTAGAATTCTATCTACTATTCTTTGCCACGTGGCTGGTGAGTTACTAAGGCCGAAAGGCATGCGAGTAAACTGATACAGCGGACGTCCTGGCACAGTAAATGCAGTGTATTCCCTTGATTCTTTACTAAGGGGTACTTGCCAAAATGCAGATTTAATATCAATTGAACTGATGTAACACGCGTCCCTAAGGCGATCCAAAATTGAAGATATGTATGGCAGTGGATAAGCGTCTTTTTTGGTTACCATATTAAGCTTTCTAAAGTCTATGCAGAAACGATAGGAATCGTCCTTCTTTTTAGCCAAACACACTGGGCTCGACCATGGACTTTTCGATGGTTCGATTACTCCTAAACGTAACATCTCTTGAAGTTCATCGTCAATAATTTTTTGTTTAATTGGAGAAACAGGGTAATAGCGTTGCTTAATTGGCTTGGTTCCAGGTAAAAGTTCTATTTCGTGTTCTGCAACTCTGCAACATCCAAGTTCCTCAGGTATTTCGGAAAACTTCTGTTTCACTAAATGATCTAAAGCTTTTCGCTGTTCTGGGGTGAGCATATTTTCATCATGAAGACTGCAAATTTGAAAATCTGATTCAGCAGAAAAATGCCATATATCTTGCTTTAAATCTGGAACTAACTCCATTGCTTTCCAAAAGTCGATTCCCAAAATTAGCGTATGGGATAATTCAGGCAAAACAAGGATATCTATGATTTTTGTCTTATGCATTAAGGTCATAGGCACTTGAAAATAGCCAGTACTAATACAACTCTGACCATTAGCTACAGTACAGTTTAAGTTATTTTTAAACATTTTGAAACCCAAGTTTTTTAAAGTTTCAGAGCCTGGTAGACCGACAATCGTCCTAGAGGCCCCAGAGTCTAATAAGCCTCGCATGCGGTACCCCATTATTGAGATTTCCAAATATGGTCTTTGATCACCATTCGCATGTCCAATTATAAAGTCCAATAAGATTTTTTGTGGAAAATCTGTAGAAATAGCCGATAAATCGATAACGGAAGAAGTCTCACGGCTTATTGATTCCCCCTTGAGCCGTTTCCCGAAGGAGAACACTTTTCACAAGTAAGGGTGGTTTTATCTGGATTTCCACAACGATAGCAGTGTCTTGTTCTTGGTTTTGTACATTGCCTATTAAAATGTCCAAACCCTTGACAATTAAAGCACTTTATTGATGATGTGCGGTGGTTAGGTGTTGTTCTTTGAGAGCTATATTGATTCACAACATCCACATCTACACCCATGTCAGGAAAACTATCAACAGATCCGGAAGGTGCAGAAACAAATGCAAAATCAGGCTCAACCATGGAAGTTCTTTTTCTTGAGGGAGGGACATAATGATCCGCTCTATACTTCTTTGTTTCCAGCTTCAAGCATTCCTCTTCTAACTCTTCGATAGAATGTACAACATCAAGTTGTGTTCCATAAAATGGTGCCAAATTTCTAATGATGATGTCGAGCTGCACGTCAGCGGGAATATTTCCGTAGCGTCGGAATAAACCATTCATGTCAGTAAGATAACTTACAATTGACTCTGATGGATCCTGTGTGCGATCCAAAATTTGTTTAAAGAGCCGTGGTTTATAGTCTGGGTCTTCATAATGTTTTCTGAGCAAATTACATAATTCTTTCCAAGTCTTGCAACGACTTTTGTTCGATCTATACCACTCAGTGCCTTTAGATTCAAATAAATCAGTAGCAGATTCAAAAAGTTGTGATTCGGTAACATGACGAGCTATCCTAAGTTCTTCTACTCGCTCCAAAAAACTGTGTACAGACATAACTTTTGTGTTGCCATTAAACTTAATTCCCCATTTATCAATTTGCTGTGATTTGTTTATGAAGGATGGGTTAGTATTGGAGGTAGACGGTACCGCAGCAGGTGGAGTATTTCTAGCAAAGTTTTGATTACGAGAACTGGTAGAAGCTCGGTCCTCTTCAGATTCAGAGCCGAGATGTGCATTATCCATTAGGACACTTAAATCAGGATCTTGCTTAGTGCATTTTTCCAAAGCGTCCATGGCTGCTAGGATTTCCAATAATAAATTTGATTTTATTTTAATCTGGTCCTCTGATAATTTTTCATTCGCCATTTTATTTATTCTGTTAAGAAAGTGTACCAATCTGGACTGCAAGCGCTCAAATTTCACTTTAGCTTGATCACCGGCAAATGATTTCATTAGTGTGGTAATCTCTTTTACGCTGTCACTAATATACTTTTCTTCGTCTTCAAAATCAAAAATATATACAGGAGAAGTCATAAATTTAGATTTCTTTTCCAATTTTAGAAGTGGCCGAAGTGCCGTCTTCATTTGTTCTACAGTAGCTGTGTCTTCAGTAGGTAAGCCACGTGACTTCAGCTCCCACTGGAGTTCAGGCTTCCTTAAATGATCAATCTTCATTTTATAATCCATGTTTTTTTTTTTAAGTCCACTGGCACAAACACCAAAAAAAACTAATTCCGTATTTAAACTATTTAAAATTAGCCTTTAAAGACCAAAAAGAATCGTGCCGAAACAAAAAAAATTGAATTATACGCGTTATGTAATAATAAGCACAAAATTTAATTGCGCATGCGTGTTGACTTAGTATTAAACTACTGCGCACGCACGCAAAATAACTTAAAAATAAAATTTTATTTACAAAGGTTTACAAAAAGAAGCAATGCTACCTTGCTTTTAATTAATTTTTAAATTAAATTAGCCAAAATGCAAAATTTGTTATTGCGCATGCGTCAGAACTGACGGAATATTTTAGCGTAGGGTTGAAGCAATGTTGAATTATTTTTTAAAAGTGAACCGCGAAAGCTGCACTTAAAAATCTCTTGTAATAAACGAGTTAGCTTCTGCGCACGCGCGAGACTTCAAATCTAATTTAACTAAATTTCAATGAAAAGTAGTCAAAAACATTTTGATTAATTAAAATTATAATTAGCAAGAAACACGCAAATTAAATCAAGGGAAAGGGGCAAATAATACAGCGCATGCGTGTAAATACAGGGTTGCGCCACCTAAGGTATAGGTACAATATTGGGCAAACAGTAATCAATAATCAATATATTTATATTACTAAAACTGTTAGATGCATAAAAGGGCAAAATTAAAAAAAACTTTACTGCGCATGTGCGAACTTAAGTTACTTACTTGAGTAAGTGAGTCATACCATAGCATATAATAATATCAAATAAGTACATAAGTACCAAGTTTCAAATCAAAAAAAATTATAAAATAAATTTTCAAATAAATCTACTGCGCAAGCAAAAAAAAATTGCTGAGCATGCGCGGGGGATCCTGAAAAGTAAGCTTTGATTTTGGCTAATAAAATAATCAAGTCAAGTTATGATCTCATTCAATTATTTTTTTTTATAAAAAAAAATATTCAAGATTTTTTTCTGTGTTAAAACGTATTATTGTTTAAAAAAACTTACTGCGCATGGGCCCCACGTTGGGCGCCAAAAATTGCCACGCCCATTTTTGGTTTTAAAATTTGTTTACAAAAATTAAAGTTAAAATAAGTCAAATTCGAAAAGAGCATCCGTTTTATCCAAATAGAGCTGCGAGCGTGCAATTGTGTTTGCCCGTAGTGCTCAGAGTTCGAGAGCGGTGGGGGGTTCGAGAGAGAGGTAAATAAATAAGAGGAGCACACTTAAAATATGGCGCCAGGAAGTTGCAAGACCTTCTCCAATCTCCTCAGATTCTAAGAGGAACTCTATTATAAATAAGACGATGCGGTAATAAATAATCAGACTAAATAAAGAAATCATGGACTTACCTTTTCTTTATACCTATGATCAAAATTATCAGTCATCATAATTGAATAATATAATGTCTAACTCTTTTTAATAATGAATTAGGGATAATGGAGCAGTAATAAGATTAGGCAGAGTTAAAGTAAAATTTCCCTTTTTAATTAATCAACCGCTGCATAGTACAAAATAAAAGATGATGTAATGATTGCAAAATAATTATTTAAGTCTAATTTGTTATGTAATAATGATTATCCTTGAACCTAGGATTTGTTTTTACCTAATAGTGATCACCATTGGTTTACATTTACCGTAAAATTGTTAAGGACCTAGTTACACAAATGGCTCCCGAAAATAGCCATGATAATTAGCAAATTACCTAAACTTAAGCGCATTACTGTAAGTTCAAAACTGATAAATTAGTTTAAATTAAAAAGGCGGTTCGTAACTTATTACTAAAGTTAATTAAAATTGTAATTAAAGGAAGCTAGAATAATTAAAAGGTTAGATCATACCAAAAGCCAAAATGTCGCATGGGCATCTTTTCCGCTCGTCTGACTGAATAATCATAGGAATATCTTAGTTAAAAATCAGGTGTGGTAAGACCATTGAAGAATCTGACAGGTAGTTACAGGAAACTGTGTACAAAAACCACTCGGTTTGAAAATTTGTAGAAGTGCTGGTCAAAGCACCCGTAGCTGGAACTAGTTGGAGAACCAGTCGAAAGAACCAGTCCAGAGAACTAGTCCAAAGAACCAGTCCAAAGAACCCTACAAAGATCAAGTTATGTAGGCAAAACCATCAGGAGGAAGTTTTATTTTGTTTGTGGTGTTTTTTGTCTTTTTTTTTAATGTTATTATAATAAAATAAATATATATTTTTTTTATGAAAGAATTTTTGATTTATTTCCTTTTATTGTAAAAAGATATAAGTGAATATTTAGTTTAATTTTAAATTGAAGGACATTTTTTTATTTAATTTTATTTAGCTGCATTTTCCTAATAAAAATGATTTTTTGTAATCTTTAATAAAAATTTATATGCACACACAAGAATAAATTTTTTTTGTGAAAAAGGGGTAGAAAAAAAATAATTAATTTTACAACGTGTTTTCTGTATCAAGATTTAATTTAAAAAAAAAAGGAACACTGCCTTTTTATTTATTATTTTAATTCTGATAAAAAAAACTTATTAAATCGGAATTTTTTTATAATGAAAGTCAACTTTAAAATAGATAATTATGACCAAAAACACAAAATAAAATATCGACCGAAAAATTAAACCTGATAAAATTAATAGAAATTCATTTACCTCAAGTGCTGTTAAGAGGGTCAGAAGCTGCGTTTCTTACAGCTAACATGCAGTCCGTTGTCCAAAGAAAAATCCTTCTTACGAAGCAATGCAACGCGCAATCACCAAAATAAATACCACCAAGTGAATATCACGAGAAGCTTGTTGCAATTTGGAATAAAATCTTAATGAATCCGATATGATGACCCAGATAATGGTCGAGTATAAAATTCTACTCCTCACAGGACGACTGCAGATGGTAAAAAAGATACGTCCTTTTTCCTAAGGAAAAATGACAAGAGCGAAAATTAGTGGCGACACCCATGGCGCCTTCGGATACTAACATCAAAATCGATTAAATCTTAAACTAACATAAAGAAGGACTTAAAAATATTACTTTCACTTTCTTACACATTAAACAAAACAAGAAATCAAGAAATCAGGAGAAAAGTAAAGTAAACCAATAAATCAAAAGAAAATATCTAGCCATCCTTTTCTGTTCCATACGAATGGGACAGGACAAGAAATAACTAGTTTCCACTTCCAAAAGTGGCGAAAATTATGGAGCTCTCTGCGCCTCAAATGAGAGAGAGATAGATTTATGGGGAAAATCAGGAGAAGAGAAAGATAGGAAATGCCATTAAAGAGATGCTGCCAAGTTATATTAATACTATCAATTCTACTGCAAAGGGCTGACTAGATAATTTATGTGAAAAACCCTTGAGAAACAACTTATTTTTATAAAAATAGAACTCAAATCCTAGTTACAGAGCAACTAATTAAAATAATGAAAATATATTATATAAATTCCCATCTCAGGAATTTCATCTGAAGTGATTAGGCAACGCCGCATTTTGATCCAAGATTTTCCAAAAATAGAATTTATTTGTGTGTCCCAATACACAGGTGTCGTAAATTAAGGTTAAAATAATTGTTTTCAAAGTGTTTATTTACATATCAATAAATCGCTTGTGGAAAATTCGATTATTATTTAATGGAAAAAATCACTAAGGCTTGGAAAAATTAACCAGTGGCAGTGTCGGTACTCATCTTCAAATAGGATAAATAAAATAGTCTAAGGTAAGTCTAGGATAGGAAAATAGATTAATCTAAGGATAACTAGTAATCAATCAATTAATTTTAAAATCAATAAAAATACTTTTGTTTTAGGAAATGAAAGCAAAGCATACACAGGGTAGCTAGACTAATCCTAGACAATACAATAGATAAAAGAAGACCTAGAAGAATAGAAAACAATTCATAGAAAATAGGATAGACAATTGGCAAGCAAAGTGTTAACTGAGTAGAAATGGATTGTAAACTGAATCACTCTGGAACAATTAATTAGGTAGGTACCATATTAACATAAATAAAATAGACAAATAGGTAAATTAATTATCTGTTTTGTTTTAGGCGATGTTTTTAAACTAGAATAAATTTTATAAAAAGCTAAATAAGGCAGAAAAGGGATTACATAATAAATGGACTAACTTAATAGCTAAAACTATGTAGAAGAACCAAAGATCATAGAAAATTGACTATTCCTAGCCAGATAAGGAGAGAGAAAGATTTCAAAGATAACTAGATAAAATGGTGAGTACTAGAATAGTAAAGAGCACAAATAGATAATTTTGTGTATAGATAGGTTTTACTAATTATTTCCAGGTAATTTAAGTAATAATAGATTATTATTTGCTTTTAGGTGAAGAAGGGGACAAATAACTAAAGAGAAAATTATTTAATGGAGAACAAAAACTAAAATCAGACAGAAAAGAGTGGACTAGAAGGTGGACGTTGAAGTGAGGAAATTTATAAATGTAGTCAGTTAGAGAAGTTGTAACAATAATTATTTTAAATCAATAAAGGTAACTTTTTTTATGGTGAAATCTTTTTGTTTTATTTATATTACGCAATATTATGTGGAGCGAAGTGCCCTCATATTTTAATTATTTTCATAATAAATTATCGACAAATATAAGATATTTTAATGGCAAAATTAAAATGTTACAGTTTAAGAAATTATAGTTATATGGGTAGGGGAAGGAGGGGAGCATTCGACCACAAAATGGTTTTTTGTATATAAAAATTTGTTAAATGCATATTTGTAAAACAAATAAGTACTGATGGGTAGATCGGAGTGTTGGTTAAGTAATTCACCAAAATTTAAAAAAAAAAACCTTTCAGCAGGAAATTTTCTTTTTAAAAAACCTTTGCAAATGGTTGAATGCTCCCCACCCCTAGGGAGCATTCGACCAGATGGGGGGGGGGAGCATTCGACCATGTATAAAAAGGATCTTTAAAGGAATAAAAAAAAACAAAAAGTAAGAAAAAAATGCTATATTGTAGGAAAAATAGCAAAAGTAAAACGCAATGCAGTGAAAAAATAAAGAAATTATCCTAAAAATACCTTCTTACGGTAAAGTACAAGTGCTAAAAAAGGAGTTTAATCTTATTGCCCTACAAAGAACAAAAATACAAGGTATCTTGATAAAAAATATAAACAAAACTAAGCCTACAAATAACATTACATACTTATAAAACGAAATTAGTTTACAAGCAAGGTGTTGAAATTTTAACTGCTTAAACTTAAAATATGAAGCTGTTTTTATTGTTCCAGTTTTTGCTAAAGTTTTCAATTTGCTTATTATGTCTCCATTGTCCACTTCAATTTGTGGAAAATAAAATGAAGTTGACAGCCCTTTCTTCTCCAAAAAATTATTTTGGTTGCCTCTCCCGAAATTTCCAAAATTTGCCCCACAAAATGAATCGTTTGGATTTAGTCTTGAATCTTACTAACTCAAAATCTCCTTTTCTGAGATCCTCTTGATCAACTTCCTGAATATCTTTAAACTCGTCACTCAAATCTTCACCTGAATCGTCATGAAGAGATAAAGCATAATTTTTGCTCGATGATAAATGATAACATCCAGTGGTCGAATGCTCCCCATTTTGTGGTGGTCGAATGCTTCCCAGGGTACAGAAACAGATTAATTGCTCCGCAAAAAATTATTTATATCTTTAGGTTAGAATAATATTTTTTAATCAAAACTACAATATCTAGAGATTCCTTGCATAAACCACTGAAATTCAAAAACCAGTTTTTTAAGAAAATTTTACTTGAAGTTCGAAGCAAAAATATATTACCAGATAGTGTGTTTTTCAACTTTTTTCGTTGAAAAATCAAAAACGTTGGGTATACATGCGTTATTACAGTCAGACGATGCGCAACTAACAACAGAACCTAAAATCACTTGATTTTCGCGAGAAATTTAAACCACTTGGTAAATAAACGCGATGATTGAATGCTCCCCCTGGTCGAATTCTCCCCACTTTCCCCTAAGTCTTTTAAGCTTTTAATGTTTTTTAGTGTCAAGTAGCTGTTAATCATATTGTTCACAATTGTGGGCCTCATCGATAATTAACTTGCAGGTAGAATAATTTTATATTTTAATATGTATTGTTGTCAATTTTTAATATTTTATCTCTTAAAAAGTAACTGGTGAGTGTTTTTTTATATTACATATTTCATATTAAAGATGGAAATCTAGATCATTTCATGAAAAATCTACATATAAAAACGGATATACTTACAATGCACAATCAACATAATTCTCTTGCTAACCGAAGGTGGCACCCCATTTGAAGCTATGCACAGGTAGGGGCCCATATGTAGGCGATTAACTTTGGTGATATTAAGTAATGCTCCTTCATAGCTGATTACTGTAAACAAAAAAAATATGCAGGGCGACTTGATTTATTTAATTTAAAAAAATTTAAGAAATTGGCGCAAACAAAAACGTGCGCTTGGCTAATTTTGATCTACTGCTTTTTATACAAATGAAAGTTAATTAATTTATATTAAGTTTTTGAAAAGAAAATGGCATACGGACAAGAGCTGCATCTGCTTTACGTCGATTTGCAGAAAGCATATGATAGTATACCACTAAATCTACTTTGGAAAGCGTTGGAAAACACAAACATAAGCGTAACTAATTAAGGCCATCAAAGAGTTCTACCGCAATAGTAAGGCAAAAGTTAAAATAAAAGCAAAACTAACCAAAGGCTTTCAAGTATATAAAGGTCTTAAACAAGGTTGCTGTATCTCGCCTACGCTCTTCAAGATATACTTGGAACAATTCCTTAAAGTATGGAAGAGAAAATGCCAAAACATTGGACGAAACCACCTTGTATACGTTATGTTTCGCCGATGATAAGATAGTAGTGGCTCAGGATTATGACCACCTCGAATATATGACACGAAAACTAATAGAAGAGTACAATAAGTGGGGACTAGAGGTTAATCTCAATAAGACAGAGTATATGTGTATCGGTGGAATGAAACAGGATCTAATCTTAGATACCGGGCAGCGAATTCAGTTCTGTGATGAGTATAAATACTTAGATCTAAAAATTACAGCTGACGGAACACTAGACAAAGCTATAAAAGATCGAAACGTTCAAGGAAGAAAAGCAATAACTTTATTAAATGGAATAATTTGGGACCAAAGTATATCAAAACATAACAAAAAGCTTATATATAACACCATTGTAAAAAGTATTATTACATACGGCTCAGAAGTATGGCCAATCAAGGATAGAACAGAAAAAATGCTTTCAGCTACAAAGATGGACTACTGGAGAAGAGTAGCAGGGAAATCAAAAAGTAAAAGAGTTATAAATCAAAGAATAAGAGAAATTATGACAGTGGGTGAACGTACTTTAGTGGATGAAATAAGAACAAAACAACTGGTGTGGTACGGACATGTACAAAGAATGAATGATGAAAGACTACCTAATTAAATATTACAATGGAAACCAACTGGCCGAAGAAAACGAGGACGGCCAAGGAGAAGCTGGAGAGAAGGAATAGACAGTGAAATAAGGATAAGAGGCCTAGATGATGAATTATGGGCAAACAGAAACGAGTGGAGATTGGGTATCGGAAGACGTAGAACGTTGTGAAACCGATAAATATATATATATATATATATATATATATATATATATATATATATATATACATATATATAAAATTAATTAATTAAATAAATTAAAATATGAAAATTATTATCAAGTTACAATTTTTAAAAATTTTGACCCGCCTTAACCCCTTGCTAACCGTTTTACTACTAAAATTAATGATGATGATAATGGTCACATCAATGAAACTGTGAGTCGTATTTTAGTAACAGGTAAGAGTGGTATTTCTTACAAATGAACACGTTTTGAAGAGCAACTGTCAATTGTCTTCTCGAAAGCAGATCTTGATAGAGTATTTTTTTAACGCCCTTAGTTTTACATTTTTTAAATTTTAATTTTAAATTAATAAATATATTTTTATATCTTAAGAACATCAGTCCCACAAGAATTTACTTATTTTGTAAAAAAATTGAAAAATGTGGCAAATTTTTTATAGCTTGGAAAGACTAAACTTTATCCGCAGTATGTACTGAACAATCATCTGAAATATAAAAAGAAAATTAATAAAAACACTGCGAGATTTTCTTGTCTATTTTAATACGCTCCACAGCCCACTGTCAAAAAAATTATACCCACAACTTTTCTTCATAATTAGTTATTCGTACTCGCATGATCTACATATACATTTTTGTTGATATATTACACACGCAACATATGTTTTTTAAATCAATTTAATTTTAATATTATATTTTAAATAGCCTTAAAAAATGTTTAACAAATTTCATGTAAACATCAATATAAATATCTTAAAATTTAAAATTATATATCCTAATATGACCTAAAAAACAAATTTTCTATATATTTTTAAATTTGTAGTTTTAGGAATTTTTAAGTCAATAAAAGATAATGACAAAAAATTAGAACACCGTAATTTATTTTTTAAACTAATTCTAATATTTTTGGAAATTAGTTCAGGATAACCATAGCGACTCTTTTTTTAGAAGTCACTTAAATTTCTTCTTGTTTGTAATAGATTTTGTTACATTTTAAAATATTTTTATCCATAAATAAATATTTGTCTTTTTAAAAAGCCTATATTCAAAATACACTATACGCTAATAGTAGTTTCACTGAGAAATGAATAACAGTGATGAGATATCACTCAAAAGTAAGCCACAATAAATACTGTTGTTTTTATATTTCGAACGCTGCCATCTTGGATTTTAATATAGACCTATGTCATTTGGTGTAGACTTTTTAAAATCAGCTACTCTTATTTAATATAAACTTCGGACCCCATCTTAAATGTTAAAACAAAAATTGGGTCACTAAAAAAAAATCTAGAATTTTTTTGTAAAAATCATATTTGGTCTGTAGGTGATAAAAGTCTCATCTTTTTTTAGCAAGTTGAAAGAAATATTCATTAGTTTTAATATTATTATTATGTCGGCTTAGAACGTTTCTCTATTTTGTCCGACGCCTATTCTTCACCTCCTTCGATCCTGACAATCATATTCTGTCAGATTTTTTTGACTCATTGATCTTTGGATTGACTGTTGCCATTCTTTTTCTGCGCCTTATTGGTTACCATTCTAGGATCTGCTTTGGTAATCTTTCGTCGTTCATCCGTTGTACATGGCTGTACCATATCAGTTATGCTTCCCTCGATTCCGATTCTTCCTTTTATGATCTCATTTGTGTGATCTGTTCTAGATATTCTCATTGATCTTCTTATTGCATCCATTTCGACACTTTGCATTTTTGTTTTGTATTTTTCTGTTACGCGATAAGTCTCTATTCCATACAACAGCGTGCTTTTCACCATTGTTTTATATACGTTAAATTTTACATTCTTTTTTATTTCTCTGCTCCATAAAATATTGTTAAGACATCCAATAACCTTTTTTGCTTTTACTATTCTTTTTTCCAGTTCTTTACAGTCTGTTGCTGTCTTATCAATTGTGACACCCAAGTAGACATTCTCATTACATGGAGATATTAATTGTCCATTGATTCGTTTCCAATACATAAGTACTGTGTCTTGTCCACGTTCACTGTTAATCCCCACTTTTGGTATATCATTTGTTACTTCCTCTCCAAATGGTCCTATCACTTTGCTCTGGGTTTGTCTACCAGTTCGGCTATTAAAATCGCCAAGCATAACTATTTCTCTGGTATTACCGATTTTCGTGATAGTCTCATCAAGTTGGTCAAAGAACAGTTGTTTTGTAGCTACTCTTTCGTCATCTGATGGTGCGTAGGCTGCTATTATGCTTATATTATGTCCAAGCATCTTCATCTTCACTCGAAGTATGTTTTCACTAATGCAATCGTAGTTCGTAATCTTATTTTTTAAGTTTTTCTTTATTAATAAGCTTCAATATCAAAGAAATTCAAGGAACCCTAGAAGACGCATCCCCATTATTTAATACGCAAATTCATTCATCATGCATGAAATCTCAGAAAATTTTGCCGAATCCTCGCAGGCAACACTGTAATAGGTATAAAAGAGAAATCAAGGAAAAAACCATGGGCGTGCAGATTTTGTTGAAAATAAAATAAATATATTATAGACATTTTCCTATAAAATTTTTGCACCCAAAATTATAAAATTTAAATAAGTGTAAAATATTACCGGTACAGCTTTGACAGCCATTCTATTTTTACAGAATTAATTTTTTTATCGATTTATAATATTAGAAATCAATAAGTTATTTACAGCTGGTAATATCCGTAGTTTTGATTTTTATTATTTTTCCCTAAAGATAAGAAATCTACTTTATATTATTTTTTTCTGGATATAGAAAAGTGTTACTTTAATCCCTAAAATTTAAAACACAGGTAAAAGTGTTTCTTTTTATTTCAAATTGTCAAAGGTGTTTTTTTAGCTTTTTACTCTTTCACCTTGGTAATACATTGCTCTTAGTAAATTTTTTACAGTAAGTAGATTTGTTCTGTTAAAAAAAGTCAAAAACTCCGAATTATATACTCAGACCTTGAGATATTTATCAAAATTTTTGCATCAGGATTTAAAGAGTCTATTTGATCCCCTAGTGTACAGGGTGCATTTTCGACACTTTTGGGTGTTTTCGGTTTCTATGTTTATAATATTGATATGCGATGTTTACCATCATTATTCTCTTCAAATTAAAGCACACTAAGGTGTAGTCGTTTTTTCTTCAATCTTCTCTAGAAGTTCCCGAAACCACCCAAATGATAAAAATGGGACAGCCTATATTTATAATATAGATTTTTTGTTATATTTTATCAGCAAAACTCTTGCCTCGAAATAAAAAGCACTCATTGGTTTATTTTACCAAAATCCATTCATTAGTTTATTAAACTCTAGCAATTAGTTTTTTTAGAAAATATTTGGTATGAGTCTGTGTTTTTTACATTTGCAAATGTTAAAAAATATGACTTATTCAGTTTTATCAACAAAATACTTTTGATTTCCATAAAAAAATCTATTTAATTTTTATTTACCAAATAAAATAAAAATGAAAAAATATTATTTATAATTAAGTGATTATAATACAGGGTGTCCCATAACTTAGGCGCCGTAGTGCAGCAGGTGATAGAGGAGGTTATTTCCAAGAAAAAAGTTTATATAACATGGGGTCAACATTCATCTGTTTTTAAGATATAGGATTTTTAAAGAGGAGTGGGTGAAAACCGGTTATACAAAAAAAAATCTGTGACAGCTAGCTGAATACTCAGCTAATTATGATTAAAAAATGTGGTACTCCTTTTTTGATAATATTACAAGTGGAGGAGGTACGGGCTGTCAAAATAACCTCGAAAATGTATAAAAAAATAATATTTTTTTTTAAATTAATTTTTGCTTTCTCTTTTAAAAAATATCAATAATATTTTATTATTATGTCTCGCTAGAGACTTGTTTTTATTAACAAAAAATATTTAAAAAACATTGCATTTAATATGGCATTCATAAAAGTTCATACCAAAAAAATAGTATTTTCTAAAAAAATTGACTGACTAACTTTTTTCAAATTATTTTTTTTAAATTAATTTCAATTTACTGCTTTTGTTCTAATACAAGACTACCCAATTTCATATTTTTACTGCGTTTTTTTAAAGTTATTATCACAAAAGTTAAAAAAATTGCCAACAACAAGTTTTTGATCAGACATGACCTCCTCTATCACTTGTTGGCCTATGGCCCCTAAGTTATGGGACACCCTATATATACAAACATTATTAAATTTGGCAAATATAAGAATTAAGAACAATATTTTAATCCATTTGACTCAAGGCTCTCTTTTAATTAATCACCAGGGACTATGCAGTAAGTAAGTGAAAAGGAAGTTAAAACTCTTTTTTTTCTGTGTAAAATTAGGTACTACCTTTTTTCTTCTTATAGTTATATTTGTTAATTCTAACTACTTTTTTACATCATTATATGATGATCGAACATCAAAAACAACCAGTGATAATATATTATGTATACTTTATAATAAAAAGAGATAGTTGAATATTTAACTACCAACCACTAGTAGTAAGTAGTTTTCTTAATTTGAACTAGTCTTTAACACCTGACCTTGGGCAAGGCATTTCGTACAAGATAGTGCCTACTAGGTGCTAAACGAACATACTGAGGATCAACGTGGTCAGAACAAAGAATGCCCATTTTGACAGAATTTTCTCCTTATTAAGGCCAATAATCTCCCTCCAAAGCTCTCTCTTGTTTGGATCAGTGGGGAATCTAGTAAACTCATAAATTTGAATATTTTTAAAATGTTTAATAACTGTACAGTAGCATGACATAACATAACATTACAGAGTGAAAATGGTTGTTTACATAAGAAATATATTTTTTTATATATTATTGCCAGAATAAATTCAAAAACTTTTCCAAAAAAACCCAAACACTAGAGGTGGGAAAATAAGGGAATTTGCAACAATAAATAATGTTTCTTAAAACTTCTTTGTAAAACAAATCACTAATATTTTGTAAAAAAAGTTATAAACCACACCACTGTCTTACCAAATCGTAAACAATATGACGGTTTCTGGAAGAGATTCAAACTTACCGGTGAAATGATAAATCCAGCCACTTCTCTTCACTTTTGTCACACTTCTTAGGCATTTTTAAAGTTATTTAATAAAAAAAATCTTAATTTTGTGATCAATATTGCAAAAAAGACAACGAAAACGCACGTTTATTCGGATAACCTCTCAAAGGCAACAATAAATGATGCAAGGGTGACGTTTGGTCTACATGGTTGCCGCTATTAATTTTTTTTCTGAAAAATAGCGAACAAAAATCAGTTTTTTGCATTTTACGCGTCGTAGGGCAAAATTTAATGTATGAGAAATATTACCCATAGAATTCCCTACAATCGGTCTCCATAGTCTATAGGTCTACAACCACACGTTTAGAAGAAAATTTGAAAAAATTATGTTTTTTGCAATTTATGCAAAAACGGTAAGTCATAAAAAAAAACTTTATTGACATAAAATGATCAAGACACAATTCTCTACAATGCGACAATGACAGTTTACAGCTCTACAACCATATGTGTTGAAGACAGAGGGTGCCGAAAATGCCCATTATGTACTTTTTTTCGTTTTACGCAAAAACCATAAGTCATAGAGCTGTGACTCACATAGGTGAATTGTAGAGAATGGCGTCCTGGAGATTTCTTGTCTATAATGTGTTTTTCTAGGACCTACCGTTTTTACATAAAATAAAATAATAATTTTTGCAAATTTGGCGCCCTATATGTTCTACACGTAGTTGTAAACCTGTGGCCCAAAAGGAAAGAATGTAGAAAATTGTGTCCTTTAACATTTTATGTTTATAAAGTTTCTTTCTACGACTAAAAAAAACACAATTTTTGACAACTTAGCTGCCATCTACCTTCTAAACATGTCGTTGTAGACCTATAGACTATGGACATTGATTGTGAAGACTCGTATGGGTAATATTTCTCTTAAATAAAATTCTTCTCTACGACTTACCGTTTTTGTGTAAAATGCAAAAAACTGATTTTTGTCAATTTTGGTGCTCTCTATCTTCTATACATGTAAGTCTAGAGCTATAACCTTTAAGAAAAATTGTAAAGGAATTTTTGAAGTGTAAACTTCTTTTGGCGCGTTTAGTAGTTTTTGTGGGTACTGAATTGAACTGAGCCGTCAGACTCGGCTATGTAACGCTCATTCGGGTGAAGTCGGCTCGAGTCGACTAACTGTGAGAGGAACATTCAGCGAGCAATATGATGATGCAGATGAAGGCCAGTATTATTAATTTCGCCTTGTTAAAGTTTACACTTCTGCCATGTGGTCTTAAGCACACACAATTTTTTTTGTCAACAAAGGTTTTCTTTGCGACGTTCCATTTTCGCGTAAAATCAAATCAAAACACTTTTTGAGTTTTCCAGAGTTGCCCAGGAGAGGGTTGTAGACTAATTTTTATATATATATATATATATATATATATATATATATATATATATATATATATATATATAGATATTATATAAAGAAAAGGTTTTTTTAACTTTCGTGATCAAAACATTTAACTTAAATTAATTTGGACTAAAAGCAAGAGTTATTTTTATACCGAAAACATTTGTAGTGAGAACAATAAATAACTTTTTAAATACCACCTAGGAAGACAAAACTAATAAACTATTTATTAACTCTAACCTCACACCAAAGAAATTTAATTAAACTTACTTTCAGTTGAACGTTTTTCACACTTAAATGGAGTCCCGTTTTTTTCAGAAAACCGAAAACCAAATCAATATTTTAAACTGCGCATTCGCTACCGTACTTTTTCTTCTCACGTAAAATATCTCCCTCTCAGCTGTGGTCGAGCATGTGTGAAGTTAGTAAGAGGAAGATAATTTTATGTGATCAGAAAAAGAGAGGTGCGCATGTGCAGTTTAAAAAAATGGTTTGCATTACAGGATATCGCCGCTAGTTATTTTGTGTTCCTGCAAAAAACAAGCTCAAGTTGGTTGACTGCACAAAAATTGCAATTTTGTGCTAATCGTTGTACGTTCTATAAAAATCGACAATCAACAATCTTCGAAAAAAACCAACTTTAGCTGATTATTTCTAATTTATACTTTCCTTTTAATTCAAAATAGATAAGGATTTAAACCGCCACATAGATCTATAACAACAGGGACTTAAAAGCAAATGTTTTATGATTTTTGTTAAGTTTAGGTACCTATGTAAACAAAAATTTACCGATTGATTATTGGATAACATATTCTAACTTAAAAAAAACTTTTTTTCAAACATTTGTATACATATGTGCATATAGGTACACAGACAGACATGCATACATACATATCTAGAGGTTATACTTACAACCTAGAATTAAATTGTATAGAAAAACGTTATTAATGATAAGATCTCAAAAAAAAAATCAATGAAAACAATCCTTTTCTCACATAGGATGGTAAACATATTCTATTACAGATACATGTATAGCAATCCAAAACGTAAGCCGAATTCAAAAACAAAATATTTTTTTGATTTTTATTAGTTACCATTTTACTTATGTACCTACATCAAAATTACAAGTTATAAAAGTACTGGCAACATTGTTGCGAATTTGAAAGAAATCCCCAGTATAATACTTTTTGTGTCTGATGAAGTTTAGGATTTCTATACGGGGTCTACCTTTAGTTGAATGTTTTTGTTCAATATGAAGTGTCAAAAATACATATCGTATCAAAATTAAGGAACATATCGAAAAAAAAAACAAATTTATAGAAATATAGCCGCCATTTCCTTGTGAAGTGATAGGTGTCATATTTTTTTACAATTGTAATTTGAGCAGATCCTGCCTAATTTAATCATAATAATTAATCTCTATTCATATATAACTGGATGGGCCTATACATATATAAAAAGTGAGGCAAAAATATTGGCATAATTTTTGTAGAGACAGCACGCTGCGCAGGAGGTGCTGAGGTTTTGACACCATAAGCCATCATTTTTAGATTGTACACTTAATGGACCAGGGCTATCAAAACGGACGGGCCACGATCTACAACTTTGTTGACGTCATAGCGGAGACTGAATTTCTTTTTGATGTTTACGTCACGCCACAACGTGGGTTTAAAATATTAAAGTTGGAATGACGGTTGATGAATATTGAATTTTTTTTAAAACAAAGCAGGTTTTTAGATTCTTTTTACTATATTCTTGTAAAACAATTTTTTTTAAATGTTTAGTAGCCGTTTCATTAACTCACACAAAAATTCAATTTAAAGCAGAAACGTTTCTGCATGGAAAGTAATCGGCTCATCTATACTTATTTGGATGTGTTTACAAAAGTTACAATAGCAAAAAATGATTTTTTTGTAGTGTAATTTTATTAAGAAAGAAACACTGGTATTTCTGGATTTTAAATGAACTTTATTGTAAAAAATCATTAAAAATTCGAACAAGTTTTACATAACAAGCAAATAAATATATGCCATGACAAAAAATGACAAAGTCGTATTTATGTCAAATATAAAAGTTGGTGTGGGCGGGCAATTTGAATTCAAAATAAATCTTGAAGATTTTAACCTTTTAACCATCTTTTATCCTCACAAAAGCTTGGTGAAATATCGGTATAGTGTTTGGGAATATTTCACTAAAATTTCGCGAAAATCTACGGGGTAAGTTTCTGAAAAAGTGCAAAAGTGTGTCCCTTTAATACTAATATTTACTATCACCCGTAGTATAACATTATTGCTATGAGTAATAGAAATCGATCAACTTTATCCTATTGCCTATACGACCCGAAGAAAAAATTCAAATTAGCTCCTTTGTGCTAAAAGTTACACGGCTAAAGAAAACTTAAAACTAAGCTATTTGGCCTGTCCCAGTGCATGTAAGTATTTTATTGGCAGCAATTACTACTACTTATTTTTTTCCTAGCTAAGTTATATTTATTTTTTTCTTTATATTAATGTTTGAATTACACAAAAACCAAATTGTAATTTGTTTAAAAATAGTTAAATATATTGCAATTTTCCTTGAAAGTTTGTCCTCAATATTTTTCACATTCCCCTGTATACTGCTTTAATGAGAAATTACTAATCGAAGTAGGCGTGGAGAACAACAATTGAGATTTAAGCTGGTGGTTATCTGTCACTACTTTGTCATCTTATTATTAAAACGTACAAATCGTTTCAAAGTTTTTTTTAAGGCCACTTATTAGTTTATCGAATTGGAGGCGTATTTTAATATTTCACATTCCCCTGGATATAAATATGCGGTAAGTGTTTCAATTTATTTTATTTTGATTTATATTAACTAATGTACAATGACGGAAGGAACAAAACTGATAGGTGTTCCACTTACTGCAAATGAAAATCAAGATATTATTTTAATTACTTTTAAAAAATCACATTCCCCTGATTCACATTCCCCTGGAGACAAATTGTTATATAATTCTCATTTTCAGTAATTAGAGATTGCTTAGAATAGTTATAGTACGGTCATGTTGATAATTTAAGGATTAAAATATTTTAGCATATTTTAAGTGATAACGTTTGTGTTTATCGCATTTTTTGTGGGTTTTCCACATTTCTAGCTATACAATGGCTTTACTTACATTTTATAGTTTTCTTTCTAAAATTTCAATTAATAGCATAGAAAATAACTTTTTCAAAGTTTCCACTTTTAAAGTTTCCACTCAAACTAAAATATTTAAGTGTGTCGAAGAGAGTATTTTAGAGGAAGATAGATAGATATAATTAATAATTAGATTAACTATGCTATAGCTGCCAACTCGCGACTTTGCTCGTTCAAAAAATATTGTTGTTGTTGACACCTGTCAATTAAATAGGTTCGGCTGTTTTTGCATGATTGAGGAACATACACACATAAACACAAACTTTTGCATTTTTCTAATTTTTAACTTAATACAGGGTGATGCGTTTGCCTTTGCAACATAGAGAAGATATATATTGTGATCCTGTATGCAGGCACTGTTGTAAATATTATGTACCGGTGAAACTACAAAAAAATTTCAGCCCACTGAAACATATGCAGTCTGATGTGTTTAAGAGTGTTAAAAATAAATGCATAAAATTGGAATAATGTTTATTATTTAACTATTTCACAAAAAACCGGTGTAAAAAAGATTAGGTAAAATTAAAGTAAATGTTCAAATAACTCCTCATTTTCGGCCAAACAGTACTTATCTCAATCTTTCATAAAACTCTTACAATACATTAGTTGTAAGTACCTCTGTAGAAATCGCTTCGCAAGCAATAGGGATGGCATTCTTTAGTTAAAATTATAGAAATCTGTTTCCAACGCTCCCAGTTTCTTCGAACTTGTGAACAATCCGTATGCATGACTGTTGATGCATATGGAATTGGTCTGGGAACGCAGAAGTAAAGTGGTCGGCAATTATTCAGTAGCTATTATTGCCCATATAATACGATTATTTTCTCTTGTTCATAATATAAATTCAAACTCCACGGGGTGGAGGCTTAATAATGTTGCGTAGGCCAAGGCCAACACAAAAATAGAGGCCACGACCCTGAAAAAATCAGCTGTTCTCCCGGGGCTGAATTTTACATTGGGTCTTATGGGAGGTCAGACGTTTTTTTATGATATTTTCAAAATGGCACTACAGATTTCCGCAAAATTTCAGTCAAATATTCTCAGACACCATCCCGATATTCCACCAAAGGTTTGTAAGGAAGCAACATGATAAAATCTTCAAGATTTAGCATTCATTATTTTGAATTCAAATTACCCGCCATGTACCACATGCCAACTGTTATATTTGACATGTATTTGACTTTGTCATATGTGATTGTCACATTCGCTTCTGCTTTAAACTTAATTTTTGTGTGAGCTAATGAAGCGGCTATGAAAAATTAGGGCTTACTATACATTTAAAAAAAATTGTTCTGCCAGAATAAAGTAAAAACAATCTCAAAAAACGGCTTCATTAAAAAAAAAATATCCATGAAACGTCATTCCAACTTCAATATTTTAAAGACAATCAGCTGTGTCGTAACGTGACCATCAAAAAAAAATCAGCCCCGGATGTGACGTCAACCAAGTGGAGGATCGAGTATCCTGGCCCGTCCATTTTGATAGCCCTGCGTAGGCAAACGCACCAGGCTGTACAAAAATTAATTTAAAAAAAATCGGGTCAAGTTAAGATTTTTTTATACTTTCTTTCAGAATATGGCGAAGACCTTATAATTAGTGACCTTATAAAATAAAAGGAAACCGCTTATATCAAATATATTCACCAAAGTCCTAAACAAGCTTAAATAACGAATAAATTAATTCTAAATTAAAGAAGCAGCCACTAATTTCACATTCCCAGCTGCATTTCACATTCCCCTGGAGATCAAGTTTTATTTTATTTATTTTTTTATTCCCTGGCTGAGATACCGCGGTGCTCATGTCGGTGTTTTAATAATTGACCTAAGTGTATTTACCAAAAAAATATATCTTTTAAAAAAATTGATAAAATTCAAACCAAAATTTGTGGCTCCATATATACACTTTTTAAGAAATTCACCCCTAGGTAGTGCCATTTTGAAAATATCACAAATAACCCTCAATCCGCCCATAAGACCCAATGTAAAATTCAGCCCCCAAACAACAGCTGATTTTTTCAGGGTCGTGGCCGGTATTTTTTTGTATGCTTGAATGGAGTTATCCCTTCACAATCGCCTAACCCTCCTGTACTCTCAAATTTCAAAAAAATTCAATATTATAGTAGAATTGTGCAATGTGGCAAAAAATATGTATCCTAGTGGAGCAAAAAAATATTTATTGGGTATGTGTAGTTTGTATGAATTGCCCTTTATCAGGGAGAGAATACGCCTTGGGGGTCCAATTCTAACCAAAAAATCTTTCGACTATGGGGAAAACATCTAAAGAAATCATAAGCTAGAAACAGCCCACATAGCAACGTGTTTAACACGTAAAAAAGAGGTGAGAAAAAAAAAACATTGATTTCAAAAGCTGCCAGAAAAAACGTTTATTTCATATATGAAAACAAGCTTAATAGGTCATTCATTAACGTCATAAAAAATACTCTGCCAATATATGGGCCCCTAAGCTCACACTGGTTACTATAGTTATAGTGTACGAGTGAGCTAATATAACTAAAAACTGAATTATAGTTTATTCAACTCCAGACTAAATTACCTTTTATTTGATACCACACAAGCCATGTTTTGACTTAATCTCAAATTTTTGAAATCTACCCCCACCCTTAAAAAAAAGACTAAAATGTATTTTGTTAAACTCCGGACTCAATTACCTTTCGTTTGATATCACACGTCATATTTTCACTTTAACTTCAATTTTTGAAATATACCCCCACCCTTTTTTAAAATAAATTAAAATTATTTTTTTTAACTCCAGACTTAATTACCTTTCGTTTGATATCACACACGCCATATTTTCACATAAACTCTAATTTTTGAAATCTACCCCCACCCTTTAATTTGGTTTGTGTTCGGTGGATTTTGTTCATTTTTAAATGGGACCATCTCGACCCAAGACCCAGCCGAGGTACCAAATTTCATTAAAATCGGCCAAGCGGTTTTTGAGTTATGCGCGTTGGTCGACAGACAGACAGACAGACAGACAGACAGACAGACAGACAGACAGACAGACAGACAGACAGACAGACAGACAGACAGACAGACAGACAGACAGACAGACAGACAGACAGACAGACAGACAGACAGACAGACAGACAGACAGACAGACAGACAGACAGACAGACAGACAGACAGACAGACAGACAGACAGACAGACAGACAGACAGACAGACAGACAGACAGACAGACAGACAGACAGACAGACAGACAGACAGACAGACAGACAGACAGACAGACAGACAGACAGACAGACAGACAGACAGACAGACAGACAGACAGACAGACAGACAGACAGACAGACAGACAGACAGACAGACAGACAGACAGACAGACAGACAGACAGACAGACAGACAGACAGACAGACAGACAGACAGACAGACAGACAGACAGACAGACAGACAGACAGACAGACAGACAGACAGACAGACAGACAGACAGACAGACAGACAGACAGACAGACAGACAGACAGACAGACAGACAGACAGACAGACAGACAGACAGACAGACAGACAGACAGACAGACAGACAGACAGACAGACAGACAGACAGACAGACAGACAGACAGACAGACAGACAGACAGACAGACAGACAGACAGACAGACAGACAGACAGACAGACAGACAGACAGACAGACAGACAGACAGACAGACAGACAGACAGACAGACAGACAGACAGACAGACAGACAGACGGCGCAACAAAAAACTTTCAAAATCATCTGAAACGCAAAGATATATAAAAATCACACTACTATAGTATAGTATATGTGTGAGCTAATAACGTTGCTAAAAACTGCGTTGTAATAACGCCATTATAAAATTAAAACAGCAATGTTTTTACGTTAGTTTCAAGTGATTTTTACGTTAAAATTACATTAGATTCACGCCTTTTCTACACGAATTTTAAAACGTGACTTACATGGCTTTTCTACTAAATATTTTAGATATTACTAACAGCAGCGCCACCTATTGTCGGGATTTTTCACTTTGACGAAATCTATCAGCCAGTGCTTTGGCCTCTAAACTCCAAAAACCTGTTAAGGGACTGATCCCTGAACCACGATCACGACGCATCTGTTATTAACCTGATAAAGACACATTAATATTCTGTGAAAGTGTTTACTGTTAAAAAATCTTGTTTAGCTATAAAAAAAAACATAATGTATATAGATAGATATATAGATGTATTGTCTTGCCTTGAGCGCCATCTTTAAAAAATTTTTGAAGTGTTGTAGTCTTAAACTAGTCAACTTTTATAACTTCCTTTCGCGAATCTTTTAAGTTACAAAAATGTTATTAAAACAACGTGACCAAAAAAGACGCAGAAAGTTAATAGGTTTGAGAAGTCCTAATCTAGTGGCGTTTTAGAACATGTTGTGGAGGACTTTTCAAGTGTGAATTTGGGACATGAAAATAACGAGGGTAAAAAACACGTTATATACACAGCACCAGAAACTTTAGCAAAAAGTACATTTTTATAGCTTGATTTCTCCTTGTTTTTAAGTTATCTTTAAGCATGTAGATTTAACAAAATAAATATTACATGGTATGAGGTTGTTTTCAAGTAAAAAAACTCTGTTATTTGTGTTCACGTTAATTTAACGTTGATGTTATTTTTGTGCTATGTGGGAGGGCGGGCCCCGAGACACCGACCCATGCCTATAGCCATAATCGACGAATTAAATTTAAAAAAATTAATTTTTCCATAAAGATGTTCATTCCCGACATGCGACGCTATGTTCTAGAATTAAGTTCATACTTACTAAATATAGAATTTTACTTTGTAATTTTCTTTACAAGAAGTTATTAAGATCCTAATCTTTTACCAACGCGCTTTGCTAGGCGTTGTTAATTTACGGCTTAAAGACCAAAGAGGGATATTATTCCCAACCAATTTTAATAAGCTATAAATAAAAGGCTATAAGGGAGAGATAGCGATAGTAGAAATAACTTGAATCCTAAAATACTCTCAATTTACCGCGAATCTTCGAATGGGCAAATTCGCTAATTGTAATAACTGTAGTTGTGTTATTTGCATAGTATTCTTTAATAACTAATGATTAAGCTTTGTACATGATGATGATGATTGATTCATATGTGAGTGGGCCTTGCAGCCCTTCGACTGCGACCACCAGTGGGTCTATTGTGGGTCACTTTTGAGTGGTTTCTCACCACTGTATGCCTAATCCTCCAAAAAGGCCAGCTATCAGTTTGGGTGAGACACTGTTCAGATCTTCTGAGTCGATCTGAGGATTACCGAAAGTATTCTGACGTAAACGTGCAATAGCCGGACATTCGCACAGTACATGTCTGACTGTTTCGTCATCCTCCATACCGAGTCTACATTCGGTCTCTTCTGTTAGTCCCATTCTGTGCATGGGTACTCTCAGTAGACACTGACCCGTATAAAGACCAGTCATTATACGTATATCCTGTCTGGTAAGTCCAATAATGTTCCTGGCTCTGTTTCTACAAGGTCCTTTAATGAACTCTTTAGAGTGAGCCAGTTCTGGCATATTTATCCAGTATTGTTGGAAGCTATTCTTCATCCATTTTAATATGGTTGATTTAGCAGCATTGTATGATATCCCCAGGGCTGGCTCGGGGCCGAAAAATTCGGCAGATGCCGCTTCCCTCGCTGCTAGGTCTGCGGCCTCATTTCCCTCGTGCCCAGAATGTCCTGGTATCCATACTAATGATATATTGTTAGCGCTACCAAGCGCATTCAGCGAATCTTTACAGCTCCTTACGGTTCTCGATGAGACCGTATAGGAATCAAGCGCTCTTAAGGCTGCTTGACTGTCGGAGAAGATTTCTATTGTCCTGTTGGTCCACTCGTGATCAGTAATCCACCGGGCACACAGTTCAATGGCTACGAGTTCGGCCTGAAATATAGTAGCCAATTGGCCGAGACTATGTTTTAATCTCGACTTTTTTTTGAATTTTAACAACTCCAGATCCAACGCCCGAAGGCATTTTGGATCCGTCGGTATACCAGAAGCTAACGTTATTTGAAAAATTGGTCCTGTTCTTTAACCAGTCCTCCCTCTCCGGGAAGATAATGTTGTATAGCTTTCTGCTGTATACCGTGTTGGGCATAAGCTTTGGACATATCTAAACATTTCAACCAATGAAGAACAGAGCAACAATTCAAACTGCAAATAAACAAATTAATAGATTTTATTCGACGATTAGAATTATAAACGGGATGTTTGCGTTTTTCTCCATAAAATTATAAATTTTTTTCCATTCAATAATCAATTATCTGATTCGTTTTGAATTGGCTTGGTTTAGTTTGGCCGTTTTGTTCTGGTCCGTCCAAATCTGCAAACTCATTCACGAATAAACCGACATAAATAAAAATCAAAAAGAAAATTTGGACTAACACAACAGGTGTGTATGCTTGACCCTCATGTGCTAGAGAAAGAGAATAAAAAGATTTTATTATGGTTATTTTTCTGACATACTTAGGGTAGCATCTTAAGACGTACGTTTCTGTGTGTTTTGCGTCGTGAGGAGAGAACAGCACCATAAGCAGGCCCATCTATAGTCAAACCCAAATCCTTCTACGTGGTTCTCCTACGGTGAAATAAAAGAATAACAAAGTGGATGTTCTCCACTGAAAACGGGAAATTTACAGAAACTAAATCTGGAGATGCTGCCTTTAGTAGGTTAGAAAAATCACCAGATACAAATCCCTCCACTCTGTCTCTGTCTCTAGCACATGAGGGTCAAGCATAGCACCTTGTGTGTTAGTACGGCTCTGCTAGAGAATAGCGCCTTACAAATTAGCGCTGCTTCAAAACGGCGCTGCCACAAAATAGCGCTGTTACAAAATAGCGTGCATCAAAATAGCGCCAACAAAATAGCGCTGCTACAGAATAGCGCCTTACAAAATAACGGTGCTACAAAATGGCGCTGCTACAATATAGCGCTGCTACAAAATAGCGCGCATCAGAACAGCGCTGCTACAAAATAGCGCCTTACAAAATAGCGCTATTTTGATGAGCGCTATTTTGTAGCAGCGCTATTTTGTAAGGCGCTATTCTGTGGCAGACCCTTGTTAGTACAAAATTTTCTTTTTGAGTTTTATTACGACCGCATTGCAACTTTTCCATCTTTTTCGTTTTTTCAAAATTTGGCAGTTCATCTTTGAAGCCACACGAGTGACGAAACTTGCTTTAGATGGCGTGTTTCGCATCTCAAGCAGGGTATAGTTTTTGCAAAGTCACTTGAATAACTCTCAATAAGGGGTTCCATCGATTTCATGAAATTTTGCTTTATTCTGCCTTTCAAAAGTTATCCAAATTCATATAAAATCTTCCTGGTATAATTTCAACCCTACCGACAGAGAAAAGGCGCGACTCTTTGCGGTCCGACCACAAAGTCTTTGTTTTCTGACTGACCCAGCCCAGGTGGATGGACGGCACCTGATTGGCAGATTTTTTTATGATGCGCTTTTAATTGCTTTCGGGTGTGCTTTTCGGGACCCCTTTAGTCGGCAGTCTGCTGAGTTAGAAAATAAATCAGTGTCGTTCCTGTAGGTGTAGGAATAGAAAGTTTTATTACCTACTTTTATTTCTTTAGTTTACGCCATAATTAAATGAAATAATTTTCATGAGTATATCTACCGCCGCCCATGTCACTTTTTATAAAGGATATGCCGATTTTCGGCTTTTATCTTTGTTCAACTGAGTTTGCAAAAACTATACTCGAATTAATGTCTCGACTAACTTATAATGGCTTTTCGTTTGCTTGACCCTCCCGTACTGAAGTTAGGGGGCCTACGCACTTTACTATGCTCTTATTTTACCGTAGAAAAACAACCTGTAGGGATTCTGGTCTGGTTACTCTCTCCCTCTCTCTCTCTCTCTCTCTCTCTCTCTCTCTCTCTCTTTAGCACATGAGAGTCAAGTCAACACACTGTGTGTTAGTACAAAATTTCCTTTTGTGGAAATGTTAGAAAACATTTTCAAAGAATTTTCACAGAGGAAAAATTTGGGCGTTTCGGCAAAATTACGCTATGTACGAAAATTCAGCCTTATCATTTAGAAAATAGAATGGTGTACTGTGGACTATAAGGGTAGCGGACAAAGATCGAAAGACAAAAGATTGAAAAACAAAAGATCGAATAAAAAAGATCGAAAAACAAAAGATCGAAACTACAAAAGAGCGAAAAACAAAAGATCGAAAAACAAAAAATCGAAAATGCAAAAGATCAAAAATACAAAAGATCGAAAAACAAAAGATCGAAAAACAAAAGATCGAAAGTACAAAAGATCGAAAGACAAAAGATCAAAATAGCGCATTTTAAAATATCGCTATTACAGTTTTTTCAAAAAAAAACTTTCCTGATTTCTTTTCCTGGATCCTAGAGGGTGTGTAACTAAACCGAACCGAACCGAACCGGTTCGACTATGGGGTCTCTTTTAAACATATTTTTTAATTCGGTTCGCTTCTGTTTGGTTCGGTTCGGTTCGGTTACACACCCTCTAGGATCCCGGGCAAGAAATCAAGAAAGTTTTTTTTTAAAATATGATTGAAAAAGAGACCGATCGAAAGTACAAAAGATCAAAATAGCGCGTTTCAAAATATCGCTATTACATAGTTTAAAAAAAAAACTTTTCTAATTTCTTTTCCGGAATCCTAGACTATGGGCTCTGTTTATAACATCTTTTTTCAAAAAAACTTTCCTGACATGTTTCGCGGGACCCAACAGAGTGCTAAACCAAACCGAACCGGTTTGGTTTGTTTTGATTCGGTTTTGTTACACACCCTCTAGGATCCCGGGAAAGAAATCAGGAACGTTTTTATTTTTTTTAAATATGATTGAAAAAGAGACCCCTTTATCGAACTACATGCTACTATATGATTTGGGTTAAGTATGCCAAGCCATTGGTTTATTTAACAGTTAGGTAATTTTACCTTACCTGACCTTGCCTAAACTGTTTATATGAATATACCTAAGCAAACATAATACGCGTCATTTTGTATATTTGGATCTTATTTACTTGCGATTTTTTTTCGATCTTTTGTCTTCTAATATTTTTTTTTTCGATCTTTTGCCTTTCAATATTTTGGCTTTCGATCTTTTGCACTTTCGATCTTTTGTTTTTCGATCTTTTGTCTTTCGATCTTTTGTTTTTCGATCTTTTGTATTTTCGATTTTTTGTATTTGATCTTTTGTCTTTCGATCTTTTGTCTATCGATCTTTGTTCCGCCACCCGGACTATAAATCATAACTAAAAATTCACGGAGGTTAATCAAAAATATTTGAAAAACTAATTGTCTTTTCTCCTCCGGACAAGTTATGTATATGTCCGCTATGTTGGCGAAGAAGAAATTTTTAGAATAAAACAACGTCCTGCTAAAATCCTCTTCTAATAAACTATAATAATAGTTTTCTGTAAACTTACCAGGCAGCAGTGCAACAGTAACTAGAGAAACATTGTTCCGGCTTTTGCCAGGGGCCCGATTTTGTCACTTAGACTCCGGCCGGTTTTATTCGACTAAAAGTTTTTGCCTTAATAATTGATACTATCTACCTACCTATTAAGTAAATCTTGAATGGTATTTCTGGTGTAACTAATATTTCTTATAAATATATAGAATTTATGATATTTCCTAAATATCATATAATGAACAAATACATAAACCTTTTTAATTGATCATATTTTAATTTATATACGGCAATTTCTGTACACATACAAAAATAATGTTTAAAATAAATATATAATAAATTACTCACCTTCGTGGCCCACTCCCAATACGATGGATTCTCCTCCTTCTCTTCTCCATGCGATAGATGGTTCTGGAGATCCAGTGGCAGCACATCGAAGACTTACATTCGAACCTTCTCTTATGACCATATCAGTACTTGTAGGATAGTCTAAAATGTCTGGTGGAACTAAAAATAAAATAAGAAATCACATAAAATAAAACGTTTTATAACATTTTTAAATCAAAAAATAAAAACGTAAAATTATTCAAATAAAAGAAACAAGAAAACAGATAGCACTTCGATGATATGGAAGTCCTATTGGAGATTTAAACTAAAATGTACAATTGATTCTATTAAACAACAAATGCAGTAAACAATATTGCTTTTGTAGACTGCACACCAAGATAGAACCATTAACTTAACCATTGGTAATAACATAATTTCTTAATTCCCCAACTAACTGAGAGATATTTTGGAGGTTTCTTCTTCAGAAATGATTTTTTAGTTATTAAACTCAAAAATTTTAAACGGTAAAAAATCGAGGGTAGTATGGGTTAGAAGCTAAATTACCAAGCAATAATCTCTCTATTTGATGACGTTTTAGTGACTAGGATACTAAAAAGCACCCTTTTTGCACACTGCTGGTGTTTCCATGCCGTATTTTAACAATTTGTTCTATTAAAATAAAATATTGCATAAGAAACAGACTACATTTTGGTCAATAATTTGTGTTATACTGAGGAGGAGCTTTAGTTTCTGAGATATTTGAAGTCTGCTAATAGGCTAGTTAGGAAGGTATCAGATCCGTCATGGATCCATTTATTTTGTTGTTAAAGGTGATAAATTGATATACAAAGATAATTTTTAGCTCACACATATACTATACTATAGTAGTGTGAGCTTTGGTGATCCTAATTTTTTCGAGAAAAAAAAAGTTGCTCCGATTTCAAAAATTTTTATATATCTTTGCGTTTCAGATGATTTTGAAACTTTTTTGTTGCGCTGTCTGTCTGTCTGTCTGTATGTCTGTAACGACCAACGCGCATAACTCAAAAACCGCTTGGCCGATTTTAATGAAATTTGGTACCTAGGCTGGGTCTTGGGTCGAGATGGCCCCATTTAAAAATGAACAAAATCCACCGAACAGAAACCAAATAAAAGGGTGGAGGTAGATTTCAAAAATTAGAGTTTATGTGAAAATATGGCGTGTGTGATATCAAACGAAAGGTAATTGAGTCTGCAGTTACACAAAATACATTTTAATTTATTTAAAAAAAAAGGGTCGGGGTATATTTTAAAAATTAGAGTTTAAGTGAAAATATGGCGTGTGTGATGTCAAACGAAAGGTAATTGAGTCCGGAGTTTAACAAAATACATTTTAGTTTTTTGTTTTTTTTAAGGGTGGGAGTAGATTTCAAAAATTTGAGTTTAAGTCAAAACATGGCTTGTGTGGTATCAAACAAAAGGTAATTTAGTCAGGAGTTAAATAAAATATATTTCAGTTTTTAGTTATATTAGCTCACACGTACACTATAACTATAGTACCTAGTGTGAGCTTAGGGGCCCATATATTGGCAGAGTATGTTATCAGGTTTTAATTGCTAATGTGCTTCATTATCATTAAACTATGTTCAATTGTTAGTGCTTTATATTCCAGAAAACCAAATAATTATCAGTGAATTGGTAATTTCGCCAAAAAGATAAGATATCCCAGTGGCGCACCCAGGAATAAGTCTTAAGGGGGGGGCGAGGCCTCTTGGGGGGGCCCGAAGCCTCATAATGTCGAGTTTTAAGCTATTTTTTGTGATTTTTTATGAAATATGTGGAAAATATGTAAAAAAATCTAAGGCTTGGGGGGGGGGGGGCCCGGGCCCCGAGGCTCCTCCCCCTCGGTGCGCCCATGTAAAATCCGTTTTCTCTTTTTTGTTTCAACATCAAGAAAAATATACATCTATAGATTTATTCTTTTGTTCACATTTAGTCTAAATATTGTTTTTTCATTGACGAGCAATATTAAATCATTTTTACAGATCTAGTGTAATACAACTTGAGAAATTTTCTCAAATCGGTAAAACAAGCTCTCTGTTAAAGTAAGCAGAGCGGGTTTGCAAGAGAGATCCATCATGTCATGAAAAATACTCTGCCAATATATGGGCCCCTAAGCTCACACTAGGTACTATAGTTATAGTGTACGTGTGAGCTAATATAACTAAAAACTGAAATATATTTTATTCAACTCCACACTAAATTACCTTTTGTTTGATACCACACAAGCCATGTTTTGACTTAAACTCAAATTTTTGAAATCCACCCTTACCCTTAAAAAAAAACTAAAATTTATTTTGTTAAACTCCGGACTCAATTACCTTTCGTTTGATATCACACACGCCATATTTTCACTTAAACTCTAATTTTTGAAATATACCCCCACCCTTCATTTAAAATAATTGAAAATGTATTTTGTTTAACTCCAGACTCAATTACCTTTCGTTTGATATCACACACGCCATATTTTCACATAAACTCTAACTTTTGAAATCTATCCCCACCCTTTTATTTGGTTTGTGTTCGGTTCAGACAGACAGACAGACAGACAGACAGACAGACAGACAGACAGACAGACAGACAGACAGACAGACAGACAGACAGACAGACAGACAGACAGACAGACAGACAGACAGACAGACAGACAGACAGACAGACAGACAGACAGACAGACAGACAGACAGACAGACAGACAGACAGACAGACAGACAGACAGACAGACAGACAGACAGACAGACAGACAGACAGACAGACAGACAGACAGACAGACAGACAGACAGACAGACAGACAGACAGACAGACAGACAGACAGACAGACAGACAGACAGACAGACAGACAGACAGACAGACAGACAGACAGACAGACAGACAGACAGACAGACAGACAGACAGACAGACAGACAGACAGACAGACAGACAGACAGACAGACAGACAGACAGACAGACAGACAGACAGACAGACAGACAGACAGACAGACAGACAGACAGACAGACAGACAGACAGACAGACAGACAGACAGACAGACAGACAGACAGACAGACAGACAGACAGACAGACAGACAGACAGACAGACAGACAGACAGACAGACAGACAGACAGACAGACAGACAGACAGACAGACAGACAGACAGACAGACAGACAGACAGACAGACAGACAGACAGACAGACAGACAGACAGACAGACAGACAGACAGACAGACAGACAGACAGACAGACAGACAGACAGACAGACAGACAGACAGACAGACAGACAGACAGACAGACAGACAGACAGACAGACAGACAGACAGACAGACAGACAGACAGACAGACAGACAGACAGACAGACAGACAGACAGACAGACAGACAGACAGACAGACAGACAGACAGACAGACAGACAGACAGACAGACAGACAGACAGACAGACAGACAGACAGACAGACAGACAGACAGACAGACAGACAGACAGACAGACAGACAGACAGACAGACAGACAGACAGACAGACAGACAGACAGACAGACAGACAGACAGACAGACAGACAGACAGACAGACAGACAGACAGACAGACAGACAGACAGACAGACAGACAGACAGACAGACAGACAGACAGACAGACAGACAGACAGACAGACAGACAGACAGACAGACAGACAGACAGACAGACAGACAGACAGACAGACAGACAGACAGACAGACAGACAGACAGACAGACAGACAGACAGACAGACAGACAGACAGACAGACAGACAGACAGACAGACAGACAGACAGACAGACAGACAGACAGACAGACAGACAGACAGACAGACAGACAGACAGACAGACAGACAGACAGACAGACAGACAGACAGACAGACAGACAGACAGACAGACAGACGGCGCAACAAAAAAGTTTCAAAATCATCTGAAACGCAAAGATATATAAAAATTTTGGAAATCAGAGCAACTTTTTTTTTCTCGAAAAAATTAGGATCACCATAGCTCACACTACTATAGTATAGTATATGTGTGAGCTAAAATTAATGAATGTGTGCGAATTATTTTTTTTTCGATAAGGCAAGAATGACAATCTTAAATAATAATCATACTAATATTCTTACCAACAACATTTAAAAAACCGACTTGACTTTTCATAGGGTCAGTATTGATTTGGCACATGTACCATCCCATATCTGTCGGTCGGACATCTTTTACATGAAGGTACCAAGTCTTATGTTCAGTATGGGTTACGGCAATACGATGATTCTTGGTTATTACGTGACTGTGAATGGTTAGAATTGTTTGAGTGTCCACTCTTAACCATGCCACCTTAAAATAAAAATATACACATCTACTTAACTACTGCGGTCTGGAAAAAAATATAATTTTTTAACTTTTGAATTATTTTTTGTGAATTTTATAAAATGTTGCATTTTTGCGCCAAAATAAAATGCCTGTGTATATTGTTTTGATTTTTTTGTATTGTTGAAAAACTAACAAAGGCCGATTCTAGAACCTATTGTTTGACAGAAACCATCAAAACTTTAAAATTGTAATGTTTTTTTTTTAACCAAAATACTATCTACACAGAACATATAATAAATAAAATCTATATGTTCGTGGCGGATTTATTTTACAAAAAAAACTTTATCTGGATTGCGCCAATATGAATGCGAAAAGAGCATCAAATGACGAGTTATGATTAAAAAAACACATTTTTTATATGGGACACCCGGTATACAGTTAAGCCAATAGAAAGAACATTTGGCCTTAAACAAAAGTTATTTTATGACTTTCTCTTAAAGTCAAAAATTACGAAGTTATTAACAACTTTCCTACTCATAAGGGATATGGGCTGTGGAATTTAAATCTATCGAAAGCTGTCTTTATTTAGAAAATCGTTAATATTCTTTTTTTGCCTTTAGGAAAAAAGGTCCAAGGACAAATTTTGTTTAAAATTAAATTTTCTATCGATTGAAGGTACTATGGTGTTAAAGCGAAAAAAAGATTCTTTAAAATTTTACTTTTTACTGTAACTCATGTACGCGTTTTTCGACTTTTCTTTTGTTTCCAAAATTTTATATCTTAGTGCAATTAAATTTTTGATATTTTAGTGCACTTAAATGGTGCGAAAGAAAAAAAATTATAAATGTTACGCGTTTAAAACTTTTTATATATTGACAAAAGAACCACCCTGTATTTTCTTACCATTACAAAACTAAGGAAGACAGTGCACACCACGTTAAAAAGACGTGCCTCTAGTTATAACAAGTAGTATAATTACGAAGGTGTCTTAAACTGCATTACCGGTATGAACAAAAATTTGAGACTACTACTTTTAACATGATTTTTTTAATATCACCCTGTATCTTATAAGATATTACAAAATTACGCAAACCTAAATTTTTGTGTTATAGTCTATAATAAGTCGACAAAAGTTTTATTGCAAAATTCCTATTAACGCAGTAGCGACAATAGATAATGTAAAAAAACAGTAAAAATGACAGCAAAGTAGTTGTGGCCTAGTATATACGTTCAGAAAATGGTAATGATTTGTCGCTTAATACAAAAATAGAGTACGATAAATGGTTTATAAAGGAGAATATAGTGATTTCAATGACATGTTTATTTGACATATCTACAGTTTTTTTAAATTTATTAATAAAAAAAAAAAAGAAAAAACTTTATTGTGTAGTAGTTACTTTTTAACAATTTGTAGAAAATTTTTTATTTAGGAAAGTAAAAGCTGTACTAGTGTTGCTGTAATGTGCTAACCTTGAGTTTTCTATAGTGATTTGTAACGTCGTCATAAAAAAAAACTACTAAAATGATCATAAAAATTTTACTTATTTTTAAAAATCACCCTGTATTTTTAACAGTTCAACCTGGCTCTTTTTTCTTTCCATAAAATATACATAAGAGCTAAGTATCTTTTATTCAATATATATTTTTTTACAATATCGTTACGCCTAACAAATCCACATACTTTTTCATTTTTTTAGATTTTTTAAATTTAGAATTACTAAATAAAACCACCCTGTACTTCGACCGTTTATATGTCACACCCGTCCAGCAATTTTGTTTATCAACAAATTTTATCGACGTTTCCTGTATAACTAAGCTCCTGTAATTTTTTTTTCTACTTAACACCCACACCATTAATTTTTCAAAAAAAAAAAATATTTTTTTTTTATTTTTTAAAAGAAAATAAATAAATTAATTTTTTTTATTACCTAAAATAAAAGTGTATGTCCTTATAAACGGTGCCAAGTTTCATTGCTCTAGCTTTAAATTTGAATTTTATACAGAATTTTAATGAGATAGATGCAATTAAATATAAAACTTGCTCTGCACTGGGTTCTGGAAGAGCACCACTTCATAAAATAATACTATAGTGTTGTACTATATTCGTGCCAAGTATCATTACGGTACGCAAAAATGCAGACAAAAGTGGCTTAGGCTCCGAACAAAAAAATCTTTAGTAGTAGCACAATACACAGATAAAGTTTTGTTTGCAACATCTTATAATATTTTTTATACGACTGTCTTGTAAAAGGGGGTTTTGCGCACGGAGAACACGATCTGAAAATGGCATTTTGCGCACGCTGTGTGCAAAACGTTTTGCACACGCTTATGTCATTTTTGGGCACGCCTATGTCATTTCTGCATACGGGTCTCCCGTCATTGTGATTTTTGTTGTTGTCACCCATCAATATAAGTTGGCTTAGTTCCGTAGCAACCGTCACTGCTCGTATGTTTTGTTGATTAGATACGTCAAAAAATTGTTGAATTTTTAAAGTTTTGTTGTAAAAATGTCGGAAATAAAAACAAGTTAAATTAAAATTTGATTTTTCTTTCTTTATTAGCAGTCGTATAAAAAATATTGTAAAAAACTCGTTTGAAAACCTCTTTGCACACTCCCTCGACTTGTAGACCTCGCCTTCGGCTCGGTCTACCAAACTGTCTCGATCGTGTGCAAAGAGTCGTTTTCAAACCTTGTTGTTTAAATAACTATTAACAACCATTCCAAACGAGGAGTAAAAACAAGAAAAATTATTAAAAAAGATTCCTGTATTTCTACCGGGACTAATTTTACCCATTTGTTTGGAATATTATAATATTGTTTGATATTTTATCACAAAAAAAACTTACCTTGCCGGATCGTGTACAAATGATTTAGTTTAATTACGAAAATTAGCAATTTATCAGGATTATTTTTCGGTGTTATAATGGTTATAATTGGTATATGTTTTAAAAACCAACAAAACTATAATAAAAATTTTAAAAGAGTCCATACTCCATAAAATAAAAAATAGGTGCCTGCAAGAATATTAGAGATTAGTTTTTTTAGGCAATTTGGACAAAGACTGCATGATCTACCAAGCTTTTATAGTCCAAACAGATGCTCATATCGCCATTTTATAGGGTTTAGCTTCTTTTACAGAATATTAGACCTACATCAGTTTGCTCCTTCATTTTTGTTTCACCGACACTAACATAATATTGTCTAATAAACTCAAGTAGTGTTTTCTCGGCCATTAATATATTATACGAGGGTGGATCAAATATAAACAAGACTTTTAAACTTACTAACAGAAAAGTCATTCAAGATGAACGTGGCCGTTATAATTTTGGAGTAGGGATATTCAGGAGCATGTAGGCGGCTGGTAGTGCCGCGATGCTCATTTGGCCAGGAGCAATCGCAATGAGCGAGAAGAAGGTACACAGCAGGGTTGCGCAAAGAATAATCATTAAATTTCTTACACGCGAAAACGTGAAACCTGCTGAAATTCGATGCAGATTGCGAGCAGAGTTCGGAAATAAGACGCTTTCGTAGGTACCTGGAAAAACTTGGTGCAAAGAAATCAACGACGGCCGTGTCGACAACGTGAGTCACCTACGTCGTCCGCGTACCGACATTTCTGCAGGCAAAGTTTTAGCGACCGTTTTCTGGGACTGGAGAGGAGTTTTGTTGGTCGATTTTCTGCACGAGCGAATAACAATAAACGCGGCTTACTACTGCAACTTACTCGACCAGGTAAAGCTTGATTATCGCCAAAAGAGGAGAGCACACCCCATCCAAGACGTGTTGCTCCTGCATGACAACGCTAGACCTGATACGGCAGGTTTAACACAGGCCAAAATCAATGAAATACACAGGACTGTGCTGGAATACCCTCCATACAGTCCAGATTTGTCATCTTACGATTTTCATATGTTTCGCCCACTCAAAGATTCAATGGGAGGCGAGCAATTTCAGACAAAGAAGAGGTGGAGGCATTCGTGCGCAACTGGTTAGATACCCGCTTGGCTTCCTTTTATCAAAACGGGACTAAGAAACATTGAAACCGTTGGGAAAAGTGTATTACCATAGAAGGGGGATGTGTAGAAAGAAATTCTGTTTTGTGTCATGTTTCTAAATAACTAGTTTATAAATTTGATCCACCCTCGTATATTTTATAAATGTATGTTGTTTTAAATTAACTAACTTATCTTAAGAATAATTTAAAGAGTGAAAGTTTTTTAAAACTCAGATCGGTCTCTAATCACGCCTATTTTCGTAAAGATGTGACTTACGACCGGGCACTTATAAATCTCGTTGGCGCGTTTAATAAAATTTGCCTTAGTCCATTTGTTCAAGTTTTTTAACATTTTGATTTGATGAATACTTTGTCAGGATTGATTAACCAGTTAAAATAAAAAAAAAAACTAAAAAAATTAAATCGATATGGTTTTGTAAAATGCACTAGTCACGAATACACAACTAGACTCGGCAAAAACAGACCTAAAAAAAACTGTCCCAAAAAAATACCCCAACGAAATGCTAACTGGATTTCTGGCGTGGATGCTCAGCCAATAGGTAGCTCTAGGAATTTTAGCGATGTGTTTCCTTAACTTCTGAGCTAGCACTAATAACAAGGAAACCCACCTCTGACCCGATGTAACTGGGTCACATAAGAAGTTAAGTGCCATCAATAGTTGCCTCCAAAAACAAGAAAAGAAAATGACAGTGCAAAATAAACTAATTTTCCATTTTTATCTTTTAGAAGTTTTACATAATTCTTGCTTGCATTTCCTGTGGGATACAGTGAATTTCTAGACGGATTGCATCTTTGTGTCCTTGGACGATGTTTAAAGACTTGAGCTTTTAGGTAGCCCCACAGGAAGAAAGCGCAAGACGTTAAATCCGGGAGCGCGCGCGCATGCCAAGCAATATCACCTATTATTTCATCATATTAGAAACATTTCTCCTATGTTCCAAACATGTTCTGATAATTCCTGTGAAACAACCATCTTATATGGAACAAAATGAAGATCCTCATGAAGAATTTTTCGTACAGTGATGTCATAGAGGCGCATGTCTGCATGCAAAGCGTCTAGGCGACCGTAACACTGAGCGCCTGACTATCTCGATATTTTCGAGTGCACGGTCTTTAAATAATTTACTACTACTACTATGTCGGTTTAGAACGTTTTTCTACATTATCCGACGCCTATTTCTCCACCTCCTTCGATCCTGACAATCATCCTCTGTTAGATTCTTTTGACTCATTGATCTTTGGATTGACTGTTGCCATTCTAGTTAAGGACGCCCTCTTTTTCTGCGCCCTATTGGTTGCCATTCTAGGTCCTGCTTTGGTAATCTTTCATCATTCATCCGTTGTGCATGGCCGTACCATATCAGTTGCCTTTTAGTGATGTCATCCGTTATGCTTCCCTCGATTCCCATTCTTTCTTTTATGATCTCATTTCTTATGTGATCTATTCTAGATATTCTCATTGATCTTCTTATTGCATCCATTTCGACACTTTCCATTTTTGTTTTGTATTTTTCTGTTACGCGACAAGTCTCTATTCCATACAACAGTGTGCTTTTGACCATTGTTTCATATATGTTAAATTTTACATTCTTTTTTATCTCTCTGCTCCATAAAATACTGTTAAGACATCCAATAACTTTTTTTGCTTTTACTATTCTTTTTTCCAATTCTTTACAGTCTGTTCCTGTCTTATCAAATGTGACACTCATTGCATGGAGATATTGTTTGTCCATTTTCTAGTACTAACTCACTGGATTCGTTTCCAATACATAAGTATGTGTCTTGTCCACGTTCACTGTTAGTCCCCACTTTTGGTATTCTTCTGTTAACTTTCTCATCATATATATATGTCTTCTTTATCATTAGCCACAATTACTTGGTCGTCAGCGACCTGTAGTGTGTATATGGTAAATAGGTCGTTAAGTTGTATTCCCATGCCGTGCACTTTACGTTTCCAGTTTTTTAGAGCTACTGCGATATATATTTTAAAAAGAGTTGGAGAGATACAACATCCTTGTCTTAAGCCTTTTGTTACCAGGAATTCTTTTGAAAGTCGATTTCCAATTTTAATTTTAGATTTTGACCCTTTGTATCGCTTTTATGTATGTATGATTGATATTAGTTTGCTCTAAAACTTTAAATAATTTACGGACCGTGTCTCGAGTGTCCGCCTCCTCTCCTGATACAGTACTTGGCAATTACGATAAATTTTAAACCTGTGACGGAACGCCCGTTTTGCAGCGACGACGGACCCATTTTCGTGGATGCACACTTCGACCGCGAAAGCGCGCTATGCTTTGCTCCATATATGCTGTTTCAATTCAAACCAATTTAAAACAAAAATTCTTTTTATTACCGCATGTAATGACGCTATCCCCACTTTTCTGCGAAGGCGCCCCGGACCGGGATCCTAGAGGATGTGAATCCGAACCGGACCGTACCGAACTGAACCTATCCAAACCTAACCCTACCCAACTAAACCTAATTAGCAGTACGTGTTGTAGTTTAGTTTGGTTAGGTTAGGTTTGGTTCAGTTTAGTTAGGTTCGGTTTGGTTCGGTTTGGATTCACATTCTCTAGGATCCCGGGCAGGAAGTCAGGAAAGTTTTTTTTTTTGAAAAAAATTATTGGTTCAGTTTTCTTTGGTTCGGTTCGGTTAGATTTGATTAGGTTTTGTTAGGTTAGGTTTTTGAAACTTTCTATTTTCATGTGGTTAGAATCATTCAAGTGAAAATCACCCTGTATTCATCTATTCTAAGACATGAGGTAAATAATATTGGTAGATCTGCGCATGCGAAGTCAGGGATTGAAAGTGGACTTGGTAGCGCTAGCGTCTTGTCGGCCGCGTATTTACGTTTCCGTGCTCATTTCACGTCGGCGCGGTTTTGAAATAGACACGGAAATGTTACAATATATTTGGGTTCAAATACGTGTTGATTTTAAGAGTTTTGATCTCGAAATGAGCACGGATCTGTAAGAGAACATCGCTCATTAAACTATTGCAAAAGCGTATTCAACTGTCAGATTAAAACGCTAACATAACGAAAGCTAATCAATCAGATCTAACCGAACCAACCAAAGCAAACTGAACCAATAATTTTTTTCCAAAAAAAAAACTTTCCTGAGTTCCTACCCGGGATCCTAGAGAATGTGAATCCGAACCGAAATGAACCGAATAGAACCAAAGCAAACTGAACCAACAATTAAAAAAAAACTTTCCTGACTTCTTTCCCGGGATCCTAGAGGGTGTGAATGAATAGTGTTGTAGTTTAGTTTGGTTAGGTTAGGTTTGGTTCGGTTTAGTTAGGATCGGTTCGGTTCGGATTCACATCCTCTAGGATCCCGGGTAGGAACTTAGGAAAGTTTTTTTTTTGAAAAAAATTATTGGTTCAGTTTGCTTTGGTTCGGTTCGGTTAGATTTGAATGATTAGCTTTCGTTAGGTTAGGTTTTTGAAACTTTCTATTTTCATGTGGTTAGAAATCAAGTGAAAATCATTTAAATCATTAAAATTTATTAATAACAGAACAACATCTGTCGTCGTAGTTGCCGGTGTAAGACAATGAACACTGAACTGAAGAGTGTTCTTCAAACTTCAAAGAATTTTAAAATCTTGAGTAATATTAGTACAAATACTTTTAAACTGCTCCATAATTTTCATATTAACAAACATATAACCTCAAAATCAAACTAATAAACAACGTGAATCCAATTTAAGTTTCAAATGTGCACTAATAAGTAAACCCCTGCGCCGCATAATTCAATACAAATCCGTGCCTTGTTCGAGCCTCGGCGCCTTAAAATCAACACGCATTTGTAACCAAATGTGTGGCAACATTTCTGTGTCTATTTGAAAACAGCGCTGCCGTGAAATCAGCACGGAAACGTAAATGCCGCCCGGCCTAACGAGACCATTTTGAAAATAGGGCGACAATTATGCCACACCGTGTATAAAGAGAAAGTTACATTCTTTGAATTGTATCGAGGCAAAGCTGCGTTAAATTCAATGAAATTACTTACTAAATTGACCATTTTGATATACTGTATCCATAATTTAGCTGTGAGCCCGTTACTTTTTAATTAAAGCTACAACTTTGAATGTTTTACCTTCGTCTGCCTTTTAAATAATTGATTAACTGTTAAGCACTGTATGTGCAAAACCAAATGACATAAACTATATGCGCAAATTGCCCGTGCAAATTTACCAGCAGCATTTCTCTACATCCAAGTCCTCACAGTTTTAAGAAAAATTTTGTAATTTAGGATGGTTTACAACGATTTCTTGAGCTATGGGTAGTGGCTGGTAAAAGGTAACAGGCGAGTTTTTTATTGGTCGTCTTACATTTAATAAAAGAACTGTATATATTGTGTCATACTGACTGGATAGAAAATTAATAAATGGAAGAACTAGATCTAAATAAAGGCATTATTTATTTATTTGTTTCTTTAACAACTATATATGATAATTTTATTTGTTTTTAGGCCTGAATTCCCTTTTTTATTAAAAAAATAATGTAAAACAGAACCAACATGCCAAACAACTTGTTTGGATTGTAATTTTTTTTTGGATGGGGGGGGAGTTTTGTTGCCAAATACCCCATTATATCAGTCCGTGATGTAAGTATATTAAAAAAGAAATTCTTACAATAATTCATACATATGGCTTTATAAAAAGTTGTCTTAACATTGTCACATAGTTTATTTTACATTATACATACATACATTCTTTTTTTTTTCAGATCATATTTAGTATTTTTTAATTTTTTAATTTGGTGTTTTAAAAACAATTATAACTTACTAAAGAAATTAAAATCACACAAAAAGAGTTTTGTTAAAATACTATAAAGAAGACGTCAATTTAAAGGCTAATTTTGAAAATTTAGTAAAAATATGATTTTTTAACAGAAAAAAATATCTGTTATCAACTTCATGTAACATTTTAAAAACTAAAAGTGAGACATAAAAATTGGTTTAGACCCCCTCTTAAAAACATTTTGTTTAAAAGTTGAACTTTGTGTAGGATATTGCCTAATTCATAAGATGTATAGAAATGTATATTTGAATCGTGCTTCGACAAGTTTTAAAAAAACCGATTCCCATTTTTAAAATTTCATCGCACGCCCCTTGCGTAGGGTTACCAGACGTCCGGATTATTCCGGACATGTCCGGATTTTTACTACGTCCGGGTGGGTCCGGGCGAATTTTTCATAAACGTCCGGATTTTAAAGTAACCGCCTTTATAAACATCAAATAATGCAAAATAAACTAGTTTCAAAAAATTTAATTAAACAATAATCGTCGATAAATTTAGCAGTGTGAATTCACCTTTAAGCGGGGTCTTCACATAACGTTTTACCTTACATCTTGCCTGTTCAGTCAAAACGCATCAAGTAAAACTTTGTGTGTAGACGGAAAAACGGACGTTTTACTTGAACTGATTTAAGACGGAAGTCCACCTAGAGAACTGACCGGATCACGCATTGTTTTCCAATAAAACCATCGTTTTGTCTCAAAAACTGATCTAAAAACGTACGTTAAAACTATCAAGTGTCTACGCTAGTCTTTCAACCGTCATACTTGACCCTTTTGACTAACAGGCAAGACGTAAGGTAAAACGTTATGTTAAGACCCCGCTTAAAGTAGTATTATTAAATTCGCCTTGTTGAATTACACTTCTGCCGTGTGGTCTTAAGCGCACACAATTTTTTTGATGAAGTTTGTAATCTAAAAAAGTACATATCAGACAATTTTACTTCTGATGACCACAATCTGCCTACCCACGAAAAATGGGCAAAATATTTTATTATTTCTACCCAGTGGACCAAAGAAAGAAATAGGCTGCTTTTATCTTCTGTAAAAGGAATACTCATGACTTCATACAATTTAAGAAATATGAGCTGCTCATAATTTTACGATTTTGTACTTCTGCCTAAAAATTCAACACTGTTGAATAAAATACAAAACAGTGAAAAGTACCTATAAAATAGTAGGTATATTATGTTATTTATTAGTTATTGTTTCAATAAAAAAAAAGTTGATTTTTTGTGTGTGGCATCGAAAAAATATTGACGTCCGGATTTTGTCCGGATTTTCTTGACGGCTGGTCCTGGTTAGAGACGTTTTCATCTGGTAACCCTACCCTTGCGTGTAATTACCACCGAAAATAAAAAGTTCCGGAGTCCAAAATTTAATTTTCATATTTCACAAAAATGACTGTCTCTCTATTAAGTTCCATAATTGAAAAGCTCGAGTCTCTAGAAAACTCTTTAAGTCTAACCTTCATAAAACTAGCTTAGGAAAATAAGATAGAAAATATTTGCCTACATTTAAAATTTTATTTTTAAGTAGAAAAATATTTAGTATAGGTAATCTGTACCTACTATAAATGGTTCCGGTTGGTTAAGGGCAAGTCGAGTTTTACACGGCGCGCCGAAGTGTAATTGTTTGCTCTTTATTTTAAGAATGACGTGCAATTTTAAAGCCGGCACGTAGAGTATGATATAAATTCAGAACTTGTGGGGTCTAAAATACTAAGAAAAGAAAAACTGACTCCCTTGCGACACCGACACTCAAATTCCAAGAGAAAGAAAAATTTGAAAACCCGATATTTTGATAAAATTTTCTAAAAAGGATTTAACATAAAACATAAATTAAATTTTATCTATCGCTTGTAGTTTTTGAGATATTTCATAGAGTTAGTTTTTTTTTGTGTTTTTTTGAAATCGGCATAAAATTTTCTTAGAAATAACGTATGAAACACCCACGACATTTTGATCTTATCATTTAAAAAAACACAATAATATTTTAATAAACTCTACAATGATTCTAACCCTGAACTCTACGTTGACTTGTTCAAAGTAAAGCAAAACAACAAATACAAAAAAAAGACAGGAACATCTAAAAAATTACACCTAATAATTGATGTTTTATAGCAGTTTAATGCCCTAAATAAAACACTGCATACACCGCGAGAATTGACCAATTTATATATGTTAACGTGGTTATGACTAAAAAAGTATATGAAAAAACGATAAATATTTATGGTATTGAAATTATTTTTCAATATAAAAAAACTAATATTTTAAATATCCCAATTATAGCGAGGATATACATTTATTTATTTTTTTTTTGAGGTGATAAACATAAATCTGAAGGTTTCCAACAAAAAATCTCTGGGCAAGCATGAGATATTCAAGATGGCGACCGACAAGAAAAAAAAATAGGTATTTAAATAAATAGAAAAAAAAGTTAAATCAAGAACAGGTGCACTTAATAGCTTTGTGGATCCTATAAAACATTGTAAAAGCTTAGACCCCTTTTCATTTAGGAATATTACCAAAATGACGCCGCCCTTAAAAAAATATATAAGGAGAAAATTGAAAGCCCATCAAAAGCCCTATTAAAAGAAACACTTTGGCGCTGCCTAGGTATGTATATGACCTTTGCTAAGAGAGCTTTATTATGGTCAGCTACGGCATACCGACTCAGGGCCGAAATTAGAAATAATAGACACTTATTGATGATAATAGACCCTATGGTGACAGATCGACATATAAAAATTCAAAATTCGGCCTTTGTGTATTTAAAAATCGGATTTGTTAGTGTCGGTATTTATTAAATGAAATCTCGCGTCTGTATTATTAAATTTGACTTTGGTATGTCAATTTTGAGAGGTCAGATGTTAGTTTTCTGTGTAAATGTGTCAAAATAAAGTCGAATCTAAAATAAAGTCAGGTTTTATTCCAATAAGTTAAATAAATATTTAGAAAATTTTCGCATTAAAAATCTTCTTCTTATTTGTGTCGCTAAGAAATCTTTTAAAGCACAGTATATAAATTACACTGCTTTTCAAAAAAAATTGTACACCTATCATGGGTTTTTATATTGCAGGTGTACAAATTGTTTTGATAAGTAGTATATTTCAGGAAGAACTAATCCCTTTAATGTTCTCTTTTGACGCAGCATTGTAACCGACCTATAGGCAGCATTCACTGTTTGCTTTTTTTTTTAAATAAATTTGTAATTGTATCACCTTTACCCTATAACACAGCTAGCTAACCCATTAGTAACATATATGTTAGGTTAAATTAGATAAGTAACTGAAGTTGTTTTATTTTTTACCTCGATCTCTTTAAGACGTAAAAACATGTGAAAATAAAAGAATTCGTAATGATATTTATACGATTTTATTTCCTCAAAAATCATATCAAGTTATACCAAGCGTAACTAAGGGGTTGCTGCTTGCGTTATTTTCGCGATAAGCCTTTACAAATCAGATAAGCAACAAAATAGGGGCTTTCGTCCCAAAAGAAGATGTATCAGATAATTATGAAAAAAAAACGGTTTTTTTATAGTTTTTTCTTGGGTATAGGGAGTAATGAAAGAAAACCCGATTTTTCTTGTGGCAACGTTTCGTTTCTGTATTGAAACTTTTTCAAGCCTCAGAAGATCCGTTTATGATTAATGTTGCAGAAAAGGGATTTCAGCATTCTAATTAGATTGTAAAAATAGATTCATTTTTAGTTCTAATTAAGCACTGGCAAAATTAAAAATATTTATTTATGTTTGTTTTTGGTGTTTTGTTTTTTTTTTCTGGTTTCAAAACACCAAAAACAAACATAAATAAATATTTTTAATTTTACGTATGTAGAAAAGGGATTTCAGCATTCCAATTAGATTGTAAAAATAGATTCATTTTTAGTTCTAATTAAGCACTGGCAAAATTAAAAATGAATCTATTTTTACAATCTAATTGGAATGCTGAAATCCCTTTTCTACAACATCAATCATAAACTGACCTTCTGAGGCTTGAAAAAGTTTCAATACAGAAACGAAACGTTGCCACAAGAAAAATCGGTTTTTCTTTCATCACTCCCTATACCCAAGAAAAAACTACAAAAATTATGTCACAAGGGAACGAAAATTATTTAAAATACGGTTATTAGTAAACAAATGAAAAAAACGAGAGGAAAACCAAAAAAAGTAGTTTAATCTAGATGTGCTCAAAAACCTCAAAATAGATAAAATAATAAATAATAAAATCAACCTTATCAATATGATAAAGCTCGCCGGTGGCTCCTGTATGTGGGTTATTTACTCAATGCCGTGACGTAGCACGGCACACACAGGCGGATTTCACGAAAAAGCTGATCAAAACCTAAGATCCATTTACAGCCTCCTAAAATTGCATATAGTAATAAAAAAATATATGATTTATTGTTTAAAAAAGATAAAGAAGACAAATTCTTTAAGGACCCCGCACAAAAAAATAAAATTTGGAACTTTACTAATTAATTAAAATGCTTCCTAAAAAATCGTTGTTTTTAAATCTACTCCCACCCTTTTTTTGAAAATAAACTAAAATGTATTCTGTTTAATTTAAGACTTAATTACCTTTCGTTTGATATCACACACGCCATATTTTCACATATACTCAAATTTTACAGATATACACACACCTAAATACACCACACAGACACACACACGGACAGACGTCACGATAAAATTGCTAAACAACATATTTTCAGTGTTATCTCAATTTTTTTTGTTGTCGAAAATAATACCTTTTCTAGCCATTGCTGCGCGAGCTAGGAAGGTAAAAATGAAATCAGAATACATGTGACATAATAATTATACTTTTGGTTTACAAAAACCATTGTTATTAAAGCTAAGAAAACTAATTTATTAATTTACGCATATTATGTACGTATTTCTTACTGGGCAATTTTCTATATACACAAAAAGAAATTTTAACTTTTTTACTCGATCCGCATAACTCCGCAGCTGAAACAGACTTTGATACTTAGAAAACATATGCATGCACTTAATAGGACCAAAAATGTCAATAAAGTTGGATGAAGTTGAAACATTTAGTCAAATTCTATTTCAGAAAATGAAAATTTAAGAAGTTTTCTGCAATGGTTGCTTTAAACCGGTTTAAAATATTACCAATAAAATAAAAAACAATGTTAAATATGTACAATAAATAGCTACATACCTCCAGATTAAAAATCCATTTTCAAAAAAATTATTTTTGATAATAGGCGCAAGTTTTAAAAGGGCTTTTTAACCATCAACTTTTGTAAATTTAAGTAACGCAAATAACATAAAAAAATAAATGGAAGTTTCATCGGTCATTACTATGGCAATTGTTTTTCAAATTAGGCGTGACATGGTCACGGCCTAGCATGATCATCAGTGATTGCACTAATAGCAATTTTACAATTAAACAGGGCTTTTTAGTGTTTAGGGGTTAGCCAGCTTTTGCTTAAAATCCGCCTTTGTGCGGCACCCCGACACAAAATAGGACGTACCACCATTTAATCTAATCGTGTCATTGGCTGAACTTACACATTATTGTCCGATTATTGACCATATTTTTTTAACTAATTTAATGGTAAGGACGCTTAATAATCTTAAACACATACGAATTTAATAACTAATTAGTAGTCCACACGTTTTATTTAGTAAACTCACACATTTTCATCCAGCTACTTACTCTCTCTTTTTAACTTAATGTAGGGGGACGGGCGCACACCAATCTTAAATAGTCATGGGCTTATTTTGAAACGACAGGTGTTTATAAAATGTCATTTTGACAATCAATGTCAATCGACTTTCTTCCATCAGCGCACAGAGGGCTCAGGGATCTGATTTTTCGCCAAAAAAAAGTTAAATTAAAAACATACTGAAACCCTCGAACACCTTTACTAAAAAAGAGTAGTTCGTCCAGTAGGCCATGAAAAAACTATGATTTGATTGACGCAAATATCAGTTATTTTTTAGAAGTGTCATTTTTCCTTTCAAAGGAACGCGTTAAACTACTATATTTGTATGGCGATTTATGCAGATTTAATGCCATTCTGCGAAAACATTTTATGTTGTATAAAATTTGCATAAAATAAATCTTGTAGAGGGAGGTAAGTAGATTTTATACCCATACATTTTGATACCAATGTTGATGTATAAACAAGTAAGACAATGATTTTTGCTTGGCATTTCAGAAATTCTATAAAAATATAGATTTTTTAAAATAAATAATTTAGAAAATAAAAAGTTAAAAATAAAAAAAATTAAAATTTTCAGTATGACACGTCATTTTAAAGAAATTATTATACTAATTTTAAAAATCAAATGAAAATAAGATCACTTCATTAAAAATACCTCCTGCAATATCTCAAAAACCACAAATTAGATGAAGTTAACTTTGACAGGTGGATTGTTTATGGAATAAAATAGGTAAACAAACTTTTCAGCTAAACGGTTTTATTTTGAATCATCAGCGGTTTACCAAACCTGACTTTTAACAAACTAATATAAAAACGGGGGCGCTTAAAAAATATTTATTTCGTTGGACTTAAAAACACATTTTTCTAGAAAAATCATTCTTATTTGAATATGCAGTCGTTAAACTTGCAGGTTCTTATCCGCTACAAAGTGAGGGTTACGTTCGTATAATTTTCTAGTTTTTGGTACAGCCAAAGGATAAACCCTTTTGAATATTTTTAATTTTTAGTTTTATTTTTAGCTTAAATTATTTTGCAAACTCTTCATCCTTTTCAACGCAGCTTTGTTACGCATTACACAATGAGCTTAATTTAACCTTCAACAACCCCCATTACCAAGTTTGATACAAATCTGTTCATAAATAGGATAGTTTGTATTTGTTTTTGTTTGAGTCAGTGGCGGCGCGTGGTAAAAAGCTTTTGGGGTACACACCCAAAAAAAAAATTGCGGCGCAGGCGAAAAATTTTTTTGAGTGTCACGCCCAACTTTTTGGGCCATTGAGTGGGCTGTCATATCATATAACTTAGAGCAAATAATTAAAAAATAAGTTAGTTAGTTAGATATTAGTTACCTGTTATTATTGTTTTTTATAAATAAATAATAAATGTAGGATACATTTATAGTTTCTATAATTAAAATTAAATTCTTCAATAACCAATTCATTAAACTTTGGAATTTTTTGAATCATTTTTTTCGCAATAGATAACATTGCTAGGGCAGTTAATCTATTCTCACCCATTGTGCTCCTAAGAAAAGTTTTAATTCTCTTTAGGGTAGAGAAACACCGTTCTGCTTCTGCGGTTGTCATAGGCATCGTAACCACTGCCTCTAGCACTGAAACTGTTTTTGAAAAATCTGTTTGCAAATTGTTTTCAATTAAAAATTTCAATAAAGGGACTGCTCCTGAAACTTCCGCCAATGTCATAGACTAAATCGTCGAAATCAAAACAAATCGCCCACCCCGCGCCCGACTGTCAATTTCAAGTTGTCCAAGGGCACTAATTACAGGTGCGCGGAGCTGCTGTACAGGGTGTCCCAAATTGGGCACTTTTAGGGGGTTTAAGGTACTTCTAGGGGAGACAGAGAAAAACTGACCACGCATTGCGAGGCTCAAATTTCAAGAGAAGGCTTATAGTAAAAACCATTGAGTTGTATAACGCCCTAAAAGGGCGTTAGAGACGGAAAGACAAGGCATTTTTTATTGACCCTATCCAATTTGGTTCCTATGGTCGGGTATTTCTTTTACAATAAAAACAGAGATAGACATTATTGAACATGTGAAACGGACAAAGATAGGGTGATTTTGCATGCTAATAATACCCTAGATAATATAAGGGTACTTTTATCTCTTTCACACTGACGGCATAAGTGCGACAGAAAAGCAGCTGGCTACCTTTAATCCACCTGCCGTATTTTGAGTGATTCTACCTGTTAGTCCGTGTATACAGGGAAAACTGATAGACAATGTTGTATAAGTACGGAAATGATTTTTTTTGAATTTTGTGCGGGAATATTACAAAAAGAAATCTTAAAACGTTTAAAAACAAGTTTAGAAGTAACTATTTGAGTTTAAACATGGTCCAAAATTGTTTATTGTGCAAAAGAAGAAAAAAAATCCATAAAAAAACAACATTTCAAGTCGTCTTGACGGATAGTTTTTCCTAAAATACGAGAAAGTTCAGTAGCGTCACGATAGATAGTTTTTTCTGCGACCGTGCGATTTTACCCTCACACATTTTGATTCAGAAAGTGTCACTTCCCCGCACTTTTTTTTGCATTGCATGAAAATTAACAAAAAGTATTTGATTTTCTTAAAAATGATTTCTTTTTAAATGCTTACATACCGATTTTTATCCAGTTGTTTTTGTTTTTTCGAACCAAACTTTTGACATGTCACGGTCGAGTTTCATACATCTTGATGAATTGTTACACACACTGATCTATGTTTTTATAAATTTCGATAAATTTAATGTTTTTTGCGGACTTTACAGTAATTTTAAGTTAAATTTTGGTCTCTCATCGCGAAAGTATATATTTATTATTATATGACCACCGCGACCGGTCTACAGGCCGGTATCATATGTTTATGTCCTTCGAATGTCATTTGACTATCATGCTGTCTTACTTAATAAGGTCACTTAGTTTAATTAATAATTTTGTCCTACATAATATAAAAGAAGAATAGAAACCAACAAAAAATTTGTGACACTTTGATTACCCATTTTCTTTGATTGCGATGGATTAGGGTGACCAGATTACGGTTTATTAGGGTGCCCAGAGTGCGCAAAAAAAGATTTTGAAAAATTTCCCTAAAAAAATTGAAGACCAAACACGCACTCGCCACTCAATGTTTATGGTCGCATACACTAATCCTAACTCGATTTCCGACGATTATGGACAATGGTTACCCCCTGGACATAAACCTAACAACTTTTACTATATTTATTAACAATAGGTAGGTTAGGTTTGGTTAGGTTGGGTAAGGTTGGGTTAGGTTGGGTTAGGTTGGGTTAGGTTGGGTTAGGTTGGGTTAGGTTGGGTTAGGTTGGGCTGGGTTGGGTTAGGTTGGGTTAGTTTGGGAATGTCGCTTGCTAACATAGTCTTCGCACCCACGAACACAAAATTGTTTTCTTTTAAATTTCTTAATTACCGATAGGCCACAATTTACCAAAAAACACTTTTAAAAATAAGGTAAAAAGTCGAAAAATCACGAAAAACTGCAACCACAAATGAAAAATGCCGAATTACATTTACGTCATATTTTTATCTGTTGTATCAATGTCAGTCATAATCAAAAACATATACCGAGAGTAGCGGTTAATGTCCATGGCGACAGCACAGGAGTCTGTAAATAATATTTTTATACCAGGGGTGACGATCTGTAATAAGCGCCTCTCGAACTTTGTATTCCGAACTAATGTATACAGGGGGTATGTAGTATTATGACAAGACCTTACTATAAATAATTAGTATACTGTGGTCAGCCCCTTGATCGATAAATCATTGCCCAAAGGAGGTTGACCATCGCGGAACAGTTTCTGTTCACAGCTCTGATTAGGGGCTTTTTGATTGACTGAGACAAACGAATAAACTGCTGCCCTCATTTAAAAACAAACATCTCGCGAAATTGTTTTTTTCTGAACCCTAAGGACTTATATTCATCTTGTCTTATGTACTTTAGAAAATAAATTTGTACTTTTAATCCCTCTCTTAAGGTACTAAAATTATACTTTTTAATACATATACTACAGAAATTAAAAAAAAATTCGCCTTGGCATTAAATGTCCCGGTCTTTGGGTTTTCATTCTTGTCTGACATCATATAATGATTTCTCTAAAAATTTTTTGGATATTTCTAATACATTCTCACTCACCCATCAACTCGGGGGCGCAACTAGCCAGGCCATGTTGGGGGAGCTTGATTCCCAGGAATAATACCAGGAGAATGCGAAAAACACTACTACAGAAAGGGCTGTAAGATGGCTAAACACACCCCAAGATAAAGGAAATAATTTCAATATAAAAAACTGCTATAAAAAAATTAAAAAATTGGGCATAATTAATTATTTTTCGGAACAAATCTTGCCACGGAAATTTTTTGTAGATATAACAAAGAGGTGAAAATTTCTGAAAAATTAGGTTTTTTGCGGCAAAAATGGTACTACAGAAGAAAATGTTTGCAGTATAAAATACTCTGCCAATATATGGGCCCCTAACATTGAGTTGTATAACGCCCTAAAAGGGCGTTAGAGACGGAAAGACAAGGCATTTTTTATTGACCCTATCCAATTTGGTTCCTATGGTCGGGTATTTCTTTTACAATAAAAACAGAGATAGACATTATTGAACATGTGAAACGGACAAAGATAGGGTGATTTTGCATGCTAATAATACCCTAGATAATATAAGGGTACTTTTATCTCTTTCACACTGACGGCATAAGTGCGACAGAAAAGCAGCTGGCTACCTTTAATCCACCTGCCGTATTTTGAGTGATTCTACCTGTTAGTCCGTGTATACAGGGAAAACTGATAGACAATGTTGTATAAGTACGGAAATGATTTTTTTTGAATTTTGTGCGGGAATATTACAAAAAGAAATCTTAAAACGTTTAAAAACAAGTTTAGAAGTAACTATTTGAGTTTAAACATGGTCCAAAATTGTTTATTGTGCAAAAGAAGAAAAAAAATCCATAAAAAAACAACATTTCAAGTCGTCTTGACGGATAGTTTTTCCTAAAATACGAGAAAGTTCAGTAGCGTCACGATAGATAGTTTTTTCTGCGACCGTGCGATTTTACCCTCACACATTTTGATTCAGAAAGTGTCACTTCCCCGCACTTTTTTTTGCATTGCATGAAAATTAACAAAAAGTATTTGATTTTCTTAAAAATGATTTCTTTTTAAATGCTTACATACCGATTTTTATCCAGTTGTTTTTGTTTTTTCGAACCAAACTTTTGACATGTCACGGTCGAGTTTCATACATCTTGATGAATTGTTACACACACTGATCTATGTTTTTATAAATTTCGATAAATTTAATGTTTTTTGCGGACTTTACAGTAATTTTAAGTTAAATTTTGGTCTCTCATCGCGAAAGTATATATTTATTATTATATGACCACCGCGACCGGTCTACAGGCCGGTATCATATGTTTATGTCCTTCGAATGTCATTTGACTATCATGCTGTCTTACTTAATAAGGTCACTTAGTTTAATTAATAATTTTGTCCTACATAATATAAAAGAAGAATAGAAACCAACAAAAAATTTGTGACACTTTGATTACCCATTTTCTTTGATTGCGATGGATTAGGGTGACCAGATTACGGTTTATTAGGGTGCCCAGAGTGCGCAAAAAAAGATTTTGAAAAATTTCCCTAAAAAAATTGAAGACCAAACACGCACTCGCCACTCAATGTTTATGGTCGCATACACTAATCCTAACTCGATTTCCGACGATTATGGACAATGGTTACCCCCTGGACATAAACCTAACAACTTTTACTATATTTATTAACAATAGGTAGGTTAGGTTTGGTTAGGTTGGGTAAGGTTGGGTTAGGTTGGGTTAGGTTGGGTTAGGTTGGGTTAGGTTGGGTTAGGTTGGGTTAGGTTGGGTTAGGTTGGGTTAGGTTGGGCTGGGTTGGGTTAGGTTGGGTTAGGTTGGGTTAGGTTGGGTTAGGTTGGGTTAGGTTGGGTTAGGTTGGGTTAGGTTGGGTTAGGTTGGGTTAGGTTGGGTTAGGTTGGGTTAGGTTGGGTTAGGTTGGGTTAGGTTGGGTTAGGTTGGGTTATGTTGGGTTAGGTTGGGTTAGGTTGGGTTAGGTTGGGTTAGGTTGGGTTAGGTTGGGTTAGGTTGGGTTAGGTTAAGTTAGGTTGGGTTAGGTTGGTTTAGGTTGGGTTAGGTTTGGTTAGGTTGGTTCAGTTTGAGTATGTTCGGTTAGGTTCCGCTAGGATTGTTTAGGTTAGGTTTAGCTATATTCGGTTAGGTTCGGTTCAGTTTAAGCAAATCGAACCGAACCAAACCGAACCGTTAGATTCGGTTTGATTTGGTTCATTTCGATACGGATGGGTTCAGTTTGCTTTTGTTCAGTTAGACCTTCGATAAATTTTAAAAAAGTAAATAATTATTAATTTTTAGTGTTTTAAGGAATAAAAATTGATATAATGTTCAATTAAACTAATTTTTATTTGTAAAAATGTAGGAATCATAATTTTCTTGATTTTGTTTTGAATTTCATGCTTTTTTAAAAATTGTGCATTTTCATAAAAGGACCAAAAAACTGACCCGATTTCGATCAGTAACCTTAGTTATTTCAAGTTTTTGTTGACAGCTGATAGACGTCAGGGACCGTTTTGTTTCAGTTTGAAATGATAAAATACTTCTTTTGTAGCAATTTGTATGGGTTTTAATGGGGTTTTAAGAATGTTTCAATTTCAATTTTTTTAACAAAATCAACGATAGTCCGCAATTTTTTTTTTAGAAATCACTATAAAATGGTCTAAAATTATCATTTTTCAAAAAACTTCGTAGTTTTAAGAAAGGTGGTAAAACGTACCAGACCCCTGAAATGTGTTGCAGTCTAGGACAACTGGGCGCCGCCAACTCGGCGCCACCAACTGGGCGGCAGGCCAACTGGGCGCCGGGCCAACTTGACGTCGAGCCAACTGGGCGCCGGACTAAAATATTTTTTCTTGATAAAATGTGCAGATGAAAAACAAACTTAAAAAAATTAAAATGGCGCATCCAAAATGGCGGACTTTCTTATTTATGCATCGATATGTATCGAATATGGAACTTGGCGGTGTTTCAAGTCGCAGAACACTACACCTACCAAATTTCAACACTCGACTTAATAGATGTTGAAAGTTTTGTATAAATAACATATTTATTTTGTTTTTATCTGCACATTTTATCGAAAAAAAAATAGTCCGGCGCTGAGTTGGCCCGGCGCCCATTAGGCCCGGCGTGGCGCCCTGTTGGCGGCGCCGAGTTGGCCCGGCGCCCGGTTGTCCCATTCCGAATTGAAATTTTTAGTTCCGAAATTTCATCTGACTCGAGCATAACTTGTAGTCCACCCAAGAAAAGAAGAGTTGAAGAAGACCCTTGTTCAAAGAAAGAAAATATTTTACCTGGAAGGTACAACATTTGTAAAGTTCTAAGATGAAAACAATAATTTTAATACATCCACTGCACTTAGCATGCTTAGAAATTCTTTTTACTCTTTTTTTTACTGAAGAGAATTTTGTAAACACACACAAGTAAGTATTCATGAATTATTTATTATTCAAACAGAAAATTGTTGATAAAAAAATTCTAGTGGAATTCAAAATTTTTATTTTGCGCCGCCACTGCCCTTTTTTATCCAAGACAAGCAAATAGAATATTTTTGCGATGTTGCATGTTTCCGGACTCACCAAACCGAAATTCTATTTTTATCCCTATTTTGCTCATTAAATTCTTACTTGTATTTGGTCAATTGCGATAAAAGCTTGATATAATGGCAATTTTGGCCCATGCCGGGTCTACCCGTAGGGTATAGAAGTCAATGGTAAAAACCGTATTTTGAAATATCGTCTCGTCTTTGAGCTACGGGGGCTCTTTGAAAAGTCTGCATTTTGGAAGGGGGTCTATAACTTCGTTATTAGTGAAAATTTTGATTTAGAGTAAATTGCAATTTTATAGACTTTGTCACGAGGAATCCACCCGCTGAATTAAATTTTAACTGTCAGTTTTAGTTTTGGAGATATGACATAAAGTTGCATTTTTTCTTATTGAATGGCCTATATTTTAATTAATTTTCGAATTCGTCATTGAATTCTTTTCAAAATAATGTATCATATGTTATAGTTTGATTGAGTGGTTTCGGAGATAATCAAAGTTTTTCATTTTTGTCTAGTGTGCGTTGAATGACGTCATGCGCCATTGACATGAAAGCCTTGATGTCAAATCCTACTTCAATGCTCCTATAGTTTTGTTGTCTTATACTATGCAAATCAAGTTGGCCTTGCGTCTTGGCGTTTTCTCATTGTTTTCAATTGTTTAAATAATTTGACATTACGCTTTGATATAAAACTATTTTGCACAAAAGCGTTTTTAATTTTATTTTTAAATATGTATCAAAACGATGAAATGTATGACATGCTAAAATGTTACTGGGAAAGTAATGATAATCGACAGGACGCTGGAAACTTATATCTTCAAAGGTATCCCCAAATACGTTAATATGCTTTAAGGTATTTGAGTATCCCGAACAAAGACAAAGTTGAAAAGGAATCTTGTTCAGTATGGCTCTTTTTCAAAACCGCGGGCCATAATATATGACGTTAGGAAGGACCGTGAGGTAGAGGAGATAGGCATTATTGGTGAGTTAGAACAAAATAATTCGCGATCATTGAGACAATTAGAAGCTGCCACAGGCATACCGAGAACTTCAATCCACTGAACAATTAAACGGAATAATTATGAGCTTTATCGCACAAGAAAGGTTCATAAGCTTTATAACCGGGACTACCAGTCTAGAATCAGCTTTTCTAATTGGTTTGTTGACAAATGCGAGGAAGATTTAAACTTTCCCATTGATGTGATTTTCACAGATGAGGCAAGAGTCACAAGGAACGGTATATTTAATAGATATAACAGCTACACTTCGGCCCAACAAAATCCCTACAAAACAGTGGAATTTGTCAACCAGGGTCGCTATGGCATGTTTGGGCTGGACTTCATCGAGGACGTATAGTTGGCCCCTATATATATATAATGAAAATTTAAATCAAGAGCGGTATTTAGAAAACATTTTACAAGATGTGGTTGAGCCATATATCGAAAACTTGTCGCTAGTAGAGAATATGCAGTGCTACTTCCAACAAGATGGCGCACCACCGCATACGGCTGGAATTATTACCAATTATTTGAATAATACCTTTCACAACCAGTGGATTGGATTAAGAGGTCCAATACCATGGTCAGCAAGGTCTCCAGACATCACCTTGTGTGATTTCTGTTTATACGTCAAGATTTGAAAAGCGATGCCGTCTGTGCTTGAGGCAAAACGGGCGCCATTTTGAACATAGGTTGTAAAATAGTATATATATATGATATTTATAAAGGTTAATTAGTATTAGCTTAAGTTACTATAGGTATATAGTAGGTTGGTTATTTTTTCTGTTGATCTATGACGCAATGATTATTGATAATTTTTATTAATATCGAATTTCTATTGAGTCTGTAATTTTTGTTTCTTTTTATAACTAGGCTTTGAAGGCCGTCAGCTGAATTATAATTTTTGACTGTGTAAAATAACAAAAATACTGGAGTGCCTTGACCTGCTTCAGCAGAAAATCATAGCGCACTAGAAATAAGTGAAATATCTCCGAAACCGCTTAATCAAACTATGACATATGATACATCATTTTGAAAAGAATTCAATGACGAATTCGAAAATTAATTAAAATATAGGCCATTCCATAAGAAAAAATGAAACTTTATGTCATATCTCAAAAACTAAAAGTGACAGTTAAAATTTAATTTAGCAGGTGGATTCCTCGTGACAAAGTCTATAAAATTGCAATTTACTCCAAATCAAAATTTCCACCAATAACGAAGTTATAGACCCCCTTCCAAAATGCAGACTTTTCAAAAAGCCCCCGTAGCTCAAAGACGAGACGATATTTCAAAATACGGTTTTCACTATAAGTCTTCTCTTGAAATTTGAGCCTTGCAATGCGTGGTCAGTTTTTTTCTATCTCCCTTAGAAGTACCTTAAACCCCCTAAAAGTGCCCAATTTGGGACACCCTGTACATCTGCAACGGTAACCGCGGCCGCGGGGGTCATCACCGTTTATAAATAGAAAACTCTGTCCTTTTGATTCTTCTAAATAATTTTAAGTTTGAGTTTATCATTATAATCAGCGACTTTAGACATGCCAAAGTTCCAAATTTGATACATTTTTGTAAATATATTTTTTTTAAATTTAAGTCAAAATTCATATTTAGCGACTATTAACAACTCCAAATTTCGTCATTTTGGATCCGCCATTTGGATTGATAATTACTTTTTGTTCATGTTAAAATATTGTTACAAAACCTATTTTTCTAATTTTGGTCAAAAATTAGGTCCCAGGGTCCATTGTGCAGCGCTATAAGTTGGACAGCAATAACAACTTAGTTGTGCTTTAAAAAGAGATGCAAGTAAATATGTTCCAAAATTACAATTTATGTCGGGGCGGAAATTCAAAGATACGTCACGAGTCAGCGCCTTTTTACTTTACAAGCACAGATATGTTCACGTCTCGTATTATTAAACTCATTCAAAGAACAATTTTCTTGGGTTAAGAACATACCATAAAAGTTAAGTTTCTATCTGCAAAAAAATCAAAAATGAGTTAGGACCGAAAATGGCTTTAAATAGGTTACTTTCATCTGTTTAAAAAAAAATACCCAAATTTTTGATCGAAAGTATTTTATTTTGAAAAACAAAAAAAAATATTCCTATCTACTCTTAGCAAGCATTTAAACTTTAAACTCGCTTGTCTCGAAATGAGTGAAAACGTAGATAGGTGAGTGTTACTAAAGACGGCAGAAATGTGTTGAGGTCGCAACGTATTTATCTTGTAAGTATCTGGTCGGTATATAAGGATATGCTTTTGAATTAAATTAGGGATGCGAAAATTAAAACCGTATCCATTATGAGATTTAATACGGGATATGGAGTAAGTAGTTTCGAAAGCTCTGTGGGAATAATAATAGCAAAAATTGTAAATGACTTACAACTAGGGTTTCCATATCAGTTTTTTTGAAGGCCAGGACATTTAAGGCCTAAAACCCGGACGAAAACCAGACTCTTTAAAAAAATTGATCCATCCACTGAAAAGACGGCTAGGCAGAGCGTAGGAGACTGGCTATCCTTTTCATATGCTTTGGAATTGTATACCTTATCTGTCAGACTTACGACTTTTCGATAAAATAATTGCAGTGAAACACGATGTATTTTTTTTAATCTTGATCTTTTTACTGAAATCTTTATGTTGCGGAGGCAAAAAAATAATTTGTTATATTGACTATTTTACTTTAAAAGATCAGGTGTGATAAAATTTGGCACTTACTTTATATGTGTATAAATTATCCACACCACATTCTAGTACGGCTTCCCTGCCGATTGGAATTGTAATATTGCTTATGGGACCAGTGAAATTTGGAACTTCTGAAATTAAAAAGAACAATATATAAATAAACTAAATATGTAAGGACTATACATTCGATAAAAGTGAAACTTTTTCTTCTGACATCAAAATTTTACACCTAGCAGTAGGAATTTTACACTATGCCAGCGCTCCTTGTCGCACATGCGAGGCCCCCCCCTGCTGATGAAGTTTTTTAGGTTCGATGCATGAAGAGAGGGTGGAGAGGCACTAGTGGAGAAGACGATTTTTTATTTTTTGTATTTACAATACTCCACTTTGAGAAATGGATTTGTTTTCAATTTAAGTATGCTGGTCAGGCGTTATAGTCCGCTTTTGACTTATGCCACACTGAGGAGATCACAATAAGTTCGAAACACGAGTCTGTGGCTAGTCAGTTTTTTGCTCCTTGTCGCACATGCGAGGCCCCCCCTGCTGATGAAGCTTTTTAGGTTCGATGTATGAAGAAAGGGTGGAGCACTAGTGGAGAAGACGATTTTTTATTTTTTGTATTTACAATACTCCACTTTGAGAAATGAATTTGTTTTCAATTTAATTATGCTGGTCAGGCGCTATAGTCCGCTTTTGACTTATGCCACACTGAGGAGATCACAATAAGTTCGAAACACGGGTCTATGGCTAGTCAGTTTTTTGCTGCTTGTCGCACATGCAAGGCCCCCCCTGCTGATGAAGCTTTTTAGGTTCGATGCATGAAGAGAGGGTGGAGCACTAGTGGAGAAGACGATTTTTTATTTTTTGTGTTTATACAATATATTATTTTAAATGTGAAGCTACTACTATTTTAAATATTAGCGTCCAATACATATACACTTTTAGCCTGTTTATCCTGTAATTTGGTACTCACCGATTCAAATAAAATAAAACTGTACGCATTTGCGCGTATTTTAACACTGCTTTTAACCTAATATTACGTTTTTTTTTTGTCGTACAGTTCCTAATGGATAAAAATTAATTTTCAATCCTAGTGGTGGTTCGGCTGGTAATAAGCATTTACCTTACCTTTACCTTTAGTTGTTAAACTTTAGAAAAAGAAAAACAAAATTTTTGTAAATGGTGTTTGCTATAAGTAGGTAACATTTTTTAATTTCAATAATTAATTTATCTTCAGAAGGTAGTTTTGGAACTACAACCCTGCCAATAATTTAGCAGTCTATAATATGCTGACCGAGGCCCTTTCTGGAATAAAAATAGTGCAAACATCGATCGCCTATGTATTTTACTTTTCAGAATATGCTAAGTTGACTACTTACTAGCCTTGAAATAGTTATGTAAACAACAAGGTTTGAAAACGACTCTTTGCACACGATCGAGACAGTTTGGTAGACCGAGCAGAAGGCGAGGTCTACAAGTCGAGGGAGTGTGCAAAGAGGTTTTCAAACGAGTTTTTTACAATATTTTTTTATACGACTGCTAATAAAAAAAGAAAAATCAAATTTTACTTTAACTTGTTTTTATTTCCGACATTTTTACAACAAAACTTAAAAAATTCAAAAATTTTTTGACGTATCTAATCAACAAAACATACGAGCAGTGACGGTTGCTACGGAACTAAGCCAACTTATATTGATGGGTGACAACAACAAAAATCACAATGACGGAAGACCCGTATGCAGAAATGACATAGGCGTGCGCAAAAATGACATAAGCGTGTGCAAAACGTTTTGCACACAGCGTGCGCAAAATGCAATTTTCAGATCGTGTTTTCCGTGCGCAAAACCCCCTTTTACAAGACAGTCGTATAAAAAGTTTTTTACCTATACAAAGTGTCAAATTGATGGAGAAAAATGTTTAACTGTTTTTATTAAGTTTTAGCTCACACATATACTATACTATAGTAGTGTGAGCTATGGTAATCCTAATTTTTTCGAGAAAAAAAAAGTTGCTCCGATTTCAAAATTTTTTATATATCTTTGCGTTTCAGATGATTTTGAAACTTTTTTGTTGCGCCGTCTGTCTGTCTGTCTGTCTGTCTGTCTGTCTGTATGTCTGTCTGTCTGTCTGTATGTCTGTCTGTAACGACCAACGCGCATAACTCAAAAACCGCTTGGCCGATTTTAATAAAATTTGGTACCTAGGCTGGGTCTTGGGTCGAGATGGTCCCATTTAAAAATGAACAAAATCCACCGAACACAAACCAAATAAAAGGGTGGGGGTAGATTTCAAAAATTAGAGTTTATGTGAAAATATGGCGTGTGTGATATCAAACGAAAGGTAATTGAGTCTGGAGTTAAACAAAATACATTTTAATTTATTTAAAAAAAAAGGGTGGGGGTATATTTCAAAAATTAGAGTTTAAGTGAAAATATGGCGTATGTGATATCAAACGAAAGGTAATTGAGTCCGGAGTTTAACAAAATACATTATAGTTTTTTTTTAAGGGTGGGGGTAGATTTCAAAAATTTGAGTTTAAGTCAAAACATGGCTTGTGTGGTATCAAACAAAAGGTAATTTAGTCTGGAGTTGAATAAAATATATTTCAGTTTTTAGTTATATTAGCTCACACGTACACTATACCTACCTATAGTACCTAGTGTGAGCTTAGGGGCCCATATATTGGCAGAGTATTTTTAGGAGATACACGTTATTAGACACATTATTTTTCTTTTCAACTCGAACAACTTGGTTTAGAGTTATTGAAAACTTTATACATAACTTTTAATTTTAATACTTCCTTGGGATGCTGATATAATGATGTACGAGAAGAATGTTTTTTAACAAGATATAATGCTGACACAAAGGCCCAACCAAAATACTAATTGTCATTGTTTTTTTTATAGGTAAATTTAGTGGGAATAAGGACACTGTTGTTCTGGTAAATATACGTTTTAATCCATGTTTTTTTTATTTACACAAGTTTTACGGTTAAGAATTTCGTTGGGTAGCTCCAAATAAAATCCAACTCTAAGAGGATTGTACTTAGTAATTACTATCATAAGATGATTAATTTTTGTAAGAAACACGTATACATAGATATGTAGGTCTGGTCAAATGTATGACCACTTTCTGTATTTTTTGTGCCGGTGCTATTATTCTATAAATTAAGTTTTTTCTCTGCGCGCCTTTTTCCGAGGGTGCCATTTTGTATGTGCACCTTATTCTGCAAGCAATTTTTTCCATGTATGCGCTTTTTCCTGTGCGCGCTTTTTCCTGTGATTTTGATAAAAACAGGTCAAAAAAATTATTATAATCAGCCTTTAACTTTTATGTAATACATATCAGCCTTGAAACCCTTCATGTATTTTTTTGGGCTCTGGGGGGGGCGTAATTACCATATATAATTAAATTTAAATTATTTTTAACAATCTCACGGATCGACAAAAATACGTTGCGCTTGAATTGCTTTTTTTCTTAATTTTTCGATTTTGTTATTTTTTGACTTTTTTAAGGTTCGGCCTTCTTGCAATTCGACTTTGTTACGGTTCGACCATTCTGCATCTTGACTGAACTCTGTTTCGATGCTTTTACGTTTCGACTATATTATTTTAAAAATTTTTACGCATCCACAAAATTACGCTTTGTCTAAATAATTTTCGACTATATTATTTTCCACAATCTTACACATCTACAAAACTAGGTCTTGTTTGAATTATTTTCATCTATTTTGCTTTTGATGGTTTTATTTTCGACCAAATTACGATTCAAAAACTTTTTACGACCATTTTACGTTTTGACAAAAAAAATCGAATTTTTATGGGTCGCCGGTATATGTAGAATGCTTTAAGAGCCCCTCCTGAGGCTTCCGTAACCATCGAGGCTTATCTTTTGCAACACACAATTTTAGCGGGCATTCATGTTTTATGCATTTCCATTGGCACACTGATGTGGTTTACTAAAAAGGGCAAGGGAAAACCTCTGTCGTGCTCTACAAAATAATGTGGCGTATGTACTCCTATATTCGTTTTAAATAAAATGAAATTAAAATGTGTGTTCTCGGAAGCTAACACCTATGGAGATTTTCTATCAGAAAACTTATTATACCTACATAAAAATAGGTCATTTTTTTAAGTTAAACAGTTTTATTTCAAAGCAGCTGTATCGAAAGCTAGAAAAAAAATTTGGACACAATTTTACCTTTTTTTTTACAAGCTTGTATTTAACTTCACCTGTATGTATGTGGGTATGTATGTATGTAATCAACTCATTTTTGAAGAACTTCCAAACATACGATTGACTTCAAATTTCGCATTAAGGCCTTGGCTTTGTTCTTAAAAACGTTACAGCAACCGTGGTCAGATCAACCAACCAAAATCTGGTATAAATCAGCATTAAATGTAATCCTTGGATCACCAAACCCGAGAATTTCTTACCCTTTTAAAAAAATTTGTCAACAAAAAAATGAATTTAATCTAAACTTTAATAAAAACCAAATGCTTAAAACAAAAGTAATTTATTCAATGATAATGTTATAAAAAAGCAAAAACCAGAAATTGAAATCAAGCAACCAACTGCAAAATGGGAAATGATTTGGCCGGCAATTGCAAATAAAAATATATATTCCGTCCAAAATATATTACTTAAATACTTATATCTTCGGCGAAACCCAAAAAACTCCACCAGGACGAATTTTGGATTATGATGTCATCTGTTAACTAAAAACGAATACTATAACTATGTAAATTTATGTGTCCTAGGAAAGCAAATTTTTTAAAATTATTAAAATAAAAAACTACAACACTGTCAAACTTGAAATCTTTGTACAACTAGAATATTACTCTCTTTAGTACAACCCCATAGTTGAATACCATATGTCCATACTGGTTTCAGTATTTGTCTATAAACAGTAACTTATTATGAATTGTTAAATTGGACTTCCTTCGAATTTGCCAGTTCATTTTTCTATACCTTATCTCAAGTTCTTCTTTTTTTTCTTAACATGTGCTTTCCAGCGCAATTTGGCATCCAGTGTCATACCTAGATATTTTGCCTGATTTGAATATGGTACGGGAATGTTAATTGTTATTTGTATGTGATTTATATTTTTGTTTGTAAAATCAACATGAATTGATTTGGTTTCATTTCAGGGAATGTGAAATGCTATTTGGTTGAGTTTCAGAATTAACTGTACAGATCAGTAAAAGTAAAAGTGGAAGTACTGAGACGATTGCTATTTACTGTGCTTTAGTTGTTTTTACACGGATTTAACGGCCAGATAAGGTTGAAGATTTACATCCTACAAGTTTTTCTTCGAATGTTCTTTTTTTGTCAATTTGTTGTGCCGTGTCAATCCAGTCAGCTGTTATCTAATTTAAAAAAAAATGATTTTGTTCTTTCCTGTAAATTTTCTCAAATTGGAAGTACACAATTTTCGGATTTCGCCGAAGATATGCTCTAGTTGACAACTGGCAAACAATTTAACATGAAACTAGATTTCAATAGCAAACCAAAAAATATATTTCAAAAATTCCCACGAAGGGGAGTGGTACCTTATTCTACCTTTCGGTCTAGTAATTAAGTTGTCTGTCAAAGCCTTATGTTAACATTCAGTTATTGTTTTATTAACCTTTGATTTGCAATCTCTTTAACATAATTTACAATTTTAGATATAAACACCTCCGCCACTGGAAACCTGAAACACATGTTATTGTTATGTAAATAAACCGCCGGTTCTTATGCTGCCACATTGTTTTAAATGTATTATGCCTGTACGGTTTTGTATTATTACTAATGAGACAAACAATGGATAGATATCCCTCTGGCTGGGTTAGTTATATATAGTTTTTGTCTTTTACTAAAATTTATCTCTCTCAATATATATATATATATATATATATATATATATATATATATATATATATATATATATATATATATATATATATATATATATATAATTATTGGTTTCACAACGTTCTACGTCTTTCGATACCCAATCTTCACTCGTTTCTGTTTGCCCATAATTCATCATCTAGGCCTCGTATTCTTATTTCACTGTCTATTCCTTCTCTCCAGCTTCTCCTCGGCCTTCCTCGTTTTCTCCGGCCAGTTGGTTTCCATTGTAATATTTGTTTAGGTAGTCTTCCGTACCACACCAATTGTCCGTACCACACCAATTGTTTTGTTCTTATATCATCCACTAAAGTACGTTCACCCACTGTCATAACTTCTCTTATTCTTTGATTTGTAACTCTTTCTCTTTTTGATTTCCCTGCTGCTCTTCTCCAATAGTCCATCTCCGTAGCGGAAAGCATTTTTTCTGTTCTATCTTTGATTGGCCATACTTCTGAGCCGTATGTAATAATACTTTTTACAATGTTGTTATATATAAGCTTTTTGTTATGTTTTGATATACTTTGGTCCCAAATTATTCCATTTAATAAAGTTACTGCTTTTCTTCCTTGTACGTTTCTATCTTTTATAGCTTTGTCTAGTGTTCCGTCAGCTGTAATTTTCAGACCTAAGTAAGTACCTAAGGCATTTAATAGTGTTAACTTTAGCGCATTTTCATAATTGAGTTGAATATTAGGACCATGCTAATGCCCTTGAACTTTCGATTTGTATTAATACCTTTTGACTTTAAATATAATGTATTCTTTATAACAATTGGTGTCTAATTTAACAAAAACCGAAACCCAATATCAACAACTGGCTTTCGTCATAGCTATGTGTAATTTCTCGACAAAATCACCCCAAACCGAGACATTGCAGTGTGTATAGTAGAAATTTTATGGATATGATCTGATGTAAACATTTCATCAATGGCCGACAAATAGGTAACTAATATCAGTGAATATAATAAACAAAGGTACCAGACAATGACGTAACTGCATATCCATAAAAATTAATTTTTATTCTTATACGAGTGATATGATTTGGATCATTTTCAATGTTTTTTTCGTCAATATCAACCAACATTTCTATTGATTCTGATAGAATTAATAATTCTTAAAATTTGCTATTACACCAAAAATTTGGCTCGTGAATTGAAACAGTATTTTTTCTTAAATCACTTGAACATTTGTGGTGTATATAAAATAAAAAAATTTAATTAAAAATTTTGATTTATGCATTACACATAAGATTGCGAAATTAATTTCCACTTTCCACTTGCCTTGGCATTTGTCAATTATTACCTTTCCAGCTTGCACAGCAAAGGCTAGGGTATTGTTTTTTAAACATTTTTGAGGTAATGCCGAAAGTGTGTTGTTTGGGTGTATTTTCACCTATCTTAGCAAAATCGTCGCGGCATCTGATTGTGTATGTGTGTATGCCCGGCCCACGATAGCTCCTAAACCGCTGAACCGATTTTCATGAAATTTTTAGGTAAAATAGTGTACAACAGTGTAAAGAGCTGGTTAGATTTTGATCAGAATTCACCAATGCCAATAATACTTTTTTGACAGTTTGAAAATATCTTTTAACTTTTATTAATGTGATGATATGTACGTTAATATAGAAAAACTTCGTAGGAGATTCAATTTCTAAGAATTTTACAAAAAGTGCTTTTAAGGATGATATAGTGTGATTGACTTAAGGGATGCTACTGTGCTAGGAAGGTATTATATCCATTATAGATCCATTTATTTCGGGTTGGAAAAGATTGCTACATCCGAATATCTTTGAAAAATTAAGAAGATTAAAAAGAGGAGATTTTTTGTATGAATAGCAACTGTAGACTTGGACTGATACAATGAGTAGAGTAAATTTGTAAAATAAAGCTGCAAAAAGGGTATATTTTTTTATATTTGGCATAGTAGTACCTAACACCAAAAGCTAAATTTTCATTCGAGGATCCCCGATTTTCCGGCCTCAGAATCCAAGATGGCGGCTGCCAAAGTTAAGAAAAAAAATGATTTCCTTGTTTTAAGAAGAATTAAATTAATTTTGATAAATTTACTTTAAGTGGGATATACTCAATGTAAAAATGTAAAAAAAATTTACACCTGTCACTGCAAAACAAAATGGCGGCTATATTTATAAGAAATAGTTTTTCTTCGATATTTTCTTTATTTTTTGTGCGATATTTATTTTTAATACCTCATATTAAAGCTATTGACCAGTTCTTTAAACCTGCTTAAATGCAATGATAAGTTTCCCAGCCGACCCAAAGATGGCGCTTAATTTGTCAAAAATAAAAGAGACTTTTACAACCAGTAGACCAAATTAAATTTTTACAAAAAAATTTTTTTGATTTTATAAGTAGTAAGCCAGATTATGTAAAAATTTATAAAAAGTTACAATTTGACATTTAACATTATAAGATGGCGGCCGAAGTTCAGATAAAAAAGTAATTTTTTTGTTCTTGTTTGACACAACTAGTATTGCCGTGTAATATATTGATTTATACTAAATGGGGGTCGCCGATTATAAATATTTCATAATAAATGACATATGTCTATTATTATCCAAGATGGCGGCGGTCAAAATATAAATACAACAGTATCTTTTTGGTTTAGTAAATATTTTTACCAAGATATGTAGTTTTATATTAATCTTAATTAGTTTTAAATTGTAATGTACAAAAAAATAGAATTTATTTATTTTTTAAAGATGGCGGTCGAAAAAGTTAAAAAAAACATTTTTGTTTATTTTTTTGAAATTTAACAAAAAAACTGAGAAAACCAAGACGTCTCGTTAAACAAAACACAGATGTTTTAAATATGTCAAAAAAGTTGACATATGTCACGTGCCGGTTGATTTGAATAAATTGACATATTTTAGTTAATAGCTATCTCCGTTAATATTGATCTAACAGTAACGTTTAAATTAGCAAAGTTAAATAATTTTTTCTAAATCATCAGAATCTTATGTCAAAAATGGCATGTGTCATACACTTCTCAAACTATTGACATATGGTTTATTTTTTTAAATAAAACACCCTGTTTATAATGTTTTTAATTGATAGGGCTCCTTTCTCTGATTTCAAAAATATATAATATGTTGACATTTAGTCCAGCTGTTGTTGAAATATTTGCATTTTAAAAATTATATTCATTAACAAAATGGCAACATAATTTAAAATGCAAATATTTCAATAACGGCTGGTCTAAATGTCAATATATTATATATTTTTGAAATCAGAAAAAGGAGGCCTATCAACTAAAAACATTATATGCAAGGTGTTTTATTTAAAAAAATAAACCATATGTCAAAAGTTGGACAAGTGTATGTCATATGTCATTTTTGACATAAGATTCTGATGATTTAGAAAAAATTATTTAACATTACTGTTAGATTAATATTAACGGAGCGAGCTATTAATTAAAATATGGTCAATTCAATCAAATCACCCGGTACGTGACATATGTCAACTTTTTTTTCCGGTTTTTTTTGTTAAATTTCGAAAAAATAAACAAAAATGTTTTAAATAAATAATATTATTTTTGTACATTATGACTTAAAACTAATTAAGAGTAATATAAAACTACATATCTTCATAAAAAAAATTACCGAACCAAGAAGATAATGTTGTTTTTATATTTTGAACGCCGCCATCTTGATTAATAGTAGACATGTCTCATTTATGATGAAATATTTAAAATCGGCGACCTCTATTTAGTATAAATCGATATATTACACGGCAATACTAGTTCTGTCAAACAAGAACAAAAAAATAACTTTTTTATCCGAACTTCGGCCGCCATCTTAAAATTTTTAATGTCAAATTGTAATTTTTTTGAAATTTTTACAAAACTTAGCTTACTATTGATAAAATCCAAAAAAAATTTTTTTTTCATTTAATTTGGTCTACAGGTTATAAAGGTATCTTTTATTTTTGACAGATTAAACGCCATCTTTGTGTCGGCTGAGAAACTAATAACTTTTTTTCATTAGGTTTATAGAGCTGGTCAGTGGCTTTAATATGAGGTATTAAAAATAAATATCGCGCAAAAAATAAATAAAATATGGAAAAAAAACGATTTTTTAAAAATATAGCCGCCATTTTGTTTTAAAGTGACAGGTGTAATTTTTTTTAAATTTTTGAATTAAGTAGGTCCCTCTTAAAGTAAGTTTATCAAAATTAATTTAATTTGTCTTAAAACAGGGAATTCATTTTTTTTCTTAACTTTGGCAGCCGCTATCTTGGATTCCGATGCCGGAAATCAGGGGATCCTCGATTGAAAATTTAGCTTTTGATGTTAGCTACTACCATGCCAAATTTTAAAAAATATACCCTTTTTGCAGCTTGTTATTGAAATACCCTACAAATTTACTCTACTATGATACAAATAACAAACTTATGCATGGACAGATCCTTTTTCGAATTTAACAAAGCCAATTTTTAATTTTTGTCTTTTCTTTATAAGCGCCAATAGGTTTTTCATAGGGATATTTATTAAGATGAATTGTATTTTGTTTTATTTTATTTTATTTCATATAAACATTACGCTACTGCTAAGTATTCGAATAAATTTAAATAAGACAACAAATTGCTGATGATAACAAACTTTAGTCGTCGATTTGAACCATTGTCCTATTTATTAAAAGAATATGAGGCTTCTTGCACTCAATTTCGTAGCAGCATTCAGAAAATGGAAGAGACATGTTGCCTGGCTTTAAGATGCATCCGTTGTTTACTTGCATTGGTGCGCATCTACAAAAATTAATAAATTTGTTAAACATTATTAGATTTGTGCGAAACCATCAGAAACAACTACTCCGAGGGAAAATACCCCTACCGGCATTGAATTATACTGATGGTTTGAGGCTTTCGTTGGGAACTGGTCAAAACTGTTTGGTTTACACTTTCTCCAACGTCGATCACGAGGATACGAGTGATCCCCGTCTGGAACACGTCCTGATAGTCAGGAACAAATGTTCCATGCCAATCCACGACTGGACCGTTTTCGACCTTTTGGTATTTTCCCTCGGAGTAGTTGTTTCTGGTGGTTTCACACAACTTATGCTCTACACGGAGCTATCGCCTACATTCACCTGAGGATGGCCCAAAAGGTCGAAACCGGTCCGATCGTGGATTGGCATGGAACATTTGTTCCTGACCATCAGGACGTGTTCCAGACGGGGATCACTCGTATCCTCGTGATCGACGTTGGAGGAAGTGAAAACCAAACAGTTTTGATTATTAGATTTATTGGAATACATTATTGGGGTAAGCGTAATCAATGAAAAGTTAATACAATATAGTGACATTTGCAAATTAATTATGAAATGTGGACTTTTCCTAAATTGTCTTCAGTTAAAGTAAACTAACCCGGTAATTTTTATTCCGCCATCTTCCATACACTCCGCCATTTCACATTGGCCAACCAAATCTTTCCTCTCGCCCTTTTGCATTACGCCAATATCCGTTCTGTCAGGAATTTCACAGTGTCCACCTAGGTATGTTTTTAAAAATATAAACATTACCCACATCACAAATCGTCGTTGATCTTACACACTGATCTCAAAAAAATGCAGTTTTGAGTAAGACCATAATACTACCACTACCTTATTTGTGTCGTTCTTTCATCTCACAAAGTGTCGTAACTCATAAAAATCCTTTAAATAGCACAAAAATCATTAGATCCAAGAACATTTTTAGTGATACAAAACCAATATAAACTTTCCCTAAAACTTGAAATTGCTCTCTTGTAAAACTATAATAAATGAGTTACGTGAGTTTGTAAGATCAACGACGAAATGTGCTATTTTTAAAACTCTAGCAACTGTACTTGTCAGCTCTCAGTACAAAGTAGTTATAACAAAGTAGGTAAATATTAGATTTTACTGTTGAAATAAGTTTACAAATTAGACAACCACAAGACTGAAGGAACGAATGAAAATCCACAAAAAAACAATTTGAGAGCCATGTTTAGCTTTTTCCGAACCAAATGAACTATGTTGTTTATCTTTACATGTGTCTTTTTGTCCTTCTGGAAAATAAAAATTTCTATAATTGTGTTTGTAATGGAACCTGTTAGACAGTATATATATTTGTTCTCTAATTGTTTAAATATTAAAATTCGTCAAATCCTTGACATGTTCTTGCAAATCCATAGATTTAGAGAAATAAATAGTGCACTTTTCAAATATGCACAGACTGAAGGAAAGCGAAAAAATTAAAACCTCGGTGTAAGAACCGGGTAACTCCATCTCATTAAAAAAAAAATTTGGTTGCGTAATGTGAATTAAAAGCTCTCTTGAGGTAAATGCAGCTTATCTGATGTTACTCTAGAAAAACTAATACCATTGAATATATATTTTTTTGAATTTCAGTAAAATAATAAAGTGATTTCTCAACAATTAAAAAAAAATTAAGTTAACCGGTTCGTGCACCGAGGTCTTGAAATCTACAATCTTTGCAGTGATTGAGAAAAAATAACTTAAATAATGAAAAAAATGGCTTTTGCAAAAATGGCAATAGCGGGGAAATATTTTTTTCTTAATTTTTGTAATGAGTGGTAGTTTGATCATATTATGAAAACCAAGAAGTTATCAGAGGTGTTTGAATTTTGACAACTTTGAAAGCAGTTTCTAGAGCTAAAAATCAAAATTATTATGCGTGTGAAATATGCACCTTTTTAAAACACCAAAGAGGGGTAGATATTACTGGGGCGTTTTAGGTATTTCTTGGAGAAATGAAAAAAAACAGTTTTTTATAATAAAATTTATAAATCAAGCTTCATAAGTGGAACTCAGATTTCTTCCACATTTCTCAGAAATATATACCTGAATCCTTTTAAAGATATCTACTAAAATTTGAAAAAGGGGTAGATGTTTTTTGGGGTGCTTTATGTACAGGGTATCTCATTATATTTTTTCCCACCCTTTTAGACCATTAATAATTGATAGGAATATACAAGAAATTGTGTTCGAATTCGCGAAATTTTTACTTTTAAATTGCATCTTGACTTTATTCCGGATGCTTACCATATTTGACAGGCGCTCAAATTTATAGTTTTTGTAAATTGGGTGCTCCTTATATTATTTAATTAGTAGATTAGGCTTGGAACATATTTTCCAAAAATACCCGATATGCCGTAGTTTGGAGCAATAGTTTCTGAGATATTAGCAATTATAACAGTACCGCTCTTGTGTTAATTTCAGTATCCTTATTCCAAATTATGTTAGTCCCCATGTAGCAACAGTGACAATGACACAACTTTGTTGTCGTTACCGGTTGTCATTTTGAGCGTCATTAAAAAAAAAATAGTTGTCATTGTCATTGTTTATACATGGGGACAAACATAGTTCGAAATAAGGACACTGAAATTAACACAAAAGTGGTAATGTTATTTTTTTATCATTTAAAAATATATCGCTAATATTTCAGAAAATATTTATCAAAACTGCGACATATGGGGTATTTTTGGAAATTATATTCCAAGCCTAATCTATTAATTAAATAATATAAGGAGCATCCAATTTACAAAAACTATAAATTTGAGCGCCTGTCAAAAAAGGTAAGCATCAGGAATAAAGTCAAGGTGCAATTTAAAAGTAAAAATTTCGCGAATTCGAACACAATTTATTTTATATTCCTACATCAATTATTAACGGTCTAAAAGGGTGGGAAAAATATAATAAGACACCATATACAGTGAATATTGCTTATAACGATATCGGATATTACGACATATTAAGGTCCCGATCGAGTTCTATTACCTTTTTTCTCTAAAACGACGCTCGGCTTTAACGACCGATATTAGGCGGTCCGTTCAATGTAGTTATAGCCGATATTCACTTTATTTAAAAAGTCGTCTTGCCAATTTTAAAAAAACTTAGACGCTGGTTAGTTTTTGCAAAAATATTAATTAGTAAAAAAGTTATTAAAGAAAATCTAATTGAAAAAATAAAGTTTAACACCCTGTATCTCGGTTAATACGAACTTTTGGACTAAGGTAAGTATGGCTAAATCGTAATATTTTGACCTAAGGAATCTACAGTTTAACCATGTACCATTAGTTCTGGGACACCCTGTATATATTTTTTATAACACAAAACTGAACCGTCGCATGTGGTAAAGTATCACTTTTCGCAATTGCTTGATAAATTACTATTTTGTAATTTTCTAGATGAATAATGCTGCCGTCTTTAAGAAGAAAGTCGCATTTTTTTCTCGATAAAAGGTATTTCCAATTCTTACTATTATAAGATATGCCAAATGACGTGAGCCCTGAGCCTAAGAAGAAAAAAATTCCACACTCTGTAAAATGTGAAAGAAGCATTTCTTTATAAAAAATGATTGTTTACGTATTTTTACGTAAGCATGAGATTTGACAGATACGCAAGCTCACTTCGTCACACCGTCGTCAAGGTCACGTTTGAGCTTTCGTATTCACGTTAGCTTACGGCAGTCTGCGGGCACCTTAACGTTACCAAAGAATAGAATTGGTTGATTGACCGATCGAAAAATGAGGCCTAGACGATAATTTCCGATTTCAGTACAAACGATTCTTTGCAAATATATTCCTACTGTAGTTGAAAAGACAAAAAACAAAATTTAACATCAGAAAAACCCAGTGCCGTATTCCATATTCTCTGCTATTAGTAGATTTGTTATGGTAACGTAAAAACATTCAACTTAAACTCAAATTTGGAACAAAACGTAGAGCGCTTAACGTGCAGTTTTACGTAAAAATACGTAGCACAACTTAAACTATCTAAAATCAGTCAAACAATCAGTCCGATTTGTTTGTATATATTATCGAGAAACACCCTGTAAAATGTATTTCTGTAAATCTTTAAATATTAATTCCTTTTTCTAAAATATTTGCAAGCCCGTTGCTTATAGAATCCCTGTATGTGACAGATATTGGCGAAATAATATCTGTCACATACAGGGACTCTATAGTTGCTTACGGTGTAATTATTTTCAGCAGCGGAGCGATCATTATATAACATATAAGAAGGGAATGCGCGTGCAATCTGAAGCCCCAAAATTTGATAATTAAACAAAAAATACATGGTCAGAAACGGCATTAAAACTAAAAAAAAAACAAAATTTACTTTTTAAAATATTTAGAAAGCAAAACTAGTTTTACGGATATGAAAATATCTATATAATTGTTTTTGATAAACATTTATTACTTTTAAAAATTACCTTCTACTTTTCTTCCTGGTATTGCGGAATAAAGTGCGATCTTTCCTTGGACACAAATATGCAACACTATAAAACTAACAAGGAAAAAATTCCAATGTATCATTTTTGCTGTTTGATAAAAATCCGTAAAAGTATAATTGACCAAATTTATTATATATTATTGGTACTGTCTCAAATTTAATTTTATGTCTTAACTCATAGTTAAATCAGTAATTTATATTATAAATAAACAGTACCAAAGTAATTAATTGTTATATTTAGCAGCAAAGAATAATTAAACATTTTTGATTTTTATTTGGAATATTTGATAAATAGGTTCAAAGTTGTAATATTTATTAATAAAATCTATACAAATTATTCCTTATTTACATGTCAATATAAATAAAATATAATTCATTTCTAGAAAAGATTCTTTAAGGTAAGTGCGGTAGTAAAATTATGCGACAATGTTGCGAAAAATGCACTTTTTGCACAAAATTCTTACAAAGTAAAATTTTTGGAATAAGATGGATTAAAAAACCGAATAAAAAGTTTTTTCTATCACCTTCAAACTTCGCTACCGATTTTTTGTCCGCCATATTAAAATTTAAGAGAAATTCAAGCAGGCGTGTCCCAGGGTAGCGTACTAGGCCTTTATCTATACTTATTATTCAATTGCGATATCCCAAAGCCAGAAAATTGTCACTTAACAACATTTGCCGATGATACTGGTTTATTGACGGTAGAAAAATCTATTGATAAATGCATAGACAAACTTCAGGATGCAGTCACCGAAGTTCACAGTTGGACCACAAAGTGGCGAATAAAATTAAATGAAACCAAATCAATTCATGTTGATTTTACAAACAAAAATATATATCACATACAAATAACAATTAACAACATTCCTGTACCATATTGAAATCAGGCAAAATAGTTCGGTATAACACTTGATGTCAAATTGCGCTGGAAAGCACATGTTAAGAAAAAAAAAGAAGAACTTGAGATAAGGTATAGAAAAATGAACTGGCTAATTGGAAGGAAGTCCAATTTAACAATTCATATTAAGTTACTGGTTTATAGACCAATACTGAAGCCAGTATGGACATATGGTATTCAACTATGGGGTTGTGCTAAAGAGAGTTCATTCTAATTTTACAAACATTTCAAAATAAAGTATTAAGAAACATTGTGAATGCACCTTGGTACTTTCGAAATAGTGACCTTCATCGAGATCTAAAAATCGAAACTCTAGCAGAGACCACGAAAAAGTACGCAAAAAGCCATGAAGATAGACTCCATCGGCATGTGAATGTGGAAGCAATTCAGCTTCTAGACAATAGTATGCTAGTTCGAAGACTAAAAAGAGTGAAGTCGTTTGAGCTAGTAAACTAAGTGAATAACATAAAACAAAATAATGCTATAAACACAACACAATTGTGAGTTACAGACTAAACAAAGCGGGGAGAACTGTTGAGTGAACCCTAAGTTTAAATCTGACTTTTCTAGTAAATTAAGTTAAAACAAAATTGCTAATTAGTCTTACTGACTAGCTTGTAATACAATCAACACAGTGTGTTTGACAAAAAAAAATCTTAAAATAAAAGATGACGTACAGAATTAAACCTAACTCTTCATGAGGCTCGGTTAGTCTTATGTTCCGGACATTTTTAAAAACTAAGTTATAGGAAAATGAATGCACACAGAATTGAGAATGCTACCCTGATATCTGTACTGCCGTCCTAACTAAGACCCACCTATCTGCAAAAAAATCAAAAATGAGTTAGGACCGAAAATGGCTTTAAATAGGTAATAATTTGTAACTTTTTTTTTGTTTTATTACTTAGATATTGCTACTAGAAACCCATAAACATTTACCAACAAAAAAAATATATTACTATGTAACTCTTGGCAAGCATTTAAACTTTAAACTCGCTTTTCTCGAAATAAGTGAAAACGTAGATAGGTGGGTCTTATTAAGGACGGCAGTGTTCAACTATGGTTAAGCGGGCAAAACTAGAGTCCCTGTATGTTGACATATTTGGTCGCGACAAGCCCATCAATGTCTTTTAAAATAAAAGGACAAAACATCGGAAGTCTATACTCTAACAAATGTTAGAAAGAGAACGTATACGCGCTCTTTATCTTACAACGAACGGCGGTAATTTAATTAATATTTACCTAAGTTAAAAGTATACTATTTAGCGTTCTTTTGCTTTGAATATAAATAATATTAAACAATGTTGTAGAATGCATTGTAAGCAATAAACGTAAATTTTTTGTATACAATTTTGTTATATTTAACTAAGGAAAAAAACAATACATATTTATAAATTATATTAGTAGGGGGTTGACCCGCAGGTCTGACAAGTAGGCCAGAGTAGGCCCTTTTTGCCATGCCCCAAGTCTTTCCCTTAACCCACTCTCTGCGCTTCCCTTTGATGGTCGGGTAACTTATTGGGCCTTCCTGTTCTCTTTACAAAGTCCAGTAAGTCTGCCCATTTGAGCGTGTGCAGTTCTTCCTCGCTCAGAGTCGGCGCTCCGAGTGCCTGTTGTCTCATGCTTGCGTAGGCCTCGCATTCTTCCTGTCCACAGGCTGGGCAGGTAGGGTCAATCTCGACTCCTATACGTGTCATGTACCTCCTCAACCGGTTATGTCCGGTTAGAGTACCTATCAGCAGTCCGAGGTCTTTTCGTGTCCGTCCCAGCATCCATCTAATTTTGGTCGCTTTTGGACGGTCTACGAATTCTCTAGTCTGTCTGCAACCCGTTCGTGTTTCCCAGGAGTTTAATAGCGCGTCCTGGGCCCATTTGTTGAGTCCGCTTTGCACTTGTGTTTTTGGCTCCGGTCCTACATAGGCGGTTCCTTCCCCGAGTTGTGCGAGTTCGTCCGCCTTCTCGTTGCCTGGTAACCGCGAGTAATATCCCTGGAATAATAACATCTCATCTTGTTTGTAATAACAAATATATTGCTGACGCCGTACATTGAAGTTTATATATGCACCCAAATGGTCTAATTAGGTATCATTATACTTTTACAAGTTGTATTGGTCATTTTAGTTATAAGTATTTTTTGTAGTCTTTTCAAATAAAAAGTTTTTTAAAAGCTACGTCACCGGACTTCGTATTTAATTGGCGCTGCGAACAGGATAGTGCGATTTCGTCCTTTATCGGTTTTCCGTTGTACGAAAGTGACTTTTAAGTCTTAGTGCGCTATTCAAACCGAACTTTACGTCCCGTACGAATTGTGAACTTTTTCTTAAAAGAAAATACCTTTTACGACGTCGAACGTAAAGAAGTGTTGTGGAATAAAGCCTGGAGTTGAAGCTAGTGACGTCTACCGTGTTGTATGAGTCCCGCCGAAGCCAAAAGCCTAACCAACGACACATCCCTACTGAGCCCGGTGTCATAGGCAGAAAAGCTAAAGTCAACCCCCATTTATAGGATTCCTTTTGGTGGCGTAACCTCTACAGAACAAGCCTTATGGATTTATCCTCGATTGTTATGTAAGTTTTTTTGACTTTCTTGATGCCTAGGCGATTAAAGAATATTTTAGAAAAGAACAAAACAAAACTAGGATTAGGAGCAGAAAATAAGAAAGAAAACGTTAAAACTGAAATTGAAAACTATCTAGCAAGTTTGAAGAAACCGTCTTTAAATTTAAATTTTGAGCAAATAAGTAGTTTGCAAAGTAGTTTAAGAAATTTAAGTGGTCAGTCGACATCGAGACTAGACACTCAACAGCAATTAGAAAGTATAGAAGAAAGTTTAGAAGAAAATACTGAAAATAATTTAGAAAATAGATTTTTAGAAAATTTTGATTCTTTAAATTTTGCAAATTTAAACACTAGTTTTAACAGTAGTTTAAGTAGCGTTAGTAGTAACCAATTAGATAACACTTTACAAAACGAAGAACTTTCTAACACAATGGAAAATCTTAAATTTTACACGTCATTGTTGCCCACATTTGATGGCAGTCAATCCCATTTAGAAAGTTTTTTGATTTCTGTACAAGAATTTTATGAACTTTATTTTGGTAATTCTATTGAGCAACAAAAATTGGTCCTGTCTGCCATAAAATCGAAACTGGTAGGCAAAGCTCAAAATTTTCTATTAGAAAGGCCAGATTTAAATACTTTTGAAAAAATTAAGTTAGCTTTAAGACAAAAATTTGGTGATCCAATTAATCACGAAATTTTGATGCAAGAACTTCAGTACATTAAAATTGACGCAAACGAAGACATTTTGCAGTTTATCGATAGACTTAAGGCCTTTTGCCAAAGAATTTTTGGAAAAATTCAATGTGAAGTAGCAGATAACGCACAAAAGTTACTGCTTATATCTCAAGTAGAAAAAGTATCTGTTTTAATTTTGACCGCAAACTCCCCAGACTCTTTAAAAACGCTTCTTATGCTTAAAACTCCTGCAACTTTAGACGAAGCCTACAAGGACGTCATGAGTAATAACATAGTAGAAGCGCAAGTCAATTTTACAAGTAATAACTCGAACTTGCACAAAGGAAATAATTCATTTTTAAAACCCAACAATAACTTTAGACAAAACCAAAATTTTAATCGCAACCCCCAAACTAATCAAATAAGACCAAAACCACCCCAACAACGTTTTAACCCGTTTATGCAACCTTTTTCGAATCCTCAGTTTACCAGACAATTTAATTTTAATCCACCTTTTAACTCTCAATTTAGACAACCTAACTTTAATTTTAATCAACCTAGACCTTTTCAAAATCAACCTCAAAATTTTCAAAATTTTGGAAGACCAACTAACGCCTTCGCCCCACAAAATAAACCCATTTTAGACAAGCCAACCCCTATGTCGACATCAACAATTGGTCCGTCAAGGCAACACTATCAAAGACCCCCATACAATCGACCTTCAGGAATTTTTAAACCCTCAGGATTTTTGACAAATGTAGAAACATACCCAGAACAAACTTACGAACAAAACTACGAACAAACCTACGAACAAACCTGTGAAAATCAAACTTACAATAATTATAGTGAAGAAAACCCTGACTATTTTTACGATCCTCATTTTTATAACGAAGAACCCACTAGCCAACAAGAAAACTGCTCTTACGAACATAATTTACAAACAAACGCCGCAAGCGAAAATTTTCAGGAAACAGCCTTGGATCCCCCGTCGACTTAAATAACGTTGCCCGACAAATCGAACTACCATATTTTTATTTACCAAAAACGCAAATAACAATTCTTATCGATTCAGGAGCCTCAGACTCTATAATCTCCCCAAAAATAGCCAAAATGTACCCCAATAATCTATTTTTTGAACCCTTTGAAGTAACCAGCTGCAGAAACACATATAAAGAAAATAATAATTTAAAAATAAATTTATTACAAGAACTAGGAATAAACGAAAATATTAAAATGCGTGTTGTAAACTGGCATAAAGACTTTGACGCATTAATAGGCTTAAGAGACCTTGAAAAGTTAAAGGGTATGCTCGATTTAAAAAATAGTATATTAACTTTAAATAAAAATGTAAAAATTCCTCTTTCTATTGCTTATAATAACCCTGTTAAGCAGCCAATCCAAAATTATCAAGTAAACTACCAAAAAGATATTGAACTCACACCCTCTTTTAGCTTCAAAGAACAATACATTCCTAACTGTCCAGTAACAGTTAAAGAATTTTGTAAAATCCCCTATCCAAGTCCAAACGTTAACATTAACTTTCACCAACAAATAAAAGTAATCCCACAAGAAAGATTTAAGAAACAACCTATTCAATATTTTCACCCTGAAACACAATTAAAATCAGACTACATCATAACACCGGAAGGTACTGAACCAAATTTAATAAAAATCGACTGCATTCAACGGTACTTAATTCCAGAAACTCAAAAAGATACAAATTACGAAAAAGAAAATGTAAATGTCGTTGCTAACGCCCTCTTGAAGATAAATTTTAACATACATGAAATAAATAAAGCCAATGCACCCACCGTGCGTAACTCTGTTACCAACTTAACCGATTTTAATCTCACGGAACACGTAATTAACGAGCAATACAAAGAACCCCAAGCTAATGTAACCGTACTCAATGAAAAATTAAAACCGCCAAAAATGAATTTAGAGTATTTTGTGCCCCTCCAAAATGACGCCCGAGACAACGCCTCTGACGTCACTATTCACTCAAATAATGAGACACAAAGAAAACATTTATCTACATCCGAACTGCCCCTTAATTATACAACCAATCGATTGGTTATTAATTATGGACAACAATATAAACATTTTTTCTCTAAACCATTTAATAGAAATCATAATTTTGTGACAATAAATGAAAAACAACAAGAGCACATTCTTAAAATTCTAAAAGAGATAGTGAAACCTGACTCTCTATTTACTATTTACATTCCAAACAATGAACTTAAACTAGAATTTCAGAAAGTAGTTAACTCTATTTTTAACCCATGTGCAAAACTCATATTTTCGACTAAATACCTAATTGACGTGATAAACGCAGAAAAACAAAAAGAATTAATATTAAAATACTATGGACCTAATCATAAAAACAAAACAGAGATCTTCAATGAAATAAAACAAAAATATTACTGGCCCAAACTAAGAGAATCGATTACCATCTTCATAAACAACTTTAAAATATGTCTTCAAAACTCATATAAAAAGCATTCTTATAAAATTGCTTATAAAGGACCCCTTTTAGATGAAAAACCATTTAAAACATTTGTATCATTTAGACATCTTTCAATTTATAAACTGTCAATTTTGAACTTAAATAGATTTGTTTCAAAATACACAAAAAATTTTATAACGATTTTTGAAAACCACTTTTCTTATAAGAACACAAAAAAAAAATAAACAAAAGATAATAAAATAAACAATAAAATAAAATTAAAAAAAAAAAAAAGATAACAAAATTGATAACAACCTTTTAAAATATTTATGTCAAATATTCTGCAACGAACAACTTTCTCTAGACTACACATTTTGAATATTTAAGAAATTTAAAAATTTAAACATCTTGAAGAAACTTCTCAAAATATTATGACGTCAGCCATACTAATATATACTTAATCAGAGAGTACACTCTATTACCGATCATTTTTAATTTTCAATTTTATACAGCCTTATGTGAACGAACCAAACATAAATAACGACCTCACTCTTTTTGAACAATATAATGAACAACGAAAGAAAGAACTAATACCTTTTCACGATCAAGTTTTCAAAAAAGCATATCAAAAACAGTTACACACCACACAAAAACAAAATAAAAACACCGAAGAGCCCCCTCAAATTCAAAAAGATCAAACTATCTTTAGAAAAAACACCCTTCGAAATAAAATGAACCCCCAATTTATCCCTACCAAAGTAACTAACGTCAATAAAAATGTTATAACTGGTATCTCAAAAACTAAACCAATTAACACACATGTCAGAAAAATAAAAAGACTCAGGAAAAAACCTAAATCATTCCAGGTTCCTGATCCTGTCCCTCCTGACATTGACGAACCTCAACCAGGCCCTTCAGGTCAATAGATTGGACAATAATGGATTCTACACCGAAGAAATCTCTCCTTCTTTAGTTGTAAGCCATTATCATACTATGTACATACCTTTTAATATGACAAAAATTAAAACGTCTCTAAGCCAACTTTTTACTACTAATTCCCTATTTTTATCCCCTTTAGTCAATCAAGTTAATAATACTTTATTAAAAATACAATTTCAATTCCTTGAATCATGCTTAAACGATACGTACAATACTTATGAAAAACTAAATTCTTTAGAAAACAATGAACTTAGAAAGAAACGTGGTTTATTCAACCTACTGGGAAGCGGTATTAAATTTGTCACAGGAAACCTAGATAATACCGACCTAGACGCAATAACGCAGAACTTACAAATACTGAAACAAAATCAAATTAACACGATGCACAAGATAAATGACCTTAGTTCATTTGCCGGGAATATTATAAACAAATTCCAGGAAAATGTAAACATTATAAATAAAAACGCAAAATGCATTCGCTTCGAAATTTTAAAATTGAATAATGAAATCACGTTATTACTCAGTATGCAAAACCAAATTTTACAAATCTCAAAACTAAACAAATTTTTGGAAAAAATGCTGAGAATGATATCTTTTGCGCATCTGCAAACTTTAGATTTAGAAATTTTGAATGTCAATGAAATTAGGGAAATTTGGCAATATTTGACAGCTCATTATCCAAAAAATTCTCTATGGCCACTAAAACACCTGTCAGAATTAACTCTTATATGTAAAACTGGCCTTATTCTGTTAAAAGATATGTCAATCATTGTAGTGAAAATACCAATCTTTGAAAAATATTCTTGTAGTCTTAAGATAGTTTATCCAATACCTAATAATGAATCAAAAATATTAATTAGCCCCAGTAAATACTATTGTAACAATTTATGGTATCAGCAATGCTCTGAAATTAACTCAAATTGGATTTGTTTCAACCCCATTGCACATAGTTGCCTTTTACCAAAAAATTGCCCTTTCGCCACAGTAAAAAATAATTTTCAAATTCACACTTTAACTTATAAAAGTGGTCTACTTTTCTGTACAAAAAACTCCGAAACAATTTACGAAAATTGCTTCCAGTTTCAGAAAACCACACTTCAAAACTGTTATCTTATTAACAGCCAGTGTGACATAATAATTAATCAAAATAAATATTCATTATCAATAAATAACATTTCTGTTTCATTGCCAGATATAATAAAGCTTCCTGAAACAAACTTGTCTATCAATTTGCAGATAAGACATTTAGAAAACCCGCAAAAAATGCAGGAAGACCTTTTGGATCCTTTAGTCCTACAGGAACTTAATTTTGAAAGCCAAAATTACATTATCTTAACTTTATGTTTGGCAGTAATCTTGATATTTATTTTTATTTTCTATTTTTGGCGAAAACAAAAAACCTCAAAGACAAAAAATATTCCCTTAAGGGTTCTCCAAAAACTCATCAACGAGGACGTTGACGAAACTAAGGGTGGAGGAGTAATATCCCTGGAATAATAACATCTCATCTTGTTTGTAATAACAAATATATTGCTGACGCCGTACATTGAAGTTTATATATGCACCCAAATGGTCTAATTAGGTATCATTATACTTTTACAAGTTGTATTGGTCATTTTAGTTATAAGTATTTTTTGTAGTCTTTTCAAATAAAAAGTTTTTTAAAAGCTACGTCACCGGACTTCGTATTTAATTCGCGTATGTCCCGGAACCTAAACCAGCGTCACCCGTTTGCCATCGCTTAGGGTCTCCAGCGCCTCTGCGCATTCTTCCACCAAGCCGTCAGCAATCTTGGGTGCGTTTAACGCCTTCAGGGTGGCTTGACTGTCAGAGCATATATATATAAGCTCCTCTTCGCTGTTCCAAACCTCTTCTAGGGTTGCCGCCATTATTATGGCGTAGACCTCTGCTTGAAAAACAGTAGCCTGCTTACCGAGCGAGTAGCTCTTCTGAACTTCTAGTTTTTCCACGTATACTCCCGCTCCTGTGATTTGCCTCTCTGATAGTTTGGATTCATCAGTGTAGCAAACTAAAGCGCTCTCCTCAAACATCATTTCGTCTCTCTGCCACGCTTCCCTGTCTGGGATGTGGATTTTGTACCTCTTCTCGAGCCTCCAAGGTGCGTGTGCTCTGCTGACCCTATAAATTATATTAGTTTGATTAGCTATGATACATACAATTATAAAAGAAATACATTTAAACAACATCAGATTTGGCTATAAAAGAACTAAATTTGTTGTTTGTAAAAAGTCATTTAACAAAATATTGCTGTTTGTTATTATATACTTTCTTTATCAACATTTTCTCTACCAGGTGTTTTGGTTTTTTTAATTTATCATTCCTAAAAGGCACCTCGTATTGGTTCACATACTTTCTAACTGGTAGGTTGCTCCTTTAAAGATAATCGGCTAACGGTATTTTTTTCTTTTAATATGAATAATATATAATGTATAAATAAATCAACAAAAATATTTTCAAAAAAATCCTAAAACATGAAAAAATGTATAGCTATATGCACTACAAATATAATGCATCATCGAGTGCACCATACATGTATGATCAATTAATGAGCTAATGGTACTTTATTAGCCATATTGTCTGCTTTTGAGATATATTGGTAAATTATATTATTTCATAACTAAACGTTGAATAATGTAAATAATTTTATTCTCAGTGATCACCAAAACTTTAACTTATTGAGCAGTAGCATGGGCGCACCCAGGGGGGGGGGGCCGGGGCCCGGGCCCGGGCCCCCCAAGCCTAAGATTTTTGTATATATTTTCCACATATTTCATGAATAAACACAAAAAATAGCATGAAATAAAGCCTCGGGCCCCCCCCAAGACATATTCCTGGGTGCGCTACTGGCAGTAGCACATGTTTTGTGGAAAGGTTGGATGTGTTACACTCAATGACAGTGGCGGCGCGTGGTAAAAAGCTTTCGGAGTGCACACAAAAAAAAATTAAAAAATTGCGGCGCAGGCGGAATTTTTTTTCTGCAAATAATTAAAAAATGAGATATTTGGTTAGATATTAGTTACCTACCTATTATTATTGAAATTATAAATAAATAATAAATGTATCATACCTAGTTTACATATTTTCTCTTCTAATGGCAAATATGAAAATTTAATTGTTTTTAAATATTGCACGCCAATGCTATCAGAATTAGAAACTTCCGCCATTGTCGTAAATACCAAATCGTTGAAATCAAAACAAACCGCCAGCGCCCGACCGATAATGCCAAATTAGTGGTGTGCAAATACTATCTACTCGATACTTTAATATCTGATACATGGGCGGATTCGAAGTAATCGAATATCCTTCGACGCCAAATACTCGTTACTCGAATCCCGAATGGGACCGAAGCCGAAGTGTTACATTCGTATCAATTGTATCGGCATCGGCCATATGAGTAACGAGTTTGGAGTACTCGTAATCATTTGGACCGATATTTATATATTGGATTTACCGATAATATAATATAAATAATTATAAAATCTAATACTCGAATAGGAAGTATCAGTATCTACTCAATACTTGGAAAAATGGTTGCACATCACTATCAAATCACTATGCCAAATTGTCTAAGTGCACTAATTAAAAGTGCCCTTGAGCTCCTCTAACATGCAACGCGAACCATGGGTGCGGGGGGCGTCACGGGGGTGCGGGCAGCATCGAGGCTAGTTTTTGCATAGATTTTATCCTAGGCACGGCCGCAGGATGGTTCAGATTCTATGTACTGTAAAATTCTATTGGGACATGTCGTCCTCTCTTTCTATATTTCGTAATTAGAATGCGACACAACAATATACACAGCAAATAAAAGTGAATAATTAGATTCGAACTAACTATATAGCGCATCCGCCAGCATGCATGTTGTTTGAATACGAATACAAACACATACATACCGGGTATTAATTTGTAGGTAATATTCCAGTCTTTAGTGAATTCCGTTTGGGGTAATTATTAATTAAATTTTAGTATTTTTTTAAGTAAAATTTGGGAGTGCACGTGCACATGTGCACTTATGGAGAAACCGCCACTGCTCAATGATAGTATTTGCTTGGCAACTAATCATATAGGATTATGGGGATAACAAACAAAATTTTATAGGAGATCATTAAAGTTGTGTAGAGTTGCAGTTATTAGGTGTTATTTTTCCGATAGTACAAAAACAAATATAGTAAAAAAAACTCAAAATATATATGTACTGCATAGTGCTATAAGCAACAAAAACGACAAATGTTGCAAGGAAGAAGCATTTTTGCCCCACACAATTAAACTTCAAAACTATATTTTTTTTTTCTAAAAAGTCTGATTTGCTTCTTGCACAAACCTTTAATTTAGTTTAATTGTTCTTTGTTGTATCAATATTTAGAAGTAACGGAACTAAAAAAAATATTTTTTTAAATTGCCTCTTGTAGATCATTATTTCTATTAAAAAGTAATTTTTAGAATTTAATTACAAGTTTTCTTTATAAACTACCGAAATAAACCGCCTTCTATCCGAAAAACCGCTTTTAAAAGTTTTAAACTTGTTTTTAAAGAAAGTTGAAAACAGACTGGGGCGGCACCTAAAAAGATGAGCAGGATAAGGTAAAAGTAGGCAAAGTCATTTATATTCAGAAAGGGTAACACTAACTCAGTTTTATACATAAAAATAATACACTTAGCTGATTCCTTTTGGCTTTATACAGAAACGGCAAACTGCGAAAAAGATTCCTTGCCTGCCTGTATGACAAATGGATCGCTTTTTGGAGGTTTTCATTCATTACTTTCTAAGCATCTGAAAATTTTTGAATCTATATTTTAGTTCTACTCATATTTTTATTTTTTTTAAATATTTTTTACTATTTGCAACCTTGGGTCCTTAGAATCACGGCTAAAGACATATGAATTTTTTAATTTTTTTTTTAAAACCCAAAATCCCACCTTGAAACCCTCGTAAGCTTTTTATTAATGTCTGGAAAAGCACCATTTATTTTTATAATTCTGTAATCTTATGCTACTTCAACTAATTAATAGATTTGTTAAAATTTATATACCAAAGGGACATACGAGGTTTTTTATTGAAGAACATTAGTGATTTTGTGAAAAAAAATCAATGTCAAAATTAAAAATTAAAAAAAGGTACGACACTTGAGAACTTCATTTTCTTTTAAAAACTTCTCTAGTTGATAACCTTTCTAACGGTATGCTACATATTGATTTAAAAAAAAAACAATTCTGCTTTGTAATACGGATAAAGAAATTTTAACGCCTTGACTTTTTCTCGACTCAATTTAAAGTAAATGGATCCATGACGGATCTGATACCTTCCTAGCTAGCCTATAAGCACCCTTCAAGTGAAGCCAAGATATATTATCAGCTTTGAAAACAGTTTTTTGTAAATATTTCAGAAACTAAAGCTCTGCTATATTTCGAAAACCGCATATTGATGCGATGCTTCGGTAAAAGGTAAGCATTTTTGGAGCATGAAGCATTTAAGAATGGATTTTCACCAAAATCTAATCAGCTCGTCAAACAATATTTTACCTGAATATTTTATGAAATTTTATGAAAATCGGTTCAGCGGTTTAAAAGCTATTGTGTTACGGATAGACATACACACCCACAGAGAAATCACGACGATCAGTAGCGTATATAGAAAAATGTTTCGGGGGGGCCCGAACAGTTTTGGGGGGGGGGGGGGGCGAGACCCAATGAGTCCGTATTTTATGCTATTTTATGTTTGTATTCATGAAATATGTGGAAAACATCCAAAATACTCTGCCAATATATGGGCCCCTAAGCTCACACTAGGTACTATAGTCATAGTGTACGTGCGAGCTAATAAAAATACAACCTGAAATTTATCTTATTCAACTCCATACTCAATTACCGTTTGATATCACACACGCCATATTTTCACATAAACTCTAATTTTTGAAATCTTCCCCCACCCTTTTATTTGGCTTGTGTTTGGTGGATTTTGTTCATTTTTAAATGGGACCATCTCAACCCAAGACCCAGCCTAGGTACCAAATTTCGTTAAAACCGGCCAAGCGGTTTTTGAGTTATGCGCGTTGGTCATTACAGACAGACATACAGACAGACAGACAGACAGACAGACAGACAGACAGACAGACAGACAGACAGACAGACAGACAGACAGACAGACAGACAGACAGACAGACAGACAGACATACAGACAGACAGACGGCGCGACAAAAAAGTTTCAAAATCATCTGAAACGCAAAGATATATAAAAAATTTTGAAATCGGAGCAACTTTTTTTTCTCGAAAAAATTAGGATCACCATAGCTCACACTACTATAGTATAGTATATGTGTGAGCTAAAAACCTTAGCTTCGGTAGCGCCCATGCCCACCCCTTATATATGCCATTGACGAAGATATTGCTAAGATAGGTCCAAAAACACCCAAATAACACATTTTCGGCGTCATCTGAAAAAAAATTCGTGGCAAATAACACCTTTTCTAGCCATTGCCGCGCGGGCTTGAAAAAAAAAATTGGGTTATAAAGCCGAAAGTTTAAAAAAATTTAGTAAATTGACTTTTTGCTCAATAATATTTGTTATATCTAAAAACTTCGTAGGAGCTTTAGTTTCTGAGATATCTACTAAAAACTGTTTTCAACGCTGATTCATGGCTAGCTAGGAAGGTACTTTGCAAGAAATGCTTTTAAAAGCTGCTTTTTGAAAAAACTGCGACTGCTTTGCTGCTTAAATAGCATTTAGTTTTTTTATGCCTTTATTAATTAATTAAAGACTATACTCTGTTTAATTACAAAAAGAGTTTTCTTGGATTGTTAACGCGAGCAATCGCACGAAAACAGGATTACAAAACACAGTAATGATTATTATTATTTCTCAGCTATAATAAACATGATAAAAGCTCGACGTCAATGAATAGCACAGATTTGCGCCATGCGATAATTGGCTTTAGCACGCGATCTACTCTACACAATATTTCAGGCCAAAAACGATATTAATGCAATAAAACGAGATATTTCTAATTAATGGAAATTATAATTTGATGAAAACAAGATGCTTACTTCCCCAGTACTAAAATTAGTTTCGAAAATTTTCCAGGTTGATGAAAAAACGTTTTTAGACGCTCGAGCTTTCGAAGTGAGATCACTGCGGCGTCATCTTAGGCCCTCGCTTTTTCACACTTATATCACAGCTGATCTCTATTATGTTCTATGTAAATCAGCTGATCATTCCTGTATTTTCGGAAGTTCAAAGTATCATTTTTGTCACTGTAATTTTCACGAATTTTACCAATAGGTTTTATTTGGATATGTCTCAGATTGTACCAGCCATAGGCGCAAGTCAGTGGCGAAGTTAGCTCTCCAATTTTGGAGGGGCTTGAGCCCCAGAGTCCAACTGCGCTAGTGGGGATGCACCATTTTGTCAACATAATAATAAAACTATTAGTTATAGGTATAAATATACCTCGCGAAAATACAGTGGGAAAAACATTCAAACATTATACCTACAGATTATAATCACTTAGATAAAAGTATTGTTAGAACATATTACGTTTCAAAGATTGTTCAGCAACTCAATTCTTCGGTCCTTTAGGGAGGCAAACTTGTCCATGACATCATTATTATAAAAAAAATATTTGGGCAATAAGTTCTAATATATATGTTTTAACCTTTTCAAACATAAAAAAACTTATCTCAAGCGACACACTCCGAGATGGAATTGTAAGAATCAGACAAGACAATAAGGTATAAAATTGGGTGCAATTAAAAATTTAGGCTTAAAATGAAATATTCAAAATTTGTAGCGGTCGCGTACACAGTGAAATAGACAGTACGAATCGTCTCCTTCCACGTCCAAATGACTGAGTAAACAGAGCAGAAGAGTAGAGGCCAGAGACAAACCAAAACACGCGAAAGCTACGATCACAGATTAGGTAAATAAGTATAAAAAAAGATGGGACACTCATTCTATGCCTCTTTTTTTAGTTCCTGACCAATCGAGCGCGGCGCTGCAATCGCCCAGCTGGCGCGGCGGCGGCAGCCGCCAATTTTAAAAATTAAATTTTGATTGCACCAAAATGTTTGCATTGTTTCATATCAAAAATGAAACAATGCAAATATTTTGGCAGTAAATTCAGAAAATTAAACTACATTATGTATGTGGGTAGGTATTTATTATAAATAACTTATTTAAAACTTTATTAAAAGAAAATTAATAAATTTTTTATTGTATAATTCAACACACTAAATATGTAATACCAGTATTATAATTAATCTCTCTTAATAATAAACATGTGAGTTCCTTACATATATTAGGGGGCTAGCTCAGTCACAATATATCATATTTTATATAACACTTTTGTCCAGAGGTGGTGCGGTTGCTAATTTTAGTACACCATATTTGCCCAGGTAGAATATCCTAGGTCACGTAGTGAGTGCTGCTCTCTTGATCAGTTACCTACCTTAGCATACACACCAAATTACCCTAAATGATCTATCCGCTGTTATAATTGGTCTCGTTTTTGAAAATGTGAATTGTGAACACGAGCCCCACTCTATGTGCATGTCAGTCATGTCTCCTTTGGAACAGCTGGAAAAACAGTACCTGAAACAATATAAAATTGTAATATACAAACAATATTCTTTCTTCGGAATGTTATAATTCCTATTTACCAAAAGTGCTAGATAAGCAAACCGAACCCAGCCCAAGGTTTGAAATTTATAACCCACAATCAGAGGATAGACATCAGCGTAGCTAAGGGGGGCCTGGCCCCCTCTGTTGGATCTCAGGCTGCCCTTATGTATTGCAGGGGTCCCCTGGATCACTACTATTAAAAAAATACAGATACAATATATGTGTATCACAGAAAGCAAAGACGTAGGCCGCAGCCCCCTTCAGGCTGGCCACGCCGATGAAATTGGGCCTTTTGTTAAAATAAACCATGCAAATTTATTTTATAGGTTATGTTATATACTTACTTGAGATTATTAATAAATTCTTGAATTTTTGGCTGGCCGGTAAAATTTGGTTTCCTAAATGTTGGTAAAAGCCGTAAAAATTGCAGTAAAAAACGAAAAAATGGAATTCCAGAAAATTCGAGACCGATCAGCTGGTTTCTACCGAAAAGATGGGCAGTAGCGGGTTGGGTGAGGATGAGCGGGGGCCTACGGTGGCGCCGCCATCGACTGGTCAGTGAAGCTCGAGTGACCAGGCCCTGGCTACGATGCAATTGCAATAATTCGAATATCGATCGTTCATTCCGATCGTTGTTCCTTCTTCGTTCCCGTGTTCGCCTAGATTAGCAATGTTGCCAGTTTTCATCAAATTTACGATAGGTTTGAAATTTGCAGTTTTATAATGATCGAAAACCATTATAATCATTTGAATAAAATTTTGTTAGCATTGAAAAATATTGGGACGCCTTCAATCACAATTTGGGGGGGGGGGGGGGGGTAATTAATAAATTGAGGGGGCTTAGCCCCCCCAAGCCCTCCCTTAACTTCGTCACTGGCGCAAGTTCAATAGTTTCTCACTCACTCTCAAGTAATTGTATAGTTGTTGCTACGAAAATTGGATCGAAAACGTCAAACACATAGTGCAGTAGTTTTTTATAACAAGCGTTTTTCTTTTAGGTATGTAATAAATTAGTCCTCTTAATAATATTATTTATTTGGTAATTACAGCATTGTTTAAAATAAAATGTTAGTTATCAATAACGGCCCACATGTTTCCAATTTTGTAATATGTTATTTTGTTTGAAACTCGATTTTTTGGCGATTAAATAAATTAAATTTATCAAACTCGAAAAATACAAGCCGCAAGCTAAATAAAGCTTTTTGAATGCACCTTTATTAAAGTCTTTTTATTTTGGTACATTTATTTAAAATCTGATCAATAACGCATAATATTTCACATGAATAAAATATTATGATAAAAATCAAAACCATAAGCTATTTTATTAAATATGTTTGAAATCAAACCCGCAAGCGAAAAAAAGGTAAAGTTAATTAAAAAAAAAATGTATGTATGATTGATATTAGTCTGCTCTAACATACATACATACATACATACATAAAAGCGATAAAAGAACTATACAAAGGGTCAAAATCTAAAATCAAAATTGTAAATCGACTTTCAAAAGAATTCCTGGTAACGAAAGGCTTAAGACAGGGATGTTGTATCTCTCCAACTCTTTTTAAAATATATATCGCAGTAGCTCTAAAAAACTGGAAACGCAAAGTACACGGCATGGGAATACAACTTAACGACCGATTTACCATATACACACTACAGTTTGCTGACGACCAAGTAATTGTAGCTAATGATAAAGAAGACATGGAGTATATGATGAGAAAGTTAACGGAAGAATACCAAAAGTGGGGGTTAACAGTGAACGTGGACAAGACACAGTACTTATGTATTAGAAACGAATCAAGTGAATTAGAACTAGAAAATGGACAAACAATATCTCCATGCAATGAGTATGTATACTTGGGTGTCACATTTGATAAGACAGGAACAGACTGTAAAGAACTGGAAAAAAGAATAGTAAAAGATTATTGGTTGTCTTAACAGTATTTTATGGAGCAGAGAGATAAAAAAGAATGTAAAATTTAACATATATGAATCAAGGGTAAAAAGCCCGATGTTGTATAGAATAGAGACTTGTCGCGTAATATACCGCAGGTATTTCGTTTTGGTGTACAAAAATCGGCGATTGAACCACCCCTCTGAATTAGCCTGCTAAACCACTCTGTATATTAATTATTGATTTGGATAATTTTCTTAACATGTTAGTTTAAGACCAAGCAGGAGCAATTCCCAGAAAATCAGAAATTAAATCGAAAATGTGTTTTCATTTATACCTTCATATATATATATATACAAGCAGTCAATCCGTGGACACACTGTATAAAAATTTTAAACTTAGGGATTCTTTATGCGATTTGTCTTAATTAAAGATTTTTGTGCTATTTAAGCACAAACTTAATTACAAAAAAAATATATTTAGTAGGACTTTTTTTTTAATGTTGTTTATCACATGTATTGTTGAAGCAAGATTCTTTACTCGTTACTGTAATAAAGCTTATAGCGTACTAGTAATACAAATAAATAATAAAGCCTTTTTAACTATGATTTTTAATAAATAAATTAGTACTACTACCCCGAGAGGACAAGATTGTAGCCCAATCAGAAGGGCTACAATTCGTCGAGGAATAAATTTATTCGGAATTTTATATTTTTCGGATTTAATTTTTATTTTATCAGTCCATGTTAAATTTGCAAATTTGAAAGCAAATATCTCAAAAACTAATCAATGAATTTTCGAAATTTTTACACTATTGTAAATACATTCAAGAAAGCTTCAAGACAATGTATCACTAGACTCACTTTCTCTATTCAAAATATAGGAGTAAAGCATAAACCTCGAAGGGGGTGCGTGCTACAAAAATTTCAAGAGCCAAAAAGTGCCTCCCTCGCAAACAAAATCGACGTGTCAGAGCATTTTTCCAAATTCGCACGAAAAATACCCAAAACCACTTCTGTTACGTTTTAGTTAAGATACCCTGTACATTGTAAAAAAGTTTTCTGAAAGAACATCCCCTGCCCTCATAACCTTTTATTGCAAATGCAAAACCATAACGAAAACGATTTATAATTCACCATGGGGAGCGAACAGCCAATTTCGCTGACCCTTAGGAACTGGTGTCTCCGATGACTCAATTATTGATAACGATAAAAGTTGACGAAAGGGTATTTGGCAATTTAAAGACATACCTATAAAAATAGTATATTATATACCAAGGAATAAAAGTAGTACGTTTTACACCGAGGCGAAGAGTTTGTAACCCGATCAGGATACGTATTCTTGAATTTTTGTGAGGAGAGTAAGAGTAGTCCTCACCGTAAAAGGTGAATTCAAGTTCAGAGGTGAAAACGAGTTCCCGGTAAAGTTTTTAACCTCACTTTTTTGTTTTGTGATTTGTTTTTTTTTTGCGAAAGTAAAAATAGAGTTTTTAGGTAAAGCCGTATTTAGATATATGTATGTATATGCATTAAAACTAAATTGCTATACTGCGGTGCATAGGTTAAAAGCAATATCTCCACTTTCAGACCCAATTGAGTGAGAGTGTTTAATTTAATGCATAATATAAATGTGTACCTATATAACATATTATATTACATCTTAGAAGCGAGAAAAGCCGCGTGTTTATTAATTTGACACTACAGAGAAACGTTTATCTGAACCTAAAGGCGGTTTAAAATAATGTATAATGTAGTGTTCTTACAACTACATTTTTAAACTGTCCTGATATAAAAGCACTTTAATAGGCCTCTATAAACAAAGTGTTAAACATTAATAATCATAACTTCATTTGGCCTGAAATAACTGACAGAAATCAGTGTGAGTTATTTTTATGTAGACATAGGCGCACCAAGGGGAGGGTCTCGAGCCAAGGTTCCCTAAAGCTAAAATTTTTTTAGATAATTAAGGACTTATTGCAATAAAGCCAGGCACTAATTGTGCACTATTCGACAGTTTCCCATTATAAGAACAGCTGTCTTCTTTTAAAATAAGGCCTTTGTGTATTATAAGAGCCGGAATTACTAGTGCCGCCATTATTAATGGAAAATAAACTACTGGATTTATAAATTCGACTTTGGTATGTCAATCTTGAAAGATCAACTGTCAGTTTTCAATGGAAAACTGTCAGAATAGTACCCGGCACTATTATTCCCTGGTTTTATTTGCAATAGGGACCTATTGCAATAGTGCCGGACACTATTTTGACAGTTTATCATTATAAGAACAGCTGTGTCCTTTCAAAATTAGGCCTTTGTGTATTATACGAGCCGGATTTAATAGTGACGCCACTAATAATGCAAAATAAACGACGGGATTTATAAATTCGACTTGAGTATGTCAATTTTGAAAGATCAACTGTCAGTTTGTAATGCGAAACTGTCAATATAGTGACCGGCACAATTTGTGCCTAGCACTATTGCAATAGGTCCCTAAAAAGTCCCTAATTTAAAAAAAACTTCCTGAATGCAAAAATAAAATTGCATAAAACGCACTTTGATTAGTTGCGAGATACGTGGCAACGTTGTGCACTGGAGTTGCACGACGTGATTCTAAACCCTGCACTCACAAACTGCTTCGAGCGTTCAAGAATACGACATTTTCATTCCCGGGAGAAAAAGTGAGTTTGATTTCCCGGGAACGCTCCCGGGAGCACTCCCTTCACAAACTTTGAAGAATACGACTCCAGAAGGACGGCTACAATTCATAGAAGGATACTTTTATCACAAGGTTTGTACTCTATATTTCGCACTTTTTGACTCTTTAATTAAAGTTTTCTAAAACTAACAATAAGAAATGTACTTAGTAAGAAGTAAAAAAGTCTTAAACCATTTCAGCACATTAAAACTAGCTCGCCAAAGGAGCAGGCACACCTTAAATGAAATTTTAAAAAATCCACGATTTTAATGAAATTTTAGTATGTTGTAGACTGAAGACGATCCTGTGACTGGTTTCCAAAATATAGTGACAGGTCTGGGCTTCTTCAACATTTAATGACCATGCTAGATGCCACGTGACAGCCTTGAAGACAGATTTTGTAAATGTCTCAAAAACCAATGATCCTGCAAAATCAAAGTGAGCTGGGTATTTTACGAAAACAATCGTGTCTTTGTGGTGTAGGAAGGTATAAGATCCATATAGAAATAATGTACTTTTTGAGTACCCTCTGTCCATCAAAATTGTCATGTGACATCAAGCATCAAATCAAATATAAGTGACAATTATTTTGATCACTTTTTTGTATTAAAGATTAAGTTTTACAAAATAATGTTAATTTATTCGTATTTTGGGGAGCCCCATATCGTCACAGTATCTCGGTAACCAGTCATAGCATAGTTTTGAGCCCATAAAAGCTTTTCATCAGTAGTTCGAGATCTACAACATACTAAAATATCAGAAAAATCGTAGATTTTATAAAATCCCATGGAGTACTCTTCCTAATAGATGACTTGGAAGGCATACCAAACTTAGAGGTCATTCAACCATCCGTAGACGAGAGGAAGAAGTCATTATTGCAAGAACTAGATGCAAAGAAGGAAGTAAATGAATTAATCTGAATTTTATATATTGCATCCAAATTCAACCTCAAAAAGAAGTAATTTACTTTATTTGCTATTAATATTCGATAAAACATATACTGCTTTCTGGAAAAACTAAACCTTTGCTAGTAAAAGTCGATTTTCCCCAAATTTGCTAATTAGGAGTTTCCACCGTTCTGTATAGTAAGCATAATTAGTTTTAAATAAGCAACGCCCACGCATTCATACTACTATGTCGGTTTAGAACGTTTTTCTACGTTGTCCGACGCCTATTCTCCACCTCCTTCGATCCTGACAATCAACTTCTGTTAGATTTTTTTACTCATTGATCTTTGGATTGACTGTTGCCATTCTAGTTTAGGACGCCCTCTTTTTCTGCGCCCTATTGGTTGCCATTCTAGGACTTGCTTTGGCAATCTTTCGTCGTTCATCCGTTGTACAGTCGGAGACTTAATAAATGGCCGCTGCCGTTTTCAGAAGAGCTTAAATGAGAATCCCAATACCGGACGAGGTTTATGAATGAATGAATTATTCATTCCTTCGCTGTGCACTTTTGTGCAATGCAATTTTTGCTATTGAAATTGAAACTATTTGGAATAGTGGCCGATAAACGGGATAAGCTATACACGTTTTTTGGATACACACATTTCTTTTTTTAGCTGAATATCTTGTTTATTAGCATTGGGTGTGTGTATTGTGGCGGGATTATTACAGACTTTTTATTTAAAGACTAATCAAACCTTGTAGAGATATTTTTATTTAATACCTGCTTTTTTAATTGTTTAACATAAAGGATGGCCCACCGAAAACGTAAGGTATTACTTTTCGAAAAAATTCAAAATTTTGAAAAAAAAAGTCAACTTTTCCTATTGGATATATGTCAAAACAATTATTATATTTTCATGGCTTGCCTCACGAAGAAAGAAAAAAGACCCCAAAAGTTCGTCTAAAGGTTTGTGCTTGTAAGAAATAAATAAAAGTTTAAATTGCCAACACTCAAAACTGCAGTGACTTTGGCGGCCTCTCGCGGCAATATTATAAACTGTTGTCCTTAACGTTTTATATGGTGATATAGACGGCCCCGAGAAGTTTAATTTAATGTATTATAATATATATTTTTACAAAGTTAGCAATTTAAAAAAATTAAAAAACTGCACTTTTTGGGTACCCCTTTGGTCAGGAAAATTTTCACCAAAAATTTCCAAAAATTTTTTTGTTGATACTGTGCCACAAAGAAGCTACCGAGTCCCTTATACTAACCTGAAAATATTACAGTTGTAGATGTAATGGTGTTCGAGAAAAATAAAATCAAAAGTTGTACATTTTCAAAAAATTAAAAATTTTGTCAAAAAAAAGTCAACTTTTTTGCTATTGGATATACGTCAAAACAATTGTTATATTTTTATTGCTTGCCTCACAAAGTAATAAAAAAGACCCCAAAAGTTGGTCTAAAGGTTTGTGTTTGTAAGAAATAAATAAAAGTTTAAATTGCCAAACTCAAAACTGAAGTGACTTTGGCGGCCTCTCGCGGCAATAATATAACCCCTTGTCCTTAACCTTTTATATGGTGATATAGAGGGCCCGGAGAAATTTAATTTAATGTAATATAATATATATTTTTACAAAGTTAGCAATTTAAAAAAATTAAAAAACTGCACTTTTTGGGTACCCCTTTGGTCAGGAAAATTTTCACCAAAAATTTCAAAAAATTTTTTTTGTTGATACTGTGCCACGAAGAAGCTACCGAGTCCCTTATAATATTACAGTTGTAGATGTAATGGTTATCGAAAAAATAGAATCAAAAGTTGAAAATTTTCAAAAAATTCAAAATTTTGAAAAAAAAAGTCCACTTTTTTGCTATTGGATATACGTTAAAACAATTGTTATATTTTTATTGCTTGCCTCACAAAGAAATAAAAAAGACCCCAAAAGTTCGTCTAAAGGTTTGTGTTTGTATGAAATAAATAAAAGTTTAAATTGCTAAAACTCAAAACTGAAGTGACGTTGGCGGTCTCTCTCGGCATTATTATAAATGCCTGTCCTTTAACTTTCGTTATATACAGGGGCCCGAGAAGCTTAATTTAATGTATTATAATATATATTTTTACAAAGTTAGCATTTAAAAAAAATTAAAAAACTGCACTTTTTGGGTATCCCTTTGGTCAGGAAAATTTTCATCAAAAATTTCAAAAAAAAGATTTAGTTGATACTATGCCACAAAGAAGCTACTGAGTAACTTATACTAACCTGAAAATATAACAGTTGTAGATGTAATGATTTTTGAGAAAAATAAAATTAAAAGTTGTAAGTTTTCAAAAAATTAAACATTTTGTCAAAAAAAGTTAATTTTTTTGCTATTCGATATACGTCAAAACATTTAATATATTTTTATTGCTTGCCTCACAAAGTAATAAAAAAGACCCCAAAAGTTGGTCTAAAGGTTTTTGTTTGTAAGAAATAAATAAAAGTTTAAATTGCCAAAACTAAAAACTGAAGTGACCTTGGCGCCCTCTCGCGGCATTATTATAAACACTTATCCTTAACCTTTTGTATGGTGATAGAGAGGGACCAAGAAGTTTAATTTAATGTATTATAATATATATTTTTACAAAGTTAGCAATTTAAAAAAATTATAAATCTGCACTTTTGGGGTACCCCTTTGGTCAGGAAAACTTTCACCAAAAATTTCAGAAAAAACATTTAGTTGATACTGTGCGACAAAAAAGCTACGAAGTCCCTTATACTAACCTAAAAATATTACGGTTATAGATGGCATGGTTTTCGAGAAAAATATAATCAAAGTTGTAAATTTTCAAAAAATTAAAAATTTTGTCAAAAAAAGTAAACTTTTGTGCTATTGGATATACGTTAAAACAATTGTTATATTTTTATTGCTTGCCTCACAAAGAAATAAAAAAGACCCCAAAAGTTCGTCTAAAGGTTTGTGTTTGTAAGAAATAAATAAAAGTTTAAATTGCCAAAACTCAAAACTGAAGTGAATTTGGCGGTCTCTCTCGGCATTATTATAAATGCCTGTCCTTTAACTTTTACATCGTAATATAGAGGGGCCCGAGAAGCTTAATTTAATGTATTATAATATATATTTTTACAAAGTTAACAATTTAAAAAAATTAAAAAACTGCACTTTTTGGGACCCCTTTGGTCAGGAAAATTTTCGTCAAAAATTTCAAAAAAAACATTTAATTGATAATGTGCCACGAAGAAGCTACCGAGTAACTTATACTAACCTGAAAATATAACAGTTGCCGAGTAACTTATACTAACCTGAAAATATAACAGTTGTAGATGTAATAATTTTTGAGAAAAATAAAATCAAAAGTTGTAAATTTTCAAAAAATTAAACATTTTGTCAAAAAAAAGGCAATTTTTTGCTATTGGATATACGTCAAAACATTTATTATATTTTTATTGCTTGCCTCACAAAGTAATAAAAAAGACCCCAAAAGTTGGTCTAAAGGTTTGTGTTTGTAAGAAATAAATAAAAGTTTAAATTGCCCAAAACTCAAAACTGAAGTGACTTTGGCGGCCTCTCGCGGCAATATTATAACCCCTTGTCCTTAACCTTTTATATGGTGATATAGAGGGCCCGGAGAAGTTTAATTTAATGTAATATAATATATATTTTTACAAAGTTAGCAATTTAAAAAAATTAAGAAACTGCACTTTTTGGGTACCCCTTTGGTCAGGAAAATTTTCACCAAAAATTTCAAATTTTTTTTTTGTTGATACCATGCCACGAAGAAGCTACCGAGTCCCTTATACTAACCTGAAAATATTACAGTTGTAGATAAAATGGTTATCGAGAAAAATAAAATCAAAAGTTGAAAATTTTCAAAAAATTAAACATTTTGTCAAAAAAAAGGCAATTTTTTGCTATTGAATGTACGTCAAAACATTTATTATATTTTTATTGCTTGCCTCACAAAGTAATAAAAAAGACCCCAAAAGTTGGTCTAAAGGTTTGTGTTTGTAAGAAATAAATAAAAGTTTAAATTGCCCAAAACTCAAAACTGAAGTGACTTTGGCGGCCTCTCGCGGCAATATTATAACCCCTTGTCCTTAACCTTTTATATGGTGATATAGAGGGCCCGAGAAGCTTAATTTAATGTATTATAATATATATTTTTACAAAGTTAGCAATTTAAAAAAATTAAAAAACTGCACTTTTTGGGTACCCTTTTGGTCAGGAAAATTTTCACCAAAAATTAAAAAAAAAAATTTGTTGATACTGTGCCACGAAGAAGCTACCGAGTCCCTTATACTAACCTGAAAATATTACAGTTGTAGATGTAATGGTTATCGAGAAAAATAGAATCAAGAGTTGAAAATTTTCAAAAAATTCAAAATTCAACTTTTTTGCTATTGGATATATGTCAAGACAATTGTTATATTTTTATTGCTTGCCTCACAAAGAAAGAAAAAATACCCCAAAAGTTCGCCTAAAGGTTTGTGCTTGTAAGATATAAATAAAAGTTTAAATTGCCAAAACTCAAAACTGAAGTGACTTTAACGGTCTCTCGCGGCAATATTATAACCACTTGTCCTTAACCTTTTATATGGTGATATAGAGGGCCAGGAGAAGTTTAATTTAATGTAATATAATATATATTTTTACAAAGTCAGCAATTTAAAAAAATTAAAAAACTGCACTTTTTGGGTACCCCTTTGGTCGGGAACATTTTCGTCAAAAATTTCAAAAAAAACATTTAGTTGACACTGTGCCACAAAGAAGCTACCGAGTCCCTTATACTAACCTGAAAATATTACAGTTGTAGATGTAATGGTTATCGAGAAAAATAGAATCAAAAGTTGAAAATTTTCAAAAAATTCAAAATTTTGAAAAAAAAGTCAACTTTTTTGCTATTGGATATATGTCAAAAACAATTAATATATTTTTATTGCTTGCCTCACAAAGAAAGAAAAAAGACCCCAAAAGTTCGTCTAAAGGTTTGTGCTTGTAAGATATAAATAAAAGTTTAAATTGCCAAAACTCAAAACTGAAGTGACTTTGGCGGCCTCTCGCGGCAATATTATAAACTCTTGTCCTTAACCTTTTATATGGTGATATAGACGGCCCCGAGAAGTTTAATTTAATGTATTATAATATATATTTTTACAAAGTTAGCAATTTAAAAAAATTAAAAAACTGCACTTTTTGGGGACCCGTTTGGTCAGGAAAATTTTCGTCAAAAATTTCAAAAAAAACATTTAGTTGATACTGTGCCACAAAGAAGCTACCGAGTCCCTTATACTAACCTGAAAATATTACAGTTGTAGATGTAATGGTGTTCGAGAAAAATAAAATCAAAAGTTGTAAATTTTCAAAAAATTTAAATTTTGTCAAAAAAAGTCAACTTTTTTGCTATTGGATATACGTCAAATTGCTTGCCTCACAAAGTAATAAAAAAGACCCCAGAAGTTGGTCTAAAGGTTTGTGTTTGTAAGAAATAAATAAAAGTTTAAATTGCCAAAACTCAAAACTGAAGTGACTTTGGCGGCCTCTCGCGGCAATATTATAACCCCTTGTCCGTAACCTTTTATATGGTGATATAGAGGGCCTGGAGAAGTTTAATTTAATGTAATATAATATATATTTTTACAAAGTTAGCAATTTAAAAAAATTAAAAAACTGCACTTTTTTGGTACCCCTTTGGTCAAGAAAATTTTCACCAAAAATTAAAAAAAAAAATTTTTGTTGATGCTGTGCCACTAAGAAGCTACCGAGTCCCTTATACTAACCTAAAAATATTACGGTTATAGATGGCATGGTTTTCGAGAAAAATATAATCAAAGTTTTAAATTTTCAAAAAATTAAAAATTTTGTCAAAAAAAGTAAACTTTTGTGCTATTGGATATACGTTAAAACAATTGTTATATTTTTATTGCTTGCCTCACAAAGAAATAAAAAAGACCCCAAAAGTTCGTCTAAAGGTTTGTGTTTGTAAGAAATAAATAAAAGTTTAAATTGCCAAAACTCAAAACTGAAGTGAATTTGGCGGTCTCTCTCGGCATTATTATAAATGCCTGTCCTTTAACTTTTACATCGTAATATAGAGGGGCCCGAGAAGCTTAATTTAATGTATTATAATATATATTTTTACAAAGTTAACAATTTAAAAAAATTAAAAAACTGCACTTTTTGGGACCCCTTTGGTCAGGAAAATTTTCGTCAAAAATTTCAAAAAAAACATTTAATTGATAATGTGCCACGAAGAAGCTACCGAGTAACTTATACTAACCTGAAAATATAACAGTTGCCGAGTAACTTATACTAACCTGAAAATATAACAGTTGTAGATGTAATAATTTTTGAGAAAAATAAAATCAAAAGTTGTAAATTTTCAAAAAATTAAACATTTTGTCAAAAAAAAGGCAATTTTTTGCTATTGGATATACGTCAAAACATTTATTATATTTTTATTGCTTGCCTCACAAAGTAATAAAAAAGACCCCAAAAGTTGGTCTAAAGGTTTGTGTTTGTAAGAAATAAATAAAAGTTTAAATTGCCCAAAACTCAAAACTGAAGTGACTTTGGCGGCCTCTCGCGGCAATATTATAACCCCTTGTCCTTAACCTTTTATATGGTGATATAGAGGGCCCGGAGAAGTTTAATTTAATGTAATATAATATATATTTTTACAAAGTTAGCAATTTAAAAAAATTAAGAAACTGCACTTTTTGGGTACCCCTTTGGTCAGGAAAATTTTCACCAAAAATTTCAAATTTTTTTTTTGTTGATACCATGCCACGAAGAAGCTACCGAGTCCCTTATACTAACCTGAAAATATTACAGTTGTAGATAAAATGGTTATCGAGAAAAATAAAATCAAAAGTTGAAAATTTTCAAAAAATTAAACATTTTGTCAAAAAAAAGGCAATTTTTTGCTATTGAATGTACGTCAAAACATTTATTATATTTTTATTGCTTGCCTCACAAAGTAATAAAAAAGACCCCAAAAGTTGGTCTAAAGGTTTGTGTTTGTAAGAAATAAATAAAAGTTTAAATTGCCCAAAACTCAAAACTGAAGTGACTTTGGCGGCCTCTCGCGGCAATATTATAACCCCTTGTCCTTAACCTTTTATATGGTGATATAGAGGGCCCGAGAAGCTTAATTTAATGTATTATAATATATATTTTTACAAAGTTAGCAATTTAAAAAAATTAAAAAACTGCACTTTTTGGGTACCCTTTTGGTCAGGAAAATTTTCACCAAAAATTAAAAAAAAAAATTTGTTGATACTGTGCCACGAAGAAGCTACCGAGTCCCTTATACTAACCTGAAAATATTACAGTTGTAGATGTAATGGTTATCGAGAAAAATAGAATCAAGAGTTGAAAATTTTCAAAAAATTCAAAATTCAACTTTTTTGCTATTGGATATATGTCAAGACAATTGTTATATTTTTATTGCTTGCCTCACAAAGAAAGAAAAAATACCCCAAAAGTTCGCCTAAAGGTTTGTGCTTGTAAGATATAAATAAAAGTTTAAATTGCCAAAACTCAAAACTGAAGTGACTTTAACGGTCTCTCGCGGCAATATTATAACCACTTGTCCTTAACCTTTTATATGGTGATATAGAGGGCCAGGAGAAGTTTAATTTAATGTAATATAATATATATTTTTACAAAGTCAGCAATTTAAAAAAATTAAAAAACTGCACTTTTTGGGTACCCCTTTGGTCGGGAACATTTTCGTCAAAAATTTCAAAAAAAACATTTAGTTGACACTGTGCCACAAAGAAGCTACCGAGTCCCTTATACTAACCTGAAAATATTACAGTTGTAGATGTAATGGTTATCGAGAAAAATAGAATCAAAAGTTGAAAATTTTCAAAAAATTCAAAATTTTGAAAAAAAAGTCAACTTTTTTGCTATTGGATATATGTCAAAAACAATTAATATATTTTTATTGCTTGCCTCACAAAGAAAGAAAAAAGACCCCAAAAGTTCGTCTAAAGGTTTGTGCTTGTAAGATATAAATAAAAGTTTAAATTGCCAAAACTCAAAACTGAAGTGACTTTGGCGGCCTCTCGCGGCAATATTATAAACTCTTGTCCTTAACCTTTTATATGGTGATATAGACGGCCCCGAGAAGTTTAATTTAATGTATTATAATATATATTTTTACAAAGTTAGCAATTTAAAAAAATTAAAAAACTGCACTTTTTGGGGACCCGTTTGGTCAGGAAAATTTTCGTCAAAAATTTCAAAAAAAACATTTAGTTGATACTGTGCCACAAAGAAGCTACCGAGTCCCTTATACTAACCTGAAAATATTACAGTTGTAGATGTAATGGTGTTCGAGAAAAATAAAATCAAAAGTTGTAAATTTTCAAAAAATTTAAATTTTGTCAAAAAAAGTCAACTTTTTTGCTATTGGATATACGTCAAATTGCTTGCCTCACAAAGTAATAAAAAAGACCCCAGAAGTTGGTCTAAAGGTTTGTGTTTGTAAGAAATAAATAAAAGTTTAAATTGCCAAAACTCAAAACTGAAGTGACTTTGGCGGCCTCTCGCGGCAATATTATAACCCCTTGTCCGTAACCTTTTATATGGTGATATAGAGGGCCTGGAGAAGTTTAATTTAATGTAATATAATATATATTTTTACAAAGTTAGCAATTTAAAAAAATTAAAAAACTGCACTTTTTTGGTACCCCTTTGGTCAAGAAAATTTTCACCAAAAATTAAAAAAAAAAATTTTTGTTGATGCTGTGCCACTAAGAAGCTACCGAGTCCCTTATACTAACCTGAAAATATTACAGTTGTAGATGTAATGGTTATCGAGAAAAATAGAATCAAAAGTTGAAAATTTTCAAAAAATTCAAAATTTTGAAAAAAAAAGTCAACTTTTTTGCTATTGGATATACGTTAAAACAATTATTATATTTTTATTGCTTGCCTCACAAAGAAATAAAAAAGACCCCAAAAGTTCGTCTAAAGGTTTGTGTTTGTAAGAAATAAATAAAAGTTTAAATTGCCAAAACTCAAAACTGAAGTGACTTTGGCGGTCTCTCTCGGCATTATTATAAATGCCTGTCATTTAACTTTTACATCGTTATATAGAGGGGCACGAGAAGCTTAATTTAATGTATTATAATATATATTTTTACAAAGTTAACAATTTAAAAAAATTAAAAAACTGCACTTTTTGGGTACCCCTTTGGTCAGGAAAATTTTCATCAAAAATTTCAAAAAAATATTTAGTTGATACTGTGCCACAAAGAAGCTACCGAGTCCCTTATACTAACCTGAAAATATTACAGTTGTAGATGTAATGGTGTTCGAGAGAAATAAAATCAAAAGTTGTAAATTTTGAAAAAATAAAAATTTTGTCAAAAAAAAGTCAACTTTTTTGCTATTGGATATACCTCAAAACAATTGTTATATTTTTATTGCTTGCCTCACAAAGTAATAAAAAAGACCCCAAAAGTTGGTCTAAAGGTTTGTGTTTGTAAGAAATAAATAAAAGTTTAAATTGCCAAAACTCAAAACTGAAGTGACTTTGGCGGCCTCTCGCGGCATTATAATAAACACTTATCCTTAACCTTTTGTATGGTGATAGAGAGGGACCAAGAAGTTTAATTTAATGTAATATAATATATATTTTTACAAAGTTAGCATTTTAAAAAAATTAAAAAACTGCACTTTTGGGGTACCCCTTTGGTCAGGAAAACTTTCACCAAAAATTTCAGAAAAAATATTTAGTTGATACTGTGCGACAAAGAAGCTACGAAGTCCCTTATACTAACCTAAAAATATTACAGTTATAGATGGAATGGTTTTCGAGAAAAATAAAATCAAAAGATGTAAATTTTCAAAAAATTCAAAATTTTGTCAAAAAAAATAAACTTTTTTGCTATTGAATAGATGTCAAAACAATTGTTATATTTTTATTGCTTGCCTTACAAAGAAAGAAAAAATACCCCAAAAGTTCGTCTAAAGGTTTGTGCTTGTAAGAAATAAATAAAAGTTTAAATTGCCAAAACTCAAAACTGAAGTGAATTTGGCGGCCTCTCGCGGCAATATTATAACCACTTGTCCTTAACCTTTTATATGGTGATATAGAGGGCCCGGAGAAGTTTAATTTACTGTAATATAATATATATTTTTACAAAGTTAGCAATTTAAAAAAATTAAAAAACTGCACTTTTTGGGTACCCCTTTGGTCAGGAAAATTTTCACCAAAAATTTCAAAAATTTTTTTTGTTGATACCGTGCCACGAAGAAGCTACCGAGTCCCTTATACTAATCTGAAAATATTACAGTTGTAGATGTAATGGTTATCGAGAAAAATTGAATCAAAAGTTGAAAATTTTCAAAAAATTCAAAATTTTGAAAAAAAAAGTCGACTTTTTTGCTATTGGATATATGTCAAAACAATTATTATATTTTTATTGCTTGCCTCACAAAGAAAGAAAAAAGACCCCAAAAGTTCGTCTAAAGGTTTGTGTTTGTAAGAAATAAATAAAAGTTTAAATTGCCAAAACTCAAAACTGAAGTGACGTTGGCGGTCTCTCTCGGCATTATTATAAATGCCTGTCCTTTAAATTTTACATCGTTATATAGAGGGGCCTGAGAAGCCTAATTTAATGTATTATAATATATATTTTTACAAAGTTAGCAATTTAAAAAAATTAAAAAACTGCACTTTTTGGGTATCCCTTTGGTCAGGAAAATTTTCATCAAAAATTTCAAAAAAAAGATTTAGTTGATACTATGCCACAAAGAAGGTACCGAGTCCCTTATACTAACCTAAAAATATTACAGTTGTAGATGTAATGGTTATCGAGAAAAATAGAATCAAAATTTGAAAATTTTCAAAAAATTCAAAATTTTGAAAAAAAAAGTCAACTTTTTTGCTATTGGATATACGTCAAAACAATTGTTATATTTTTATTGCTTGCCTCACAAAGTAATAAAAAAGACCCCAAAAGTTGGTCTAAAGGTCTGTGTTTGTAAGAAATAAATAAAAGTTTAAATTGCCAAAACTCAAAACTTAAGTGATTTTGGCGGCCTCTCGCGGCATTATTATAAACACTTATCCTTAACCTTTTGTATGGTGATAGAGAGGGACCAAGAAGTTTAATTTAATGTATTATAATATATATTTTTACAAAGTTAGCAATTTAAAAAAATTAAAAAACTGCACTTTTGGGGTAACCTTTTGGCCAGAAAAATATTCACAGAAAATTTCAAAAAAAACATTTAATTGATAATGTGCCACGAAGAAGCTACCGAGTAACTTATACTAACCTGAAAATATAACAGTAGTAGATGTAAGATTTTTGAGAAAAATAAAATTAAAAGTTGTAAATTTTCAAAAAATTAAACATTTTGTCAAAAAAAGTCAAATTTTTTGCTATTGGATATACGTCAAAACATTTATTATATTTTTATTGCTTGCCTCACAAAGTAATAAAAAAGACCCCAAAAGTTGGTCTAAAGGTTTGTGTTTGTAAAAAATAAATAAAAGTTAAATTGCCAAAACTCAAAACTGAAGTGACTTTGGCGGCCTCTCGCGGCAATATTATAACCCCTTGTCCTTAATCTTTTATATGGCGATATAGAGGGCCCGGAGAAGTTTATTTAATGTAATATAATATATATTTTTACAAAGTTAGCAATTTAAAAAAATTAAGAAACTTCACTTTTTGGGTACCCCTTTGGTCAGAAAAATTTTCACCAAAAATTTCCAAAAAATTTTTTTGTTGATACTGTGCCACGAAGAAGCTACCGAATCCCTTATACTAACCTGAAAATATTACAGTTGTAGATGTAATGGTTATCGAGAAAAATAGAATCAAAAGTTGAAAATTTTCAAAAAATTCAAAATTTTGAAAAAAAAAAGTCAACTTTTTTGCTATTGGATATATGTCAAAACAATTGTTATATTTTTATTGCTTGCCTTACAAAGAAAGAAAAAATACCCCAAAAAGTTCGTCTAAAGGTTTGTGCTTGTAAGAAATAAATAAAAGTTTAAATTGCCAAAACTCAAAACTGAAGTGACTTTGGCGGTCTCTCGCGGCAATATTATAACCACTTGTGCTTAACCTTTTATATGGTGATATAGATGGTCCGGAGAAGTTTAATTTAATGTAATATAATATATATTTTTACAAAGTTAGCAATTTAAAAAATTAAAAAACTGCACTTTTTGGGTACCCCTTTGGTCAGGAAAATTTTCACCAAAAATTTCATAAAATTTTTTTTGTTGATATCGTGCCACGAAGAAGCTACCGAGTCCCTTATACTAACCTGAAATATTACAGTTGTAGATGTAATGGTTATCGGGAAAAATAGAATCAAAGTTAAAAATTTTCAAAAAATTCAAAATTTTGAAAAAAAAAAGTCTACTTTTTTGCTATTGGATATATGTCAAAACAATTGTTATATTTTTATTGCTTGCCTCACAAAGAAAGAAGAAATACCCCAAAAGTTCGTCTAAAGGTTAGTGTTTGTAAGAAATAAATAAAAGTTTAAATTGCCAAAACTCAAAACTGAAGTGACTTTGGCGGCCTCTCGCGGCAATATTATAACCACTCGTCCTTAACCTTTTATATGGTGATATAGAGGGCCCGGAGAAGTTTAATTTAATGTAATTAAATATATATTTTTACAAAGTTAGCAATTTAAAAAATTAAAAAACTGCACTTTTTGGGTACCCCTTTGGTCAGGAAAATTTTCACCAAAAATTTCATAAAATTTTTTTTGTTGATATCGTGCCACGAAGAAGCTACCGAGTCCCTTATACTAACCTGAAAATATCACAGTTGTAGATGTAATGTTTATCGAGAAAAATAGAATCAAAAGTTGAAAGTTTTCAAAAAATTCAAAATTTTGAAAAAAAAGTCAACTTTTTTGCTATTGGATATACGTTAAAACAATTATTATATTTTTATTGCTTGCCTCACAAAGAAATAAAAAAGACCCCAAAAGTTCGTCTAAAGGTTTGTGTTTGTAAGAAATAAATAAAAGTTTAAATTGCCAAAACTCAAAACTGAAGTGAATTTGGCGGTCTCTCTCGGCATTATTATAAATGCCTGTCGTTTAACTTTTACATCGTTATATAGAGGGGCCCGAGAAGCTTAATTTAATGTATTATAATATATATTTTTACAAAGTTAACAATTTAAAAAAATTAAAAAACTGCACTTTTTGGGACCCCTTTGGTCAGGAAAATTTTCGTCAAAAATTTCAAAAAAAACATTTAATTGATAATGTGCCACGAAGAAGCTACCGAGTAACTTATACTAACCTGAAAATATAACAGTTGTAGATGTAATAATTTTTGAGAAAAATAAAATTAAAAGTTGTAGATTTTCAAAAAATTAAACATTTTGTCAAAAAAAAGTCAATTTTTTTGCTATTGGATATACGTCAAAACATTTATTATATTTTTATTGCTTGCCTCACAAAGAAAGAAGAAATACCCCAAAAGTTCGTCTAAAGGTTTGTGTTTGTAAGAAATAAATAAAAGTTTAAATTGCCAAAACTCAAAACTGAAGTGACTTTGGCGGCCTCTCGCGGCAATATTATAACCCCTTGTCCTTAATCTTTTATATGGCGATATAGAGGGCCCGGAGAAGTTTATTTAATGTAATATAATATATATTTTTACAAAGTTAGCAATTTAAAAAAATTAAGAAACTGCACTTTTTGGGTACCCCTTTGGTCAGAAAAATTTTCACCAAAAATTTCCAAAAAATTTTTTTGTTGATACTGTGCCACGAAGAAGCTACCGAATCCCTTATACTAACCTGAAAATATTACAGTTGTAGATGTAATGGTTATCGAGAAAAATAGAATCAAAATTTGAAAATTTTCAAAAAATTCAAAATTTTGAAAAAAAAAGTCAACTTTTTTGCTATTGGATATATGTCAAAACAATTGTTATATTTTTATTGCTTGCCTTACAAAGAAAAAAAAATACCCCAAAAGTTCGTCTAAAGGTTTGTGTTTGTAAGAAATAAATAAAAGTTTAAATTGCCAAAACTCAAAACTGAAGTGACTTTGGCGGCCTCTCGCGGCAATATTATAACCACTTGTCCTTAACCTTTTATATAGTGATATAGAGGGCCCGGAGAAGTTTAATTTAATGTAATATAATATATATTTTTACAAAGTTAGCAATTTAAAAAATTAAAAAACTGCTCTTTTGGGTACCCCTTTGTTCAGGAAAATTTTCACCAAAAATTTCAAAAAATTTTTTTTGTTGATACTGTGCCACGAAGAAGCTACCGATTCCCTTATACTAACCTGAAAGTAGATGTAATGATTTTTGAGAAAAATAAAATCAAAAGTTGTAAATTTTCAAAAAATTAAACATTTTGTCAAAAAAAAGGCAATTTTTTGCTATTGGTGTTCGTGCAACTTTAATTTTAAATTCAAATTTCGCGCCAAATTCCCGTATTCGGAAAACCCACACAATTTCAATTTGATTGGCACAAGCAAAACGCCAGCGCCATCTACGGAAAAATGAATCTGCGCAAAAGGGCGTAACCAAAAAGAGATTTCGTCTGTCGTATTCTATCGAGATCACCACGCAGCATGGTGATAAATTCTATTAACCAAAAAATCCAATAACATTCTTAGAAAATAAAACTAAACCATTACACAAACAAGTGATTCTAGTGTAGATCGACTGCAACGACTGGGCCAGCGAGAGGAGCTCCTCTAGACGACGGAACCAGCTGAAAAGGTGAGTGCCAATCCTCTATATTGTCTTTGTGTGGCTCGGAAAAATTAATATTTTTACATCGTCCTTTTAAGGATTTTTGCACCCAGATTTTATAAGACGACCAGTGCGCTTACAGTCCCGCCGCTCAACCTCAAACCTCAAAACATCAACATTTTCTGGTCCCACGACCCAGATAGTTTTTTAAAATTTGTTTGCTAGAAATATTAGATTTTTTCGCCTCGCCATTTTGGTTCATTTGTTGCCGTGTCCGGTTTAGAAAGGAGGTTCCGTCCCCCCTTGCGTGGCTTAACGGTGGCTCCACCCACATTTCATTGCAGCCGAAATTGGCACTTCGTACGTCATTTGTTTTGATTCAAAAATCGAAATTTGTTTAAATAATAGTTATTTGTTTAAATAATATGTTATAGTTATTCAAAACAACAAAAGTGCTTGTGAGTTAAATGCTTTATTCTTATTTAACAGGTAAACAAACACATCTAGTAGAATTAGTATTTACCTGTAAATAATAAGAGAAACGGTAGTAAGTTGTTTTCTGTGCATTTATTTTGGGAGAAAGATCGCGACCTAGGATAACAGCTGTGATAAGTTTTTGCATTTATTCGAGAAATCGATAATAAAATATATGCTGTCGGACTCTTTTGGACTGATTAAAGTCAATAGGGGTCAAGTGTTAGTTTTATTCCTTTTAAATATTTTTTATTTTTTTAATTAACAATATGTCGTTAAAAAAGCTTGAGAATCAACGCAAAGTTTCAATATCTCGTATTACGGAAACGTATAACTTGGGAACAAAAGCTAAATCAGATAGTTCTTCCTTGCCAATTTTTAAGGCGTTTTACGAATCGTTAGATGATCACTATGAACAATTTAAAAACATTCATAATGACATCATAGGTCTCTTGAAAGACGACGACGATGATGAGTTCGAAGTACAAGACAAAATTAGGAAAGATACAGATCTATTCTACCACCAAGCTAAAGTTCTTTTTTCGAGTTTATGTTCCGATTCAGTTCATTCAAATTTCACCCCCGCAACTTCACACTATTCACGTAGCGATGATCTGGGCCCTTTAAAGGTACCTTGCTTTAATGGAAACGTAAAAAAGTGGCCAACCTTTTACGATGTTTATTTTTGTTTGGTTCACGAAAACTCTAATTATTCCGATATAAGGAAATTTCAACATTTGCTAACCTTCCTTGAGGGCGAACCACTTAATATTTTAAGCTCTATAAAATTAACGGCAAGTAATTACGCAATCGCCTGGAAGGTATTAACAGATCGCTATCAAAATAAAAGACTTTTAGCCAGTACCTACTGGAACTCAATCTACTATGCAAATTCTTTAAAGGGAAACCAGTCAGCAAAGGATCTTAGAGTCTTGGTAGATACCTTTTCTGAGAATATTGCGGCGCTCGAAAATCTTGAATTTCCAGTAACGTCGTGGTGTTTTTGTTTATTTTCAATTTTATTATCAAAAATCGATCAAACCACAAGAACCGCTTTCGAATTAAAGTATAGTACTACCGAGATTCCAACATATCAAAATCTAATTCAGTTTCTTATTAACCAATGCCGTGCTCTTGAAACAGTACAGCTATCTCCCCAAAATACGCAAATGCAACCTTCGACTTCCAAACAGCAAAAACCAAATTATTCGAATTCTAGTAACCAAAAATATAATTCTTATTCAAATAATCAGTACAAATCAAGCCCTCCATCAAATTTTTTAGCGCATACGCACTCACAAGTATCAAATAAACAATCCAATACTCAATTTCGACAAAACCAACAACCCTATAAGTGCAAATTATGCAATAATTCTTTTCATCCACTCTCGCAGTGTGGTGTTTTTATTTCCAAATCTCCTTCAGATCGTTTTACTTATGTAAAACAACAATCGTTATGTATCAACTGTTTACGTTCAAATCATCAAGTAATCGACTGCAGTAGTACCTACAACTGCAGGGTATGTCGACGTAGGCACCATAGTCTTATTCATCTATCGCAAACGACAGATTCAATCCGTCAGAATTCAAGTCAATCCTTTGTTAATTCAAGCCAAAATTCAAATCAAAATTCGAACTTAAATCAAAGTTTTAATTCAAATCAAGTGGCCGTGCCTAGCACAGGCACAAACTTATCGTACCAGAATTCAAATTCAATTCTTAGCCAACAGAACCCTAGTTTTGTTCAACCCAGTTCAAATTCAATTCAAATCAATTCGAATCCAAATACATCTACAAATCAATACTCTTCGTTATCCACCTTGACGCCCCGTACGACAGTGCTTCTAGCGACTATAAAATTAGAGGTACTCGATAGTCGGGGTAACTACCAACCTGTCCGAGCACTTCTGGACAGCGGTAGCCAAGCTAACCTGATAAGCGAAGCTTGTCTTAACAGGTTAGGCTTGCCAAGAAACAAAATTTCGATCCCTGTTCTGGGACTAAATCAATCTTCGTCGGCCACTAACGGCATTTCTACTTGCACTATTCGAGCCCTAGGCCAACAAGAGCCTACCTTTTCTATTCAAGTCTTCGTTTTACCGAAACTCTGTTCGAATATACCCTCAATACAGGTAGATTCATCCAATTGGAGTCATATTTCAAATCTAAAGCTTGCAGATAACCAATTTTACAACCCTGGTCCAATTGACTTACTCTTAGGTGCACAACTTTACACAGAAATCGTCCAATCAGGACGAATTCCAGGACCTCACGGCCTACCCTCCGCTTTTGAGACAGTTTTTGGGTGGGTCTTGATGGGCCAAACTCAAAACATAAATATTTCACCTCAAGTCAATTCTTACTTTACTTCCTGTGAGCAGTCTCTCGACTTTAATATTCGCAGATTTTGGGAACTAGAATCAATTAAGTCAAAAACGTTTCTCTCACCCGAAGAAAAAAGATGTGAAGAGATTTTCCAAAAAACTACCACTAGAGATATTTCGGGCCGATTTACGGTAAATTTGCCTTTTCGTCACATTGACCCTCCTGACCTAGGAGACACATATTCAGTGGCCTATCGTCAATTTTTGTCTCTGGAATCTCGCTTAATAAAAAATTCAAATTTCTATAGTATGTACTCGGATTTTATGAGAGAATATATCAAAAACGGGCACATGTCTTTAATTCCAAAATCCGAACCTAGACCTCAGTTATGTTCTTATTTACCACATCACGGAGTCCTTCGTCTTGACAAATCAACGACTAAACTCCGGGTGGTTTTTAACCCCTCGATTAAGGGTTCGAAAGGCCTAAGCATGAACGAAACTCTTTTAATAGGACCAAAATTACAAGCCGATATTTCCGAAATTCTATTAAAATTCAGATTTTATTCTATCGTATTTTTAACTGATATAAAACAGCACTTTTTACAAATTCAAATTAATCCAATTCATCGGGACTACCAAAGGCTACTTTGGCGATTTGATCCCAATGAACCCCTGCAGGAATACAGGCTTAATACAGTGACGTTTGGTGTTAGTTCAAGTCCCTATTTAGCTATCAGAACTCTTAGAGAACTAGCCATCCTGGAGGCTAAGAATTATCCTGAAGCATCCCAGGTCCTTTTGAATAACATTTTCATGGACGATATTTGCTGTGGAGCTAACTCTCTAGAAGGTGCTTTATCACTTCAAAAAGATCTCATAGCGTTGCTTAAATTGGGAAAATTTGAATTAAGAAAATGGGCATCAAATAATCCGAAACTTCTTTCACATTTGTCGCCCGCTGATTGTCAGATCCCTGTTACCTTTGAAGACGATTCTTCAACATCGATTAAGGTGTTGGGCCTTCAGTGGCACCCTTCTACAGATACTTTTACCTATTCTTGTACCCCTTGTGAAAAACCTTGCACCAAAAGGAATATTTTATCGGCTATCGCTAAAATTTGGGATCCTATAGGTTTCTTATCGCCTGTTTCATTTTTAGCCAAAGTGATTATGCAAAAACTTTGGTTATGCAAAACTGATTGGGATGAAATACCCCCCGATCCAATCAAAACTCTTTGGAATCAATTCAATAATCAATTAACCACTCTTTCGAATCTTTGTATACCTAGACATATTTTTTCGAATAATATTCAACGATGTCAATTGCTAGGTTTCTGCGATGCATCCGAGCTAGGATACGCTTCTTGCGTATACGTTCGCGTCGAATTACCAAATAAAATTATCAAAACTGCTCTAGTCATGGGCAAGTCAAGGGTTGCTCCCTTACACACTATTTCAATCCCACGTTTGGAACTACTTGGAGCTACTCTATTAGCTGATTTACTCGAACTAGTTATTCGCACCTATTCATCATTACTCGTAATCGATGAAATTCTTGTGTTCTCGGACTCACAGGTCACGCTTCATTGGGTCACATCTTCACCTCACAAGTGGAAGACCTTTGTGGCAAACCGCGTGAGTCGTATTCAAGAAACAATCCCCGAAGTCCCATGGTATCACATTACTTCACTCGAGAACCCTGCCGACTGCGCTAGCAGAGGGTTGTCGCCCAATAACTTAATAAATCACCCTCTTTGGTTTCACGGCCCTCCATGGATTACCTTGCCCACTACGGAGTGGCAAATTCAAAGGTTTATAAATGAACGTTCTTTGGGAGTTCCAGACGAGGTTCTCAAAGAAGAAAAACCGGAAAATTCAGTGGTGCTGACGGCAGAAATTCAAAATCAAAACTTTTTTGATAGATTAATCGATAAAATATCCAATTTAAATACCATTCAAAAAATCATTTGTCAATTTTTAAGACTTATTCACAATCGAAAAACCTCAGTTGACCCTTTATCCGGCGTTTTTTCCGCTTTTGAACTACACAAGGCTCTACTTGTTTTAGTTAAAAGGGTCCAAGAAGAGTGTTTTTCGGATATCATTCAAAAAATTCAAAATACTCAGCTATTACCTAAGCCGTTTCGCAAACTCGCGCCCTTTTTGGACGAATTGGGTTTCCTTAGAGTGGGCGGACGCTTACGGCATTCTCAACTCTCCTTTGAGGCAAAACATCCCTTATTATTGCCGAAATCTCATAGATTAACCCAATTGATCATTCTTCAAACTCATAACGAAAATTTACATCCCGGAATAAACACAGTCCAATACTTAATTCGTCAAAAGTTTTGGATTATGTCATCACGTCGAGCTATTCAGAGGGTTTTATTGAAATGTATTCCCTGCTTTCGCTTAAAACCAAAACCGTATACTCCGTACATGTCGGATTTACCTTCTTTTAGAACGTCACAATTAAAATGCTTTTCACACGTTTGCTTAGACTATGCAGGCCCAATCAAAACCTTTGTAGGTCAGAGACGTCGTGGAGCACAAGTTGGTAAATCATATATCGCAGTCTTTGTCGATACTTCTGTCAAGGCAATCCATATCGAGCTTGTTTCGGATTTAACCACAGAGGCGTGCATCGCTGCTTTACGACGCTTTGTCGCTAGACGTGGCACTTGTGTCCAAATCACAAGTGATAGAGGCTCAAACTTTGTTGGGGCTATTAAGGAGCTCCATAATCTTTCGAAATTAGCTTCTGAGAGCTTAAAAATCAAATGGTGTCTTAATAGTCCGGGAGCCCCCCACCTAAATGGTCTAGCAGAAGCAGGAGTCAAATCTATAAAAACACATTTGTATCGGGTCATCGGCGACCAGATACTAACCTTCGAAGAGCTCTATACTCTCCTCGCCCAAATAGAGGCATTACTCAATTCTCGACCCCTTTGTGAGCAAAGCTCTGACCCAAACGATCTTACGTCTTTGACTCCGGGTCATTTCCTCACAATGGAACCCCTTAATTCGTGTCCTGATCCTGACCTTTCTACCCTTAAAGTTAATACCCTTAAGCGTTGGCAACTTATCCAACGAATTCATGCCGATTTCTGGAAGCGTTGGAAACTCGAGTACTTAAATACTTTACAACAGCGTTCTAAGTGGTCGGACCCTTCGGTTGAAATCAAGCTAGATACGCTTGTATTAATTAAGGATGAAACTAGGCCGCCATTACACTGGTTGCTGGGTAGAATAGTATCTGTACATCCTGGTCGGGATAATCACATTCGAGTTGCTACTGTTAAAACACAACACGGACTTTTCACTCGTCCCGTGGTCAAGTTGTGCCCACTACCTTTAGATGCGCACTAAACTCCCAAGCAACTTCTTTTTGTTTCGTGTGTCGTTATCTAGAATATATATATATTTTTTTTTTTTTCATTTTTTTTCTTTTTGATCTATAAACCTAAAACGGATTTAATTACCTACCCTTTAAGGTTTTGAATTAACTTATATTTTTTTTATATAGCCATTTGTTTATTCAATTAATCTCAATGTAAAACTTCGTTTTAAGTGGGCGGAAAATGTTCGTGCAACTTTAATTTTAAATTCAAATTTCGCGCCAAATTCCCGTATTCGGAAAACCCACACAATTTCAATTTGATTGGCACAAGCAAAACGCCAGCGCCATCTACGGAAAAATGAATCTGCGCAAAAGGGCGTAACCAAAAAGAGATTTCGTCTGTCGTATTCTATCGAGATCACCACGCAGCATGGTGATAAATTCTATTAACCAAAAAATCCAATAACATTCTTAGAAAATAAAACTAAACCATTACACAAACAAGTGATTCTAGTGTAGATCGACTGCAACGACTGGGCCAGCGAGAGGAGCTCCTCTAGACGACGGAACCAGCTGAAAAGGTGAGTGCCAATCCTCTATATTGTCTTTGTGTGGCTCGGAAAAATTAATATTTTTACATCGTCCTTTTAAGGATTTTTGCACCCAGATTTTATAAGACGACCAGTGCGCTTACAGTCCCGCCGCTCAACCTCAAACCTCAAAACAATTGGATATACGTCAAAACATTTATTATATTTTTATTGCTTGCCTCACAAAGTAATAAAAAAGACCCCAAAAGTTGGTCTAAAGGTTTGTGTTTGTAAGAAATAAATAAAAGTTTAAATTGCCCAAAACTCAAAACTGAAGTGACTTTGGCGGCCTCTCGCGGCAATATTATAACCCCTTGTCCTTAACCTTTTATATGGTGATATAGAGGGCCCGGAGAAGTTTAATTTAATGTAATATAATATATATTTTTACAAAGTTAGCAATTTAAAAAAATTAAGAAACTGCACTTTTTGGGTACCCCTTTGGTCAGGAAAATTTTCACCAAAAATTTCAAATTTTTTTTTTGTTGATACCATGCCACGAAGAAGCTACCGAGTCCCTTATACTAACCTGAAAATATTACAGTTGTAGATAAAATGGTTATCGAGAAAAATAGAATCAAATGTTGAAAATTTTCAAAAAATTAAACATTTTGTCAAAAAAAAGGCAATTTTTTGCTATTGGATATACGTCAAAACATTTATTATATTTTTATTGCTTGCCTCACAAAGTAATAAAAAAGACCCCAGAAGTTGGTCTAAAGGTTTGTGTTTGTAAGAAATAAATAAAAGTTTAAATTGCCAAAACTCAAAACTGAAGTGACTTTGGCGGCCTCTCGCGGCAATATTATAACCCCTTGTCCGTAACCTTTTATATGGTGATATAGAGGGCCTGGAGAAGTTTAATTTAATGTAATATAATATATATTTTTACAAAGTTAGCAATTTAAAAAAATTAAAAAACTGCACTTTTTTGGTACCCCTTTGGTCAAGAAAATTTTCACCAAAAATTTTAAAAAAAAATTTTTGTTGATACTGTGCCACTAAGAAGCTACCGAGTCCCTTATACTAACCTGAAAATATTACAGTTGTAGATGTAATGGTTATCGAGAAAAATAGAATCAAAAGTTGAAAATTTTCAAAGAATTCAAAATTTTGAAAAAAAAGTCAACTTTTTTGCTATTGGATATACGTTAAAACAATTATTATATTTTTATTGCTTGCCTCACAAAGAAATAAAAAAGACCCCAAAAGTTCGTCTAAAGGTTTGTGTTTGTAAGAAATAAATAAAAGTTTAAATTGCCAAAACTCAAAACTGAAGTGACTTTGGCGGTCTCTCTCGGCATTATTATAAATGCCTGTCATTTAACTTTTACATCGTTATATAGAGGGGCACGAGAAGCTTAATTTAATGTATTATAATATATATTTTTACAAAGTTAACAATTTAAAAAAATTAAAAAACTGCACTTTTTGGGTACCCCATTGGTCAGGAAAATTTTCATCAAAAATTTCAAAAAAAACATTTAGTTGATACTGTGCCACAAAGAAGCTACCGAGTCCCTTATACTAACCTGAAAATATTACAGTTGTAGATGTAATGGTGTTCGAGAGAAATAAAATCAAAAGTTGTAAATTTTGAAAAAATTAAAAATTTTGTCAAAAAAAAGTCAACTTTTTTGCTATTGGATATACCTCAAAACAATTGTTATATTTTTATTGCTTGCCTCACAAAGTAATAAAAAAGACCCCAAAAGTTGGTCTAAAGGTTTGTGTTTGTAAGAAATAAATAAAAGTTTAAATTGCCAAAACTCAAAACTGAAGTGACTTTGGCGGCCTCTCGCGGCATTATAATAAACACTTATCCTTAACCTTTTGTATGGTGATAGAGAGGGACCAAGAAGTTTAATTTAATGTAATATAATATATATTTTTACAAAGTTAGCATTTTAAAAAAATTAAAAAACTGCACTTTTGGGGTACCCCTTTGGTCAGGAAAACTTTCACCAAAAATTTCAGAAAAAATATTTAGTTGATACTGTGCGACAAAGAAGCTACGAAGTCCCTTATACTAACCTAAAAATATTACAGTTATAGATGGAATGGTTTTCGAGAAAAATAAAATCAAAAGATGTAAATTTTCAAAAAATTCAAAATTTTGTCAAAAAAAGTAAACTTTTTTGCTATTGAATAGATGTCAAAACAATTGTTATATTTTTATTGCTTGCCTTACAAAGAAATAAAAAATACCCCAAAAGTTCGTCTAAAGGTTTGTGCTTGTAAGAAATAAATAAAAGTTTAAATTGCCAAAACTCAAAACTGAAGTGAATTTGGCGGCCTCTCGCGGCAATATTATAACCACTTGTCCTTAACCTTTTATATGGTGATATAGAGGGCCCGGAGAAGTTTAATTTACTGTAATATAATATATATTTTTACAAAGTTAGCAATTTAAAAAAATTAAAAAACTGCACTTTTTGGGTACCCCTTTGGTCAGGAAAATTTTCAAATTTCAAATTTTTTTTTTGTTGATACCGTGCCACGAAGAAGCTACCGAGTCCCTTATACTATTCTGAAAATATTACAGTTGTAGATGTAATGGTTATCGAGAAAAATAGAATCAAAAGTTGAAAATTTTCAAAAAATTCAAAATTTTGAAAAAAAAGTCGACTTTTTTGCTATTGGATATATGTCAAAACAATTATTATATTTTTATTGCTTGCCTCACAAAGAAAGAAAAAAGACCCCAAAAGTTCGTCTAAAGGTTTGTGTTTGTAAGAAATAAATAAAAGTTTAAATTGCCAAAACTCAAAACTGAAGTGACGTTGGCGGTCTCTCTCGGCATTATTATAAATGCCTGTCCTTTAAATTTTACATCGTTATATAGAGGGGCCTGAGAAGCCTAATTTAATGTAATATAATATATATTTTTACAAAGTTAGCAATTTAAAAAAATTAAAGAACTGCACTTTTTGGGTACCCCTTTGGTCGGGAAAATTTTCGTTAAAAATTTCAAAAAAAACATTTAGTTGATACTGTGCCACATAGAAGCTACCGAGTCCCTTATACTAACCTGAAAATATTACAGTTGTAGATGTAGTGGTTATCGAGAAAAATAGAATCAAAAGTTGAAAATTTTCAAAAAATTCAAAATTTTGAAAAAAAAAGTTAACTTTTTTGCTATTGGATATATGTCAAAACAATATTATATTTTTATTACTTGCCTCACAAAGAAAGAAAAAAGACCCCAAAAGTTCGTCTAAAGGTTTGTGCTTGTAAGAAATAAATAAAAGTTTAAATTGCCAAAACTCAAAACTGAAGTGACTTTGGCGGCCTCTCGCGGCAATATTATAAACTCTTGTCCTTAACCTTTTATTTGGTGATATAGACGGCCCCGAGAAGTTTAATTTAATGTATTATAATATATATTTTTACAAAGTTAGCAATTTAAAAAGATTAAAAAACTGCACTTTTTGGGTACCCTTTGGTCAGGAAAATTTTCGTCAAAAATGTAAAAAAAAACATTTAGTTGATACTATGCCACAAAGAAGCTACCGAGTCCCTTATACTAACCTGAAAATATTACAGTTGTAGATGTAATGGTGTTCGAGAAAAATAAAATCAAAAGTTGTAAATTTTCAAAAAATTAAAAATTTTGTCAAAAAAAGTCAACTTTTTTGCTATTGGATATACCGGCCCCAGAAGTTTAATTTAATGTTATAATATATATTTTTACAAAGTTAGCAATTTAAAAAAATTAAAAAACTGCACTTTTTGGGACGCCTTTGATCAGGAAAATTTTCACCAAAAATTAAAAAAAAAAATTGTTGATACTGTGCCACGAAGAAGCTACCGAGTCCCTTATACTAACCTGAAAATATTACAGTTGTAGATGTAATGGTTATCGAGAAAAATAGAATCAAGAGTTGAAAATTTTCAAAAAATTCAAAATTCAACTTTTTTGCTATTGGATATATGTCAAAACAATTGTTATATTTTTATTGCTTGCCTCACAAATAAAGAAAAAATACCCCAAAAGTTCGTCTAAAGGTTTGTGCTTGTAAGATATACATAAAAGTTTAAATTGCCAAAACTCAAAACTGAAGTGACTTTGGCGGCCTCTCGCGGCAATATTATAACCACTTGTCCTTAACCTTTTATATGCTGATATAGAGGGCTCGGAGAAGTTTAATTTAATGTAATATAATATATATTTTTACAAAGTTAGCAATTTAAAAATATTAAAAATCTGCACTTTTTGGGTACCCCTTTGGTCAGGAAAATTTTCACCAAAAATTTCAAATTTTTTTTTGTTGATACTGTGCCACAAAGAAGCTACCGAGTCCCTTATACTAACCTAAAAATATTACAGTTGTAGATTTAATGGTTATCGAGAAAAATAGAATCAAAAGTTGAAAATTTTCAAAAAATTCAAAATTTTGAAAAAAAAGTCAACTTTTTTGCTATTGGAAATGCGTCAAAACAATTGTTATATTTTTATTGCTTGCCTCACAAAGAAATAAAAAAGACCCCAAAAGTTCGTCTAAAGGTTTGTGTTTGTAAGAAATAAATAAAAGTTTAAATTGCCAAAACTTAAAACTGAAGTGACTTTGGCGGTCTCTTGCGGCAATATTATACACACTTATCCTTTACCTTTTATATGGTGATATAGAGGGCAACGAGAAGTTTAATTTAATGTATTATAAAAGATATTTTTACAAAGTTAACAATTTATAAAATTAAAAAACTGCACTTTTTGGGTACCCCTTTGGTCAGGAAAATCTTCATCAAAAATTTCAAAAAAAACATTTAGTTGATACTGTGCCACGAAGAAGCTACCGAGTCCCTTACACTAACCTAAAAATATTACAGTTGTAGATGTAATGGTTATCTAGAAAAATAGAATCAAAAGTTGAAAATTTTCAAAAAATTAATAATTTTGTAAAAAAAAGTCAACTTTTTTGCTATTGGAAATACGTCAAAACAATTGTTATATTCTTATTGCTTGCCTCACAAAGAAATTAAAAAGACCCCAAAAGTTGGTCTAAAGGTTTGTGTTTGTAAGAAATAAATAAAAGTTTAAATTGCGAAAACTCAAAACTGAAGTGACTTTGGCGGCCTCTCGCGACATTATTATAAACACTTGTCCTTTACCTTTTATATTGGTGATATAGAGGGCACCGAGAAGTTTAATTTAATGTATTATAAAACATATTTTTTCAAAGTTAAATTTTTTCTGCAATTATGTGTATTTTTTTAACCGAACATCCAAACGGAATACAGACCTAAGCGAAATTTTTCATGATTAAATTTAACCCAGGAATGCAAATAAATTATATGTGTTGAACGACGCGCAACGAAATCCGGTCAATAACCTCGGCAAGTATTGGGATTCTTATCCAAGCTCTTCTGAAAACGGCAGCGGCCATTTATTAAGTCCCCGACTGTACATGCTCGTACCATATCAGTTTATATTTCTTATGTGATATATTCTAGATATTCTCATTGATCTTCTTATTGCATCCATTTCGACACTTTCCAATTTTTGTTTTGTATTTTTCTGTTACGCGACAAGTCTCTACTCCATAGAACAGTGTGCTTTTCACCATTGTTTCATATATGTTAAATTTTACATTCCTTTTTATCTCTCTGCTCCATAAAATACTGTTAAGACATCCAATAAACTTTTTTGCTTTTACTATTCTTTTTTCCAGTTCTTTACAATCTGTTGTGACAATCAAATGTGACACCCAAGTATACATACTCATTGCATGGAGATATCGTTTGTCCATTGTCTAGTTCTAACTCAATTGATTCGTTTCCAATACATAAGTACTGTGTCTTGTCCACGTTCACTGTTAATCCTCACTTTTGGTATTCTTCCATTAACTTTCTCATCATATACTCCATGTCTTCTTTATCATTACAACATCCCTGTCTTAAGCCTTTTGTTAGCAGGAGTTCTTTTGAAAGTCTATTTCCAATTTTAACTTTAGATTTTGACCCTTTGTATAGTTCTTTTATCGCTTTTATGTATGTATGATTGATATTAGTCTGCTCCAACACCGTCCATAATTTTTCTACTGGAACGGTATCATATGCTTTTTCTAGGTTCACAAAGGTAACATGAGTCTCTATATTTCTGGCGATCCTTTTCTCAAGTACTTGTTTAGGACAAAAAACATTATCCTACAAGACCTGCCTGCACGAAACCCACTTTGCTCTTCTTCTTCTTGTTCATGAAAATCATTCTCTATTAGATTTTCTAAGAATCCACCGTACAATCTACTTAGAGTACTGGTTACTGAAATTCCTCTGTAATTGTTACAATCCAGCTTGTTTCCTTTTTTATGTATTGAGGATATGAATGTAATTTTCCAATCATTAGGTACTGGATGTCCGTTTATGCATTGATTGATAATATATGTGAGATTTTCGAGTAGCATTTCAGCATATATTCCCCCCGGGTCTCGTCTTCTGCGCAGCAGTCCCTTGTAGTGTTCTGTCCATTGTTCTGGTTTGATGATCTGGATGTTTACTTTTTCTTTTGTTGGGTTTTTTATTGTAAAAATGAATTTCCATACTTCAGAACTCTGCTTACCTCCTACGTGTGTATTTATATCATGGCATTTGCGCTCGAACATTTCATTCTTTTCTGTACGTATCAAATTTTTTAGCTGTCTTCTGGTTTCCCTGTAGATTTCTAGGTCTCTTTGCTCTTTAGTACTGAGCCATTTCAAGTATGTGCGTTTTTTCTCTTTGACCATTTCCTGTATTTTCTCCGTCCACCACATCTTCCTGTTTTTTCTATTATCTTGGTATTCAACAGCTTCGTTGCTTGCTTCCTTCAAGCTTTTTATTATGTTTGTATCTCTTCAAATGAGTGATTTGTGTTTATTAATTTTTCATCTTATTGGTTCTGATACAATCTTTGGGTACTTTCGATTTCTACACTAGACACAGGTAACACCACGAAGTGCTCGCACATCATATCACTTTAATTGCGAGTGTTGTCCACAACACCCACGCATTCATGAGACGCAAAAATATTCATGAAGAGGGAGACAAACAAACCACGCTTTGCCTCCTTGTTCTGTCTCTCTCATTCTTAAAGCGCCAGCGGCGTGCAAAATATATCTTCTTTCGAGAATGCTGATTATGAATATTTTAGTTGAATATGTTATGAGGTAAAAAAGTGATATGAAAAAAAAAGTGTTGTTAGTTTTATCTAGGGTACATTGTATATACCCCACTGCCTTAGAGCCAGTGGCAAAAAAGCTGCACTTGATAACTTAAACCGAAAAAGTGCGTGTGAATAGAATGGAAATACTGAGCAAGTTGTGCAATAGTGCTGCACTTATTTTTCCAACGGAATATGCCACCATTATCTCTTGAACCGGTAAGTCAATTTTCACCAAACATAGGTAGCTAAGATCACTTTCTAAGGGTCGGTTTATCAATGGAGGGATACCCCTCAAGTTAGAGATAGCCCGGGGTTAAAGTTGTCAAAAGTGTTTATCCATACAAGGTTAACTCCAAACTCGAGGGTTAACCTTAGGCTAACTTGACCCGCGCTCGGACGGCAGGATAACGTATTTAGCTCTGGATTAACCACAAAATTTCGAATTATTTTTAAGTATTTTTTTTATTTTGGTTGATTTTTCTCAAAAGCATAACATTTAAATTTTGTACTTTAATTTTATAAGTGTTAAATAGGATGCTAAGAAATTTTTACAACAGCAGCGGCGATACTTTATATGGTGTGAGGCTGAGATGATGGAATTCCCCACAGACATGGAGATTTTTGCAATGGAAGCAGTCTACCAAGCAAGCCTAAAATAAAGTTTCCTTTTTCTATGAGCAAGATAGTGTTTAATAGAAAAGCACTCCTCGAATAACCCAATAAATATCCCACCCGCCAACAGAGCTAAACCTACTATTTGTACCGAGCCACAATATAGATCCTCTGGTGGTCGCAGTGAGAGGGCTAGAAGGCCCATTATCAATATGTGTACCAGTTTTATTATAATACTAATTTATGTATATAGTTTTAAAACTTTTTATATTTATTTAAAAATGCAAAATAAAAAGTGAATGTACTTCAAACACTGAGTTTTTAAATTTTTATTTGGGGGCCCCTGAAAAATGACTAACAACTTCTTTTGTTATATATACAACAGTGTTTTAGGAATCAGAAATAATAAACAATTAACTTATAGAGTAACATTAAAATAAAATACTGAAATCATTCAAACATGCTAGAGCACTTTTATAATTAAAAAAAAATATGCTACAGAATAAATAAAATATAAGATGAAGGTTTTGAAACAACTTCTGGTCAGCCAGGAAACCTCTTGCTCTGCACAGGGTGTTTGTAAATCAGTCATTCCGGGATAACAGTTTCATGTGCCAGAAACTAGTACCATTATTTCTTGTTGACGTACCTTGTTAATATTTCTTCATTAGAATGCCCAAGTTTAGAGAAGTTTATTTGTTTTCTTGCAAAGACATGATCTGTAACAAAAATAAAATAGGTGTAGTAGTTTAAAAAATGCAGCATTATGATCCAATATGGACATTAATCCATTTGCTTTTAACTAATTTTATCTCTTAAATTATGTATTGTATAAATCTAGCTTTAATAGGTAGATAGGTACCTATGGATGCAATTTTATTTTAAGTATAAGTACCACAGAAACAATTTACAAATTTGGAGCTACATGCTAATTTTTTTGTAGCTAAACTATTTTTATCATAAGTAGTAAATACTTACTGGCTAGAGTACAATAACTGAAGAAGGTGAATAAGGTTTTTTCAAATAATTTTTTTTTAACAAAACACCTAAAAATACAAAAACAAAAACATATGATTATAACCACAAAATGTCAAAAATACCATAGACTATCAAATCAGAAGGGAAAACTTAGATGGTCGATTGTTATCAGCATTGCCAACCTACGAGTTTCGGAGGTCTGGGTTAAAATGGTGTGGATACCCAAGTAACATTTCTTTATTTATAGCAGAAGCTTAAAGGTTGCCAGCGCCTTTCCTTAAAACCATTAGTTTCAATGTTTGGTCGCTAGCACGTTCCCATTACCCTTATATACCCCTTAGACCTCCTAAATGGGACTCCCCAATTGGTGGTGGCAACCTATGTATTTAACTCACTATAAAACCATAAGAAATAAACTCCAGCTTCGCCCTCTAGCGGTTCCACCAGTATAGAACCTTTTAGACCCTAAAGCTATTATGACAGGTTCTAAAAGCAACTCAGAAACGTCCTCTATCCGATTATAAAACTAGATTTGGTAATTTGGTATCCTGGCGATTCTGTTGAATACCATAATACCTTTAAAGTAAAGAAGTTTTCCTATAAAAGCTATGGCGATATTTTAGATTCACAATGGATATATAAAATAATAAGGTCACAAAATTGCCAAAAATGTCAAAATTATTTTATCACATTAAAATATACCGAGTTTCGTCGTTTTGTTGATGATCAAATTGCCTGCCAGATTTATTTTTCTGATAAAATCGTATCTGAAAAGCTCTCAGAACAAGCGCGCCAGAACAAGAATGCTTTTTAATAGTTTTTTGATAACAAAATAACAAATATTTAAAATTAAAAAAAAACCATTTACACTATTCACCGTTAAAAAAGTCTGTATGGTTTACATAAATCAAAATTAAAGTAAAATTATTGTTAAAAACACTGATAAAACGACTAGATAAATATTTTTTCTTTACAATATTTATTAAATAAATGTATATACGCCATTATGGTTTTATAGTGGTCACTTGGTTTTATTTGTTACTGTATCGCAACAAGGATTTTTGAGTGCCCTTATGAAACCAACAAAAAAGAACAATGTAAACATAGTCAACATAACCTCACTCAAATTTTTTGTATTTGTTTTTAAAGTGTTTAAAAGCGTATAATTCAACACTTTTAAATGTTTTTTATCGTGCAATTTCGACACAATCGAGAGGACGGACCAGTGCAATATTCGTTGTGCCTGCAGGTTGGAGGGCAACCTCTTATATTGGCCGTCTAAACAGGCCTTATCTAGGCATGGGTGTCCTACCCAGGAGGAGGATGGTATATTGCAATAGGTAGGTACCAATCTGTACCTAGGTATATCTATTATTTTTACAAGAAATACCTAAAAAAAATAAAACACGAAAGTATTTACTTACTTCTGTTAGAACCCTTAAGGAAACAAGGTTTTATATGGCCGCCTATTTAAATAATATTTAATATACAACTATGGGTAACTATAAATACAAAAGAATTAAGTTTACCTTTAAGCCTTCCTATAAAACCTTTTTAAAATGCCTAAAAGTAATGGCAAAAACCAAAAGTCTAAAGTTTATATTTACCACTCTTAAAAACCTTAAGGAAACTAGGTTCTATATGGCCGCCTATCTAATCATATTTACTTTTAAACTACTGGTAACTATAAAAACAAAAGGATATAAGATAACCTTTTAGCTCTATTATAAAACACTTTTGTGATGACCTAAAGTAATGAAAAAAGTTTAGGTAAAATGGTTTTATAAGACCATCTTTATAAATCAGAAATCAATAAAACCAAAAGTATCTAAAATGAACAGAAGGAATATCAGTTTTATTATACTCCCTTTATAAATCCCTTTTCGGTTGTATAACACCCCTTTAGGTAATTAGCAATATAAATTACCTTTATGTAGCCAAATTGATCCTAAAACCCATAACAGGACCCTCTAAATAACCTAGGAACCAAATTAATAAAACCTTGAGTGGTAATAATGTTACTTGGGTAAACACTTTTCTCTTTAACTCGAGGGTTACCGTAAGGTTAGAGTTAGCCCTGGGCTAGCTAACACGACGAGATACCCCTCCATTGATAAACCGGCCCTAAAAGGCGCTTAATAAATATATTTTGGGGAAAGTAATTTATGCGTCCACATATGTAGTTAAAGTTTTCAAACTTAAAACATTGTTTTTCACGTATTTGTTTGATCGTAAACTATAAATCCGAGAAGAGCATGTACCTACGCTTTTTTAAAATTTTATCCACTCCATGCATGTTTCTCCTATAGTAAGTATTGCAAAAAGTTTTAAAAAGTGCCAACAGGAAAATAAAGTTTTATTCGCAATCCATAATTTAAAGTGAATTTCCTGGTTCAAAACCCTATAATCAAAAACACAACGCGCTCTATTCAGCCCGAATATTCGAATATTTTAAGCTTCCTATATTTGTTCATGCTTAGAAGTTTATTTTACAGTTTCTATTAAATATGTCTTTTACCAAATATTCTATAAGAATATATCGCAAATATTTAGCATTAAAAAGATCTTTTTGCCGAAAAAGGAGGAAATATCCAATCTGCCATAAGTCTATCGCAACGCGTTTTAAAGCGTTTCTGCACAACCTTGATATAATGTTTGGCCATTGATTGAATTTGAAAGAGTCACGATCATGCCTAGGAAACTCAATGCAATTTGACAGGTCGTTAGGTGAAAGTTCTCACTAAGCTCAAAAGAGGCGCTGCGATCGCGCGATTGTTCCTTATTCTATTTTTTTGAGAATTATCTGTTTGGATTTTCCGTCCCCCTTTTTTTCAGGTAAAAAAATCTCTTCCACCGCATTTTATTTCGGGTTCATTTTAAATCTATCTTTTTCGCTTGTGTAGGTAATCTTTGCTGCTGTGAAGCATTAAAATAAAATTTTGTTAAATTTGTAACTTTTGCAACTTTTAAATATAAAAGAATAATAATTTCTAGTTGCTTTTCTGGGTGAAGTGTCTAAAGTTCAGACGTATGTATGTCTAATCATTCAAACATTTAATTCGCTTGTTACGACTGCCGCCTCTTTTATCTAAGTTGTCTTTAGGAAAGACAAAACAAAGATTTGAGCAAGGATTTTTGTGAGTGCATAAAAGAATTTGAGAAAATATTCCAAAAGTGTTTCTTCTTTCTACTTGAAAATCATATACAGTTATTACGAAACCATAGGCAATCATCAATAACTAATAAAAATATCTGAGAAAGAGAGATCCTTTTGGTTTGCAGCCTTAAGCTTCTGGAAAGCGTTTATTATGAAACCATAGGCAATCCAAAACAAACTAATAAATTCTGTTATAAGAGAAAGATATATTTGGTTTGTAGCCTTAAGCAATTGATTTGTAAATAATAGGTATAGTTTTTGCAGTCAGTTGAACAAAGATAAAAGCGGCGGTAGATATACTCATGAAAATTATTTAATTTAATTATGGCGTAAACTAAAGAAATAAAAATAGATAATAAAACTTTCTATTTCTACACCTACAGGAACGACACTGATTTATTTTCTAACTCTGCATACTGCCGACTAAAGGGGTCCCGAAAAGCACACCCAAAAGCAATTAAAAGCGCATCTCAAAAAAATCTGCCAATCAGGTGCCGTCCATCCACCTGGGCTCGGTCGGTCGGAAAACAAATACTTTGTGGTCGGACAGCAAAGAGCTTCGCCTCTTCTCTGTCGGTAGGGTTGAAATTATACGAGGAAGGCTTTATATGAATTTGGATAACTTTTGAAGGGCAGAATGAAGCAAAATTTTATGAAATCGATAGAACCCCGTATTAGGAGTTGTTCAAGTGACTTTGCAAAAACTATAGGTTTAGAACTTTGAAGGAAGTCAAAAATTTCTTTACATGAAGTCAGAATTCTAATGATGCATGCATGCAGGCAGCCACACGGCTAGAACTTGGAGGGGGGGGGGGGGGGCAGACTAAAATTTATACAAAATTTAGGTATTTAAATTATATGTAGGTATCTCATTTAAAAATATCAAGGCAAGGCAGTGGCGGCGCGTGGTAAAAAGCTTTCGGAGTGCACACCAAAAAAAAAAAATTGCGGCGCAGGCGGATTTTTCTTTTGCAAATAATTAAAAAATTAGATATTTAGTTAGATATACCTACCTATTATTATTGAAATTATAAATAGATAATAAATGTATCATACCTACTTTACATATTTTCTCTTCTAATGGCAAAGATGAAAATTTAATTGTTTTTAAATATTGCACGCTAATGCTATCAGAATTAGAAATTTCCGCCATTGTCGTAAATACCAAATCGTTGAAATCAAAACAAACCGCCACCGCCCGACCGATAATGCCAAATTAGTGGTGTGCAAATACTATCTACTCGATACTTTAATATCTGATACATGGGCGGATTCGAAGTAATCGAATATCCTTCGACGCCAAATACTCGTTACTCGAATCCCGAATGGGACCGAAGCCGAAGTGTTACATTCGTATCAATTGTATCGGCATCGGCCGTATGAGTAACGAGTTTGGAGTACTTGTAATCATTTGGACCGATATTTATATATTGGATTTACCGATAATATCATTTAAATAATAATAAAATCTAATACTCGAATAGGAAGTATCAGTATCTACTCAATACTAGGAAAAATGGTTGCACATCACTATGCCAAGTTGTCTAAGTGCACTAGTTAAAAGTGCCCTTGAGCTCCTCTAACATGCAACGCGAACCATGGGTGCGGGGGGCGTCACGGGGATGCGGGTGGCATCGAGGCTAGTTTTTGCACAGATTTTGTCCTAGGCACTTCCGCAGGAAGGTTCAGACTCTATGTACTGTAAAATTCTATTGGGACATGTCGTCCTCTCTTTCTATATTTCGTAATTAGAATGCGACACAACATCTACGGAGCAAATAAAAGTGAATAATTAGATTCGAACTAACTATATAGCGCATCCGCCAGCATGCACCGCAGGTGGTTTGAATACGACTACAAACACATACATACCGGGTATTAATTTGAAGGTAATATTCTAGTCTTTAGTGAATTCCGTTTTGGGTAATTATTAATTAAATTTTAGTATTTTTTTAGGTAAAATTTGGGAGTGCACGTGCACATGTGCACTTATGGAGAAACCGCCTCTGAGGCAAGGACGACTCGCGATATTCCCTGTGGAGGGGGTTTAGAGTTTTTCTACAAAAATGCGCTGCAGGTAAAATTTTTAAAAAGCAACCTAAATATTTGTATTTAAATAAAATGCACCACATGCAAAAATTTAAAAATAACAATTTTAGAGATTATTAAAAAAATATGGCGCAGGCAAAAATTTTTCAAAATATATTTCTACCTTACTAGCCGGCGGCGTAGCAATGGGTAGAGAAGGAATTACTATTCTCGTGTATTATTTTCTTTCTATCATTTCTATTTTTTTTTTTGAGATAATGTCGAAAATGCGTTATTTGGGTGTCGTTTGACCTAGCAATATCATCGTGATGTCTGTCTGTGTGTGTGTGTGTGTGTGTCTATATTATTTCTGTCCATAACACGGTAGCTCCTAAACCACTAAACCGATTTTCATAAAATTTTCAGTTAAAATAGCGTTCGACACTCTAACGAGCTGATTAGATTTTGCTCAAAATACATTATGGCTAATGAGGGTTTTTTGACAATTAAACAATTTTAAAAATGCTAACTTTTTAACGGAGCATCGCATAAATATGCCGTTTTCGGTATACAGTAGACAATATTTTGCTCAATAATTTGTGTTATAATCAAAAACTTCGTAAGAGCTTTAGTTTCTAAGATTTTTACAAAAAACTGTTTTCAAGGCGGATATATCATGGTTTTACTTGAAGTGTGCTAATAGGCTAGCTAGGAAGGTATCAGTTCCGTCATGGATCCACTTATTTTTTGTCGGAATTATCATTTTGGCAATGACGGTGACAACCGTTACGCGACTATTTCAGATGTAAAAACTGTTAAATTATTTGGGGGACCCTAGACCTCTGCAGTATTAGATAAATCTTTTTAAAAAGAATTTAATCTTTACTACAATAAAGGTTGTAATCCATTAACCTTCATTTGAGAGGGTGTCCCACGGGAGCCAATCGATTTCTTTGAAAAAATCTGTCTTGAGATTTATGAGTTTATTGCGAATTCTTGTTTTTCTATTATAAAAGATTTAGGATCTTAACGTTTTAGCTTTCAGATAAGTTTTTAATGCGTTAACAAAAGAAAACAATCCGCCAAACAATGAGCATCTAAGCTCACACTGGAAATTTACTTTTATTTTAAGTATTATCGGTGGTAACAAAATTTACAGTGCAAATTATGTACACAAAAAGTAGGGAAATCATATGCCATGAAATAAAAAAGCGAGCGGACCATCAGGGGAATTACCATATTTTAAAGGAAAAAAAATATTAACAGGACTTGGAGTATTGGAAATTATAGAACGAAGTTAAAAAAAATAAATGCGTGAGCAGAGGCGTTAGGCGGGTTAGGTTTGGCGGTGTAAAAAGGGGCAGGGAATCGTATTATTGCGATTTCCGACCAAAGTTGACGTCAGAGAAAAAAGTGACATACAAAGAATCATGTCTAAAACTTTTGTAAATGTAATTTTTTATATAACCTCAAAATGTTCGAGAAAAATTAAAAAAGCCGTGTTTTTTATTTTTATTTTTGTAAAAATAATGTTACTTTAACAAAACTTAGTAAGAGTAGAGCTCTTTGGGTGCTAAATGCCACAATATTTTACAAACAAAAAAATTAAGAAATTTCTAAGAAATACTTTTTTTTAAATCATCGAATCTAGTTCTGCTGGTACTCAGTTTTTGGCACTGAGATATACTTTTTGGTGAAATAAAAAAAACATAATAGTCGTCTTTTTAAAACATGTCTGAAAAAGGAAAGGATAAAGACAAATTGTAGTTATTTTATATTTTTTATATTAAAAAAAAATATATTACTTAATTCTACGAAAAACAAGGCTATTATTATGGCAAAAACAAATTAGGCTACCTGCCTTCTGCCTTGCTTTGGGAATATTAATGTATATATATATATATATATATATATATATATATATATATATATATATATATATATGTATATAATATATACATTATGACAAAAATTATTTATTTTCTAATATTTTTTGTTATCGCTCTGTATGTTATTTTTAGTTTCTTTTATCGCTCCCAAAAAGTGCTGCCTAAAGCGAAACACCCTGTCATCCCCCATATCTAAAATGTTTATTTGAATATCAATATCAAAATATGATAAATAAAAAAGTTTAATAATTTTTTAAGAAGTTTTAGAATCTTAGGGTCAGAATGTAATTTTTTTTCTTAATGTCAATTGACAGGTTGATGTTTTTTTTTTTAATTGAAATCCCTATATATAATATTTTAGTATTTAATACTTTTCTTCCTAATTTCAAAAATATATATGCTGGGATTATTTAGTTTATTAGTTTTGGAGATATATGGCACTGAGATATATTGTTTTTGTAAGGTATATAATTGACTAACATTTACCATCTGTGATGATTCTGCGCAGTAATGTGTGGCGCCGCAAACCAGTAAAAGCAAAAAATAATACAATTTTTTTTTGAAAAAAAATTAATATCTAATACTTTATTGATAATTTTCTTGTAGCCTTCTTGATTATTAATACAATTTTCAATAATTCGAGTAAATTTTATGTGAATAGCTTAATAGATAGAGTGCGCAGAATTTCCATTAAGATCGACAAATGTCTGTTCTATTTTAATGGAAATTCTGTGCACTCTATTTATCAATCTATTCCCAGAAAATGTATAAGAATTATTCAAGTAGGCTATGTAGAAAATTACCAATGAAGTATTAGATAAGAATTTATTTTTTTATAAACAAAATTATATTAATTTTTGTTTTTACTGGCTTACTTAATAATTTATGTACCCTACAAAAGCATCAGCAGCACTTTTTGTGTCTGTGCAATTGTCGTTTTCATGGCTGACTTGATGTTTTAAAGAGTATCAATTTAATTTTTTAAACCTTTAAACGCATGTATTTCCAGAACTAATAAACGAAATAATTTAATTAATTTAATTAAGTTAAACACATATTTTTGAAATTAGGAAGAAAAGATATTTAAAATTCTAAAATAAAATATAGGGTGTTCAATTTAAAAAGAACCATCATCCTGGCAAATTTTGACATTTAGAAATAAAGAATTACATTCTGACCCTTCGTAAAAAATTATGAAACTTTTGTATTTATCAAATAAAAGTTTTAGATATAGTGTAAAAATATACGGGAAAACCCTGTATATACAGTTCATATCATTATTTTTGAGACAACTTTTTAAACTTTTTTTCGTTGTCCTATGCTATTTGTTATGGTAAACAGCTGATAACTGTCAAAAAGTTATCTCAAAAATTATGATATGGAGTTTATACATTAATTAGGGGGTGACAGGGTGTTTCGCTTTAGGCGGCACTTTTTGGGGGCGATAAAACTCAGAAAGAAAAATTTTAGTAGAAAAAATAAAATTTTTGTCACAAGGTACAATAATATTCCAGAATGTCATGTGTACATTAATATTCTAAAAGCAAGGCAGCTAGTCTAATTTTTTTAGCCACAATAATAACAATTTTTTTTTCGTAGAATTAAGTAATATATTCAGTTTTAAAAAATATTATAAAACTACAATAGCTAAAAAAAAATATTGTGACAATTTTTTTTAGTTTTTTCTTTTTTCGGACGGCTTTATAAATGACGACTAATATTTTTTTTTATTTCGCCAAAAAGTATATCTTAGTGCCGAAAACTGAGTACCAGCAGAACTAGATACGATTATTTTCTAAAGAAGAAATTTCATTTGAAAAAAAATGTTTTTGAGCGGAAAAAACAAATGTCTTAAAAACTGCTTAATTTTTTTGTTTGTAAAATATTGTAGACATTTGGCACTCAGAGAGCTCTACTCTTGCCAAGTTTTGTTAAACTGACTATTTTGGCAAAAATAAAAAACAAAAAATTATGGTTTTAAATTTTTTTTCCTTGAACCTTATGTTACGTTATGTAAAAAATTACATTTACAAATGTTTTAGACATTTTTATGGCCTATGACTTTTCTTTATGTCACTTTTTTCTCCGACGTTAACTTTCGCCGGATTTGCCTTGCCCCTTTTTACCCCCCAAACCTAACCCGCAACGTTTTTCGCCGCTCTACAATTTCCAATGCTCCACGTCCTGTTAATATTTTTTTTCTTTAAAGTGTAAGTATCAACCATGTCAGAGCGAGCCATCACAGCAACAACTGAGTGAGTGTCAATATTCGCTAGTTTGGACATGTTACCCACAAGGTTCGAAACTAGTAGGTAAATTTATAATTATTTCTGATCAAATTGTTTGTTATGTGTTATGTTGCTGCGTTAGGTAGTAATAATTTTAACAAAAATGTCATAAAAAATAATATTTGCTACGGACTATTTCTGAAAACTCAAGTTTTTTCATTGCATGTAAATTTCCTATGTAGATACCGTAGTAAATAAATGAATCCATGACACAAGACGCTAGCGCTACCAAGTCCACTTCCAATCCCTGACTTCGCATGCGTAGATCTACCAATATTATTTACCTCATGTATTAGAATCGATGTACAGGGTGATTTTCACTTGAATGATTCTAACCACATGAAAATAGAAAGTTTCAAAAACCTAACCTAACGAAACCTAATCAGATCTAACCGAACCGAACCAAAGCAAACTAAACCAATATTTTTTTCAAAAAAAAACTTTCCTGACTTTTTACCCGGGATCCTAGAGGATGTGAATCCGAACCGGACCGTACCGAACTGAACCTATCCAAACCTAACCCTACCCAACTAAACCTAATTAGCAGTACGTGTTGTAGTTTAGTTTGGTTAGGTTAGGTTTGGTTCAGTTTAGTTAGGTTCGGTTTGGTTCGGTTCGGATTCACATCCTCTAGGATCTCGGGCAGGAAGTCAGGAAAGTTTTTTTTTTGAGAAAAATTATTGGTTCAGTTCGGTTAGATTTGATTAGGTTTTGTTAGGTTAGGTTTTTGAAACTTTCTATTTTCATGTGGTTAGAATCATTCAAGTGAAAATTACCCTGTATTCATCTATTTCAATACATGAGGTAAATAATATTGGTAGATCTGCGCATGCGAAGTCAGGGATTGAAAGTGGACTTGGTAGCGCTAGCGTCTTGTAATCCATGACGGATCTGATACCTTCCTAGCTAGCCTATTAGCACACTTCAAGCGAAGCCATGATATTATATGAGCCTATATCATTAAATAGTTCAGTTAACAATAAGTTGTAAGTATTACTTATCTAAACTGTCTTTTATTTTTGATCAAAATATCATATTAAAAAGGTTGGTTTGAAATAGTTGATTCCTAAGAACATACAGGGTGAATAATCTGCTTCAAATGCGATTGTTAAATTTTATTAATTAAAAAAACATCCAACAAGAACTTTCGGGGGCGTGGGTTATGCCTCCAGTTAAATTGTTTTTATATTCAATTTATATCTATATACTAAAATCTTCTTAAACTATTTGGTAGGTATTGCTATTAGAAATAAAATCAAGCAGAAATCTCAACTTTCTAATTACGAAGGTAATTGTTTGCGTTTTCAGTGTGCAAAACCTTGTTACATTAACACTGCATTAACAGATTTTTGTTACTTTTGCCCCCCCCCCCCCTCTGTTACGTAATATTGTGACCACACAGCTTTGTGTGCGTTAAAGTAAAATTTAAAAAAATAGGTATATTTTTAATAAATAAAAAGTCTAAATTATTTAACTATATCGTGTAGCGAAACAAGGTCCGCTCAGGTTGGGGTTGGGTCGTTTTCAAAAGAAACAAAGTAGATTTTCTTTCAATGGTGTTTCTTTTCATAAACCCTTTTAAAAAATAGAATAAAAAAACTCTTTTACATTTTGGCAAATATTATCAGTCAAATAAGCCACAAAATATAAGCTAATTAGCTAAGGTTAATTAATATAGAGGTATATCTGTGACCAGTACGCTAAGCAGAATATACGGTAAAATAATGAAAAATAAAGTGGAGAGCGATTATAAAGACATGGAGGCAGAAGAACAAACCGGTTTCAGGGCGGGTAGATCGACTTCTGATCATCTCTTTTGTATAACCCAAGTTATTGAAAAAAAAATGGCATACGGACAAGAGCTGCATCTGCTTTACGTCGATTTGCAGAAGGCATATGATAGTATACCACTAAAACTACTTTGGAAAGCGTTGGAAAACACAAACATAAGCGTACAACTAATTAAGGCCATCAAAGAGTTATACCGCAATAGTAAGGCAAAAGTTAAAATAAAAGCAAAACTAACCAAAGGCTTTCAAGTAAATAAAGGTCTTAAACAAGGTTGCTGTATCTCGCCTACGCTTTTCAAGATATACTTGGAACAAGTCCTTAAAGTATGAAAGAGAAAATGCCAAAACATGGGAATTCCGTTGGACGAAACCACCTTGTATTATGTTTCGCCGATGATCAGATAGTAGTGGCTCAGGATTATGGCGACCTCGAATATATGACACGAAAACTAATAGAAGAGTACAATAAGTGGGGATTAGAGGTTAATCTCAATAAGACAGAGTATATGTGTATCGGTTGAATAAAACAGGATCTAATTTTAAATACCGGACAGTCCTGTGATGAGTATAAATACTACAATGGAAACCAACTGGCCGAAGAAAACGAGGACGGCGAAGGAGAAGCTGGAGAGGAGGAATAGACAGTGAAATAAGAATAAGAGAACTAAATGATGAATTATGGGCAAACAGAAACGAGTGGAGATTGGATATCGGAAGACGTAGAACGTTGTGAAATATATATATATATATATATATATATATATATATATATATATATATATATATATATATATATATATATTATATATATATATGTATATATATATATATATATATATATATATATGTATATATAATTAATATCCAAAGAAACATTCATAATTATAAAAATAATATTATAAATAACTCCTAATCTGTCTTGGTATAGTACTAATTGGAACTTAGCTTTTAAAAGGCAGGTGAAGTACCCTTAAGCCTATTTTTTTAAGGGTAGTAGGTAACTTGTTTTAAAATGTTAATACTTGTTTTATTTATTTATTTAGGTACAATAACAGGGTTTTCCCCAAGTAGTACATTCCTTAATTACTCTAAAAAACTTAGTTCTCAAGTAAAAATAACAAAAAAAATTGTGTGTGCTGAAGACCACACGGCAGAAGTGTAAACTTCAACAACTTTAAATTAATAATACGTAATACAATATTTTTTGAGTTGTATATCGACAAAGTAATATACAAAGTAATAACAGTTACATTATTATAATTGGGTATAAATTACTCTGGTAAATTTTGCTCTGAGTGGCCTTCATCTGCATCATCATATCGCTCTGCTGACTGTTCCTCTCACAGTTAGTCGACTCGAGCCGACTTCACCCGAATGAGCGTTACATAGCCGAGCGTGACGGCCCAGTTCAATTCAGTACCCACAAAAAGTGCTAAAAGTGCCTAAAGAAGTTTACACTTCAAAAAAATAATTTTTCAAACGACGTTACACAAAAATATGATATTCACAGATCAAAAAATGAAACAATATCGGTTAGTGGCATTTATTACATAATTTTATCAATCTTACGCTTAAGGGATGAATTGCTGCAGGTAAATATATCAATATCGATAAATGACTGAATATATTTATTAATAAGTGATATTATTTTATTATCGATACTATTTTTCCCTATGTCTGGTTTATAAGAGTTTAAGTAAAATAATCTGGTACCTCTCTTTTGACGTAAGGGTGCAAACAAGTTCAAAAGCGATAGTAATTTGAGACAGTTAATTTCGTTAGTTAAAATTTTATGACCAAATCTTAACGCAGGCTTGTCTCTTCGATTGCTAAGCCTATCTATTCCAATAATTTTTAAGCGTTCTTCATAATTGTACATTTTTTTGTCTATGCCTAATTTAAATAGCAAAAAGTTGACAAACTTACGTTGTACTCTTTCTAACCTATTACGTGAATGTCATAATAAGGTGACCAGATCATGCAGCAATATTCAAGCTGGCTTCTAATTAATGAGAAATATAATATTTTTAAAACCTCAATATTCTTAAATTCACTACTTGATCGAATAACAAACCCTGACATTTTCAACGTTTTTGTTATAACATTATTTATATGATCCACAAAACGAAACTTTGAATCAAAAAGCACCCCAAGATCATTTATAAGGTTAACTCTGGATATTTCAATATTGCTAATGGTATATGAAAATTTAATTTTCTTTATTTTTCTAGAAAACGTTTATAACCTTGCATTTGCCAAAATTTATTTCCATTTTGTTTTTTTGACACCAGGTATATAAAATGCAAATTTTTGTAGTTCTTTATAGTCACCTTCGCTGTAAATTATTTTAAGTATTTTTAAATCATCAGCCAATTGTAAGGAATAAGAAAATCTGAATAGTTTGCGGGCTAGGAAGGTAAAAATATCCATTAGGTCTGGTTTCCTTACAGGGCCGTGCTGAACAAAAAATGTGTGTATTGTGCAATTTTTTGGCTTATTTGTGTTGTCGGGTTAAAAGAAAAATTAAGTGTTTTTTGTTTCTTTAGTACTTTTCCGTGGGTAGCTCGAAAGCTTAACCTCACGGTGGTCCACGATCTAATGGACACCTAATAAGTGTTGACAGTTAACTGTTTCGTCTTTATGGGACTTCTCAGAATGATGTGACACCCTTCATAAATTAAGTATACGGCTTTATATCTCACCTTACATTGTTAGTGAGAAAACAAAGTCATGTACACAACAAGAAGCGCCATCTACCGAAATACGAGAGAAACTAAAACAGCAGCAGGCGAGTAAAACTGCTATATCATTGATCGATGAAAGTATCGATTGAAAGAAAGAGTTTATACCGTGACCTACGACACACATTGCCTTTCAAGATCAGGTCAACGCTAATTGCGTTTGTTCTGCTATCTAGACGTCGGCATCGCGTCAGTCAACGGAGTTTAAAGCCAAATATTAAAAAATGTAATGATTACATTAGTGTCCGTTAGATCTTGGACCCCCGTGAGGTTAAGCTTTCGAGCTACCCACGGAAAAGTACTAGAGAAACAAAAAATCCTTAATCTTTCTTTTTACCCGATTAGCCTTAGGACTGGGGCAACAAAACCCTTGTGCAGTTCAACGTGCAGAAAACCCAAGCAGCCCTGTTTTCCAAAAAGACCAGCACCGGTGAGCCAAACATCATGCTATCTGGAAGTGCTGTCGCATTGCAGAGCCAGTTGAACATCTTAGGAGTCACTGCAGAGACCAACATGCCTTGGCACAGTCACGTGGCAGATATAGCTAAAAGGGCGTCCCAAAAGCTTGGGGTGCTATTTCGTACAAGACATCTGTATACACCAAGCCAACTGCTGACACTCAAAGCCCAGATTCGACCAACTATGGAGTACTGCTCACATATATGGAGTGCGGCACCCAAACATACCTTAATGCTTTTGAAAACCGTGCAAGAACGAGCTATCAAGCTGATCAACCCCGCACTTACCTGTAGCTTGGATAGTCTCGAACATCGAAGAACTGTGGGCGATCTATCTCTCTTCTACAGGTATTATCACGGAAAATGCTCTGAAGAGTTGGCACGTATGATCCCCCGGGAGTAGCACCTACCAGGCGAATACGTCAAACAGATGGTAACCAAGAACCTCATTATATCAGAATTCATATCTCTGGAGAACATCATCGCTGTGGAATAAACTCCCTGCGACAGTTTTCCCTGCAGGTTACAACCTGAACCGTTTCAAAACCAACACACACCAACATTTACGCGCACTTGCCGCTTCTCAAGCGTGATAGGGATCGACTTGCGAGTGTGCATACCCGTAAAAAAAAAGCCACGAACACTTGTTTGAATTTAAAAAGTTATGTTTGATTTGCGTAAAAAAATACTTACCAATTCCAAAGGCATACATTTAACAAAATGCAACTTTCTATACAAAACTGCGCTATTGTATCTCTTAATAGGTCCTTGATATCCCACAAAAATTCTTATGCGGTGCATCCTGTAATAATGATACATTATCAAATCAAATGTGCATAAGGAACACAAACTTTTGTTGTAAAAATTAAAGTTTTAATGTAGTTGTCGGATAGACTTGTTTTCGACTTTAATGAAACAAAACTTTCTAGTGGTAATAAAGTAACATACAAAAGTGACTGCGACTACGAAATAACGACTAATTAGAAAGTAAAACTTTGGCAACGTCCTATCGTGGTATAAAAGACTATCAGAATATACTATCAAGCAACAATCCTAAGAAGTAGTTTAGAGGGTCGTTTTTACGAAAGCTCTACTTTTTCGTGATACTAGATTGTTCGTGCAACTTTAATTTTAAATTCAAATTTTGCGCCAAATTCCCGTATTCGGAAAACCCACACAATTTCAATTTTGATTGGCACAAGCAAAACGCCAGCGCCATCTACGAAAAATGAATCTGCGCAAAAAGGCGTAACCAAAAAAAGATTCGTCTGTCATATTCTATCGAGATCACCACGCAGCATGGTGATAAATTCTATTAACCAAAAAATCCAATAACATTCTTAGAAAATCAAATTAAACCATTACACAAACAAGTGATTCTAGTGTGGATCGACTGCAACGACTGGGCCAGCGAGAGGAGCTCCTTTGGACGACGGAAACAACTAAAAAGGTGAGTGCCAATCCTCTATATTGTCTTTGTGTGGCTCGGAAAAATTAATATTTTTACATCGTCCTTTTAAGGATTTTTGCACCCAGATTTTATAAAACGACCAGCGCGCTTACAGTCCCGCGGCTCTACCTCATACCTCAAAGCATCAACATAGATAGTAGAGAGAACTAAAAAGTGCCAAATTTTTGTTGGGATCACCACATTTCTACCATAAGATAATAGCAAAGTCTTTGGAGCGTGTAGCCGCTACTATAAATGTTATAAACACATTTTTTCTCTAACCTCAAGTGAAGCATCATATTTATCTTAATTTCACTTCAGCAAATATTATCCTTTCTGCATGTTGTGGGGTCCTGAAATGAAATTAAAATAAATCCCTCATGGATGGATCTGATACTTAGCTAGCTAGCCTATTAGCACACTTCAAGTGAAGCTATGATATCTCAGTCTTGAAAACAGTTTTTTGTTAATATCTTACATACACACAGACAGACATCACGACGATATTGCTAAGATAGGTCAAAATGCACCCAAATAAAACATTTTCGGCGTAATCCTAAAAAACATTTTATGTCGAAAAATATTTAATTATTATTGGTCAAATTCTCCTACAAAAAATACTTCTTTCCAAACAATTTTTTTTATAAATTAAAAGGTTATGTTTGATTTGCCTAAAAAAAATACCAGTTCCAAAGGCATACATTAACAAAATGCAACTTTCTATAGAAAACTGCGCTATTATATCTCTTAATAGGTCCTTGATATCCCACAAAAATTCTTATGCGGTGCATCCTGTAATAATGATACATTATCAAAACAAATGTGCATAAATAACACAAACTTTTGTAGTAAAAATTAAAGTTTTAATGTAGTTGTCGGATACACTTGTTTTCGACTTCAATGAAGCTAAACTTTCTAGTGGTAATAAAGTAACATACACAGGTGACTGCGACTACGAAATAACGACTAATTAGAAAGTAAAACTTTGGCAACGTCCTATCGTCGTGGGAAAGACTATCAGAATATACTATCAAGCAACAATCCTAAGAAGTAGTTTAGAGGGTCGTTTTTACGAAAGCTCTACTTTTTCGTGATACTAGATAGTAGAGAGAACTAAAAAGTGCCAAATTTTTGTTGGGATCACCACATTTCTACCATAAGATAGTAGCAAAGCCTTTGGAGCGTGTAGCCGCTACTATAAATGTTATAAACACATTTTTTCTCTAACCTCAAGTGAAGCATCATATTTATCTTAATTTCACTTCAGCAAATATTATCCTTTCTGCATGTTGTGGGGTCCTGAAATGAAATTAAAATAAATCCCTCATGGATGGATCTGATACTTAGCTAGCTAGCCTATTAGCACACTTCAAGTGAAGCTATGATATCTCAGTTTTGAAAACAGTTTTTTGTTAATATCTTACATACACACAGACAGACATCACGACGATATTGCTAAGATAGGTCAAAATGCACCCAAATAAAATATTTTCGGCGTAATCTCAAAAAACATTTTTTGTCGAAAAATATTTAATTATTATTGGTCAAATTCTCCTACAAAAAATACTTCTTTCCAAAGAATTTTTTTTATAAATTAAAAGGTTATGTTTGATTGGCCTAAAAAAATACCAGTTCGAAAGGCATACATTAACAAAATGCAACTTTCTATAGAAAACTGCGCTATTAAATCTCTTAATAGTAGAGGGTCGTTTTTACGAAAGCTCTACTTTTTCGTGATACTAGATAGTAGAGAGAACTAAAAAGTATCAAATTTTTGTTGGGATCACCACATTTCTACCATAAGATAGTAGCAAAGTCTTTGGAGCTTGTAGCCGCTACTATAAATGTTATAAACACATTTTTTCTCTAACCTCAAGTGAAGCATCATATTTATCTTAATTTCACTTCGGCAAATATTATCCTTTCTGCATGTTGTGGGGTCCTGAAATGAAATTAAAATAAATCCCTCATAGATGGATCTGATACTTCGCTAGCTAGCCTATTAGCACACTTCAAGTGAAGCTATGATATCTCAGTCTTGAAAACAGTTTTTTGTTAATATCTTACATACACACAGACAGACATCACGACGATACTGCTAAGATAGGTCAAAATGCACCCAAATAAAATATTTTCGGCGTAATCTCAAAAAACATTTTTTGTCGAAAAATATTTAATTATTATTGGTCAAATTCTCCTACAAAAAATACTTCTTTCCAAATAATTTTATTTATAAATTAAAAGGTTATATTTGATTTGCCTAAAAAAATACCAGTTCCAAAGGCATACATTAACAAAATGCAACTTTCTATAGAAAACTGCGCTATTATATCTCTTAATAGTAGAGGGTCGTTTTTACGAAAGCTCTACTTTTTCGTGATACTAGATAGTAGAGAGAACTAAAAAGTACCAAATTTTTGTTGAGATCACCACATTTCTACCATAAGATAGTAGCAAAGTCTTTGGAGCGTGTAGCCGCTACTATAAATGTCATAAACACATTTTTTCTCTAACCTTAAGTGAAGCATCATATTTATCTTAATTTCACTTCGGCAAATATTATCCTTTCTGCATGTTGTGGGGTCCTGAAATGAAATTAAAATAAATCCCTCATAGATGGATCTGATACTTCGCTAGCTAGCCTATTAGCACACTTCAAGTGAAGCTATGATATCTCAGTCTTGAAAACAGTTTTTTGTTAATATCTTACATACACACAGACAGACATCACGACGATATTGCTAAGATAGGTCAAAATGCACCCAAATAAAACATTTTTGGCGTAATCTCAAAAAACATTTTTTGTCGAAAAATATTTAATTAATATTGGTCAAATTCTCCTACAAAAAATACTTCTTTCCAAAGAATTTTTTTTATAAATTAAAAGGTTATGTTTGATTTGCCTAAAAAAAATACCAGTTCCAAAGGCATACATTAACAAAATGCAACTTTCTATAGAAAACTGCGCTATTGTATCTCTTAATTGGTCCTTGATATCCCACAAAAATTCTTATGTGGTGCATCCTGTAATAATGATACATTATCAAATCAAATGTGCACATTGATATGCTAATCACAACATTTCTCTCAATTAGATAATCGGCTCCACTACGTTAAGTAGTTTTTATTTTTATTTTTATTTTAGTTGGGTCATTTAAATTTGTGATTTTAGATACTATGTTTTAGTAAATTTGAATAAAACATAAATAATGGCTGAAAAAATTAAAGATTTAGAGAAAGTGTTAATAACTGGTGAAGCAAACGGTAAAGTTTTTATAAAATATCCTGACACGGCAATTGTATTTTCGAGGGGCACACTTTTAAATAACTTTTTTGTCCATCTTGTTACAAACCCCTGAGAAAGGTAAACGTTATATTGTTAATATTTTAAACGAAAAGTGCAGTTTGTTTATTAGTTAACAGAGAAAACGGTTACCATATGTTTTAGTTTTTCCCAGAACCGTAAATTTTGCATATAAATTTTGTAATTTTTTTTGGAAATTATCTGATTAAAACATTTCTTCGCTTGGCTTATGATAATTTTAAATGGAAATAGCTTACAAACAATTTTATTTTATATTCTCCCATTTTAATTTCAAGAAGTTACATTTAAGTTTCTTAAAATAAACTAGGAAAGGCTCATTAAAAACTTAATAATTAATTAATTAATTTTCCCTCAAGAATAAAACTGACATGTCCAAGAGTTTTTATAGAAAAAATCCTTTGCCATTTAATTAGCACATTTGCTTAATTTTTAACGTTGAACAAAACCCCATTATGAAATCGCGAATATAAAATGAAAACTAAACTTAGTAGTAGAGGAGTAATTAAAGCAATAATTGCTTGATTTATAGTTGATCGATTATTGTTCGGATTTCTTTGACTGCCAGAATTATGTCGGGCGAACAGTAAAAATCTAGCTGCCAACTTCTTCCATATACCCACATAGCACAAAAATCACATCAACGTTAAATTAACGTGAACAAAAATAATAACGTTATTTTTTACTATAAAACAACCTCATACTGTGTAATATTTGTTTTTTAAATCTACATGCTTAAAGATAACTTAAACTTTACCATTGTTATTTTTATGTGCCAAATTCACACTTAAAAACTCCTCCACAACAAGTTTTAAAATGCCACTAGATTAAGACTTCTCAAACCTACTAACTTTCTGCGTCTTTTTTTGTCACGTCTTTTCAATAACTTTTTTTTAACTTAAAAGAGACGCGAAACGAAGTTTTAAAAGTTTCCTAGTTTCAGACTACAATACTCACCACTCAAGGCAAGACAAAACCTCTATACATATATTATTTTTTCTTTAAAAGCTAAACAAGATTTTTTAACAGTAAACACTTTCACACAATATAAATGTGGCTTTATCACGTTATTAACTGATGAATTGTGATCGTAAAGGATGTTCATTAACTGGTATTTGGAGTTTAGAGGCCAAAGCACTCCCGGATAGATATCGACGAAGTTAAAACTGCTGTCAACAGGTGGCGCTGCTTCTAGTAAAATCTTAAACATTTTCGGTAGAAAAGCCATGCAAATCACGTTTTAAAATGCGTACAGAAAAGGCGCGAACCTAATGTGATTTTGACGTTAATAAAAATCTACTTAGAATTCACTTAAAAATAACATAAAAACACTGCTATTTTGAATTGATAATGGCGTTAATACAACGCCGTTTTTAACAACGTTACTTTTTATAACGTTAATGAATGACGTATTAAGTTTGCTTTCATATATGAAATAAACGTTTTTTTCTTGAAGCCTTACGAGATTATGCTATGTGGGTATAGTCTCGATATAAACTGAATTGACCTTATTATTAAGTTATTATTTGTGTATAGAAAATTGTCGTACAAATTGTTTTAGAAGTCGTAGTGTATCAAGAGATATCATTTCTAATTAGACCTTATACCTATACTGGGTGGGCCAAAAAAACCGGACAATTTTTTTCAATATAACTTTTAAACTATACCATCGATTTTAAAGGGACAAACTGCGTTTGGCAGAGAATTAATCAGAGTTTTGAACAAATATATTCTTTTGTCCGCCATCTCAAAATCTAAGATGGAGGAGAAAATTGAATTGTACCCTTCAAAGATGCGCGTTTACTCTTGTGTTGCGAACATGTCTTAATTATTTTTTTAAATCAGTAAAAAAGCTGCATTCTTGCCACGCACAACAAGGAACAAACCGGCAAAATCGGTTCAGTGGTTCTAAAAGAAATATTATTGTTTCAACCATTGTTTTGAATATTAAACGTTGGCCTTGTTCATATATTTCCTTATAAATTAATTACTACTGAACTGATTTTATTGAAATAAAAACCATCCTGGTATGAATTGATTGCTTTTTAAAGATCATGATCAAAATTTATCGCCATCTTAAAATTTAAGATGGCGGACAGAATCATACTTGATTCTTCAAAATGGCGTGTTTATTCTAATTTTCTGAAAATGTTTTAGTTTTTATTTTAATTTGTAGAAAAGCACTAATTTTCCTTTGCACAACGGGGTACAAATTAGTAATATTGGTGTAGTAGTTCTCAAAAAATCTGTTTTTGTTTCATCCATTGTTTTAGAAATTATACGATTGCATTGCCAATCCTGTCTGCATTAATTTCCTTACAAACTCATTAATACTAAACCGATCTTTGTAAAATAAAATAAAACATAGTGAGAATTGATTGTTTTTTAAAGATTGTAATCTAAATTTGCCGCTATCTGAAAAATTAAGATGTCGGACAGAATCATACTTGACCCTTCAAAAAAGCAACTGTACTCTTATTTTCTGAAAATGTATTACTTTTTTTTTAATTTAAAGAAAAGCACTACTTTTCTCAAGCTTAACAAGGTACAAAGTACGAAAATCGCTAAAGTGATTCTTACAAAATCTGATTTTGTTTTAACCATTGTTTTACAAATTATACGATTGCATTGCACCAAGTATGATTCTATCCAACATCGTAAATTGTAAGATGGCGAAAAATTTTGATTACAATCTTTAAAGAGCAATCAATTCTCACCATGGTTTTTTCATTTCACTAAAGTCGGTTTAGTAATAACGAATTTAGAAGGAAATTAATGCAGACAGGGCAATTGGCAATGCAATCGTATAATCTGTAAAACAATGGTTGAAACAAAAATAGATTTTTTGAGAAAAATCACACTGATTTTAGTAATTTGTACCTTGTTATGTGGGGGAAAAGTAGAGCTTTTCTACAATATAAAAAAAAACTAAAACATTTTCTGAAAATAAGATAAAGTCCATTCTAACCAGGATGTTTTTTACTTCATCAAAATCGATTCAGTAGTAATGAATTTATAAGGAAAAAATATATTTTTTTTAAACCACCTGACCGATTGTGCTAATTTTTACCTTGTTGTGCGTGGCAAGAACGCAGCTTTTTTACCAATTTAAAAAAATAATAAAAACATATTCGCAACACAAGAATAAACGATCATCTTCGAAGGGTACATTTTATAACGAACAAAAAAATATATTTAGTTAAAACTCTGCTTAATTCTCTGCCAAATGCAGTTTGTCCCATTAAAATCGATTGTATAGTTTAAAAGTTATAATTAAAAAAATTGACCGGTTTTTTTGGCCCACCCGGTACATTATTTTTCTATAGAATAAATATGCATCTTTTGGTAGGGTAAATACATGACTAATAATTCAAAGTACACATTGTTTTAGGAACCGTAGTTGACCAAGAAGTATCATTTCTAATAGGACCAGGTGAAAACTTTGGAAGTCTGCTTTTAAGGCTTGATATTAAAATTAAAACAGGGGACAGGGAAGAAACGTTACATACCGTAGCCAAGTGTATTCCTAGGAATGCTGCAATACAAAAATTTTTTCAAACGCAAATCTCGTTTCGAAATGAATTAGCCTGGTTGGTAAAAAAATTATGCTATCATAAGAATTTTCACACTAGTTTTTTAAGTTTTATTTCAAATAATTAAGCAGAATTTTTTTTATCTGGATATTTTAATTACCAAAGGAAATCATAATGCGGTCTGAGTTACTGCGCAGATAGGGATGAGTAAGTCGAATTTACTAACAACCGTACTGCGTACAGCTTCGCAACATATTGTCTGGCCAGAATAAAATGGCGAACAAAAGAGATGGCTTCAATTAGCGTTATCTTTCTCTGTCCAGTGACGTGCTATAATTTTTTAGTTAATCATTTTTAGGTATTCCCAAGCATTTTTTTGCTGGAAAACTTTATAACTTATTTTTCTTAAAATAAAGAACAAATACTTTTATACTTATTATATTATATAGGTACCTACCTATTTCATTAGGTAGGTGCGTACGAATCTAGAAACATAAAATCCAAATTTACTTTCTAAAAATTGAAAAAATCCAAAATTATTCGTTATATCTTTAAAATTGGAACTCCACACAGTTTTACTAAATAGTTAAAAAAGAGTAAATTATACGCCACTGTTTCTTTTTGTTGGTATAGAATGTGTATGACATGGGCGCACCCAAGCCTAAGATTTTTGTGTATATTTTCCACATATTTCATGAATAAACACAAAAAATAACATGAAATACGACATCATAAGGCCTCGCCCCCCCTCCCCCCCCCCCAAGAGCTATTCCTGGGTGCGCTACTGTGTATGATAACTATAGAAACCCAATAAAAGGGTGTGAATTGTGAACGGGCCGGGTTTCTTTCAGGCCACCGGTAACAATAAAAACCCAATAAATGGGCGTAAATTATGAACGGACTGGAGTCAATTTCTTTAAACGTACCAGAAGAGTACCGTTTTTATTTGTAATATTAAAATGTTCATAGTAAATTTTTTAAAAGTGAAGACCACCCAGTAAGAACAAAGTGCTGTAAACAGAGAGAGATTGAGTTCAGCCATCTCTTTTGCGCCTCATTTTAATCTGACCGACAGTATACTGAGCGAGACGAGTGCTCCTTGATATACGATATAACATAGGTGCGTTCGGCTAATGCCATTCACTCTTTTTCACTCTTTTCAGTACAAACATTTTGGGTATTCAAAACGGCGTGAAAAGTGTAGGTAAAGTTTTTGCAAAGTCAGTTGAACAAAGGTTAAAGCCGACCATCGGCATATCCTTTAAAGAAAGTGACATGGGCGGCGGTAGATATACTCATGAAAATTATTTCATTTAATTATGGTGTAAACTAAAGAAATAAAAATAGATAATAAAACTTTCTATTCATATACCTACAGAAACGACACTGATTTATTTTCTAACTCTGCATACTGCCGACTAAAGGGGTTCCGCAAAGAACACCTGAAAGCAATTAAAAGCGCATTTCAAAAAAATCTGCCAATCAGGTGTGGTGCATCCACCTGGGCTGGGTCGGTCAGAAAACAAAGACTTTGTGCTCGGACAGCAAAGAGTCGCGCCTTTTCTCTGTCGATAGGGTTGAAATTATACCAGGAAGACTTTATATGAATTTGGATAACTTTTGAAGGGCAGAATGAAGCAAAATTTCATGAAATCGATAGAACCCCGTATTAGGAGCATTTCAGGTGACTTAGCAAAAACTATACTACACACAAGGTTTGCTTCTTTTTTGGTGATAATTGAGATTTGTGTTCTTATGTGAGTATTCTTTATTTTGTTTTTAATCTTTTAACCCGATTTTATGTTGGAATTTTATTTAGTTTGTAAGACGAACCGTGACGTTTTTTACCTTTTTGAATGTTCTTTGTTTGTACCCTTACTGACAGACTTTTGTCCGTTTTCGTTGTGGGCCGAAGAAGCCTTGATAGTGGAGCCCATAAATAAATAAAGAAGTTAAGAACCTGATATAAACAATTTTGTTTCCCTCCCCATAATTCATGATGTCTCTTCTGGAGTTTTCTACAGATACATTTATCAGGTTATAAGACTTCAGGTTACTTTCCTCTCTAAAGATAAAAATATCTGTCAACAAAGACGAAAATAACCTTTCTCAAACAGCAAAGAGTGCAAATTTTGCTATTTTCGTATGTGGTCGAAGGAAAATGGATTTAAATTTAATAACTTATTATGTTTTAGAAATGTTTAATAATTCGCAGTTAAATAAAAAACATTATCTAAATAAAAATTATTAACACATTTTTTTATAAATTTTAAAATGAAAAACACGCTTTAATATATTCAAAATTACGTCTTTTCAGAAAAAAAAATGCAAGGTTTTTCGGCAGATCCCTTCTTCAAATTATTCGAAAATATCTATAATGTCGATAGTCAACATTCAATACCCAAACTATTGGTAACTATCGATATGTTTCCAGTATACATATATTTATATAATATTTAAAAATAATTAACAATGTATTGAAATTTAGTAGGGATCTGTTCGATAATTTTAAATAGATAATGTATATTTTAATTAAAAAAAAAAACATCTAATAAAAAACATATCTAAAAGAAATAGTCTGTTAATTTTAGGTATATTATTATACCTAAAGTAAATAAAAAAAAATTATGAGAATTTATTATCAAATAAAATGCATTTTTTTCCGTGAAGCTTACACTTTTCACTCCGTCGCGTTTGACTATTACAGTTCAACTCCAAACACACTGGCGCATTCTCACTCCACTCCAACGAGACTCCATTCACTCCACTCCATATAACTCTAACGTACCTTATACAACAGCTGCTTTGCATATGGGATACACACTGGTCAATTCTACACACGTCCCTATATTCGCAGTACCTCGTACAGTATTGTATATTATTTTCTATATAGACATAAATAATATTTTAGGTATGCCGAAATAATTCCTGCTTTTTTAGAATTCCAAAAAAAGTGTGGATTTAAAGAAATTTCAAATATTTTTACCAAATTTTATGGAGGTAGACTTAATTTAAATAATCAAAGCAATGTAGTTGATAAACATGCAGTTATCTTAATGGAAAATTTAGTGACAGTAGGTGAGTAATTATTTAGACAAATAATAAAAGGTATAAAAAATGACAAGGAAGGAATTAGTATTTGTTGTAATAATGACATCTTGAAAAAGGTAGGTTCTTCACTTCAATGCAAAAGGAAAAACTGATGTATTATTTGATATGAAAATTAAATTATTAGTATTATAAGTACTGAAATCTCCATCTACTAGACCTCTCTCGCTGCTGCAGACTGCTTGGCGACACCCGATATCTGTTTACACACATAAACAAAATTAGCAAACGGCGACGTACGGAGATAGTAAGCAGGTGCCCCTTTCTATCAGTACAAGGATAGAATACATCTCGAAATTAATTATTGTATACCAATGGAAGATCCAAAAACATTCAGATACAGCACAGTGAATACAACGTAACTAAACAACTAAAGAGATGAAATAAAAAAATCATGGATATTCAAAACAAAAACATATTATTGAAAAGGAAGGTCAGAAGGAATAATATTATTTTTAATGGATTCAAAGCACAAGATAAAAATAACGTGGTAAGGAAGACACCAGTGAAGCTTAATAAACATATTTCTCCTAACATTAAAGTTTTGGATTTAAACAACTTATGCCGACTAGGAAAACAGGATACTGCTCCCTTTCTTATTGAATTTCTTTAATTCCTAAAGAAGTTTGAGGTGCTTAGGAATACACAAAAATTAAGAGACCTACGGGGTACTAACTACTTAATCTCAAATGATTTATGCGAGGAGGATAGGAAAGAATTAAAAATCCTGAGGCTTGCAAAGAACAAAGAAGCTAAACTAAAGGGACTTAAACTTATAATTATTAACAAAGCTTATACCTCTAAAGATTTTTAACAGTCGGTTTAGGAAAGTGAAAGCTAGAGTAGCAGCTCAGATTCCTCAGACTCTACAGCAGAAAAGGAAAAAGCCATCAGAAAATCAGGTTTTCGACTCTAGCACAAGCACTGTACGTTCCAAAAACATTTTAGAAATAGAGAAGGCCAATAAAAAAAAAATACAACATCCACAAAGAAGAAGCGCTTAACTTATTTTTTATTATCTTAATTCTTTTTAAGCCGTGATATTTGCTTCGTTTATTTGACTTCGCTTAGCACTAATCCTAGTTTTAATATACTATACCTACTCAATATTATCAAACTAATAACGCACAATGGATAAATATTTAGAATTTTATTGTAACTTATCATAAAAATGAAATCTGTGATTCCATCAAAATTCTCAAAACGTTTTAAATCAAGCTCCACAAGACTTAACATTTGAGATTTTTCACAATAAAATTTGTAGTTTATCTCGTTATCATGAAGAATTAGCTGTAACTCTGTCTGCAATAAATATAAATTTTGACTGTGTGGTTTTAACAGAAACACATAAGTTACTTCATCAGTCACTTTTGAATTTTAATGAATATGACTTAATACACGGGTTCTACATATCAAGAGTTCTCTGAGCTTTAGTTTTTAAGTTATGGAGTTTTTTAATAGTAAGCTTATACAATTTATTATAAATAGAAATAGTACATCCTTTAGAGTGATAAATCTATATAGGTCACGCTCTATAACGAATTTATTCGAAGCTTGTACACTTATCTAGAAACAATCCAAGCAAAAAAGTTTGACTTTGACATTTTTTAGGCGGCATTAATATAGATTTACTACTCAATAACGAAATAAATCCAGAATGAGTACTTAAACCATCTAGTTAAGTGAGGATACATGTCAACAATAAACACTTCTACGCAAATTTCAAGAGCAAGGCAGCCATGTCTCGATCATGTATTTTTAAAATCTAAATGTGATCAAGTACCTTTTAAGTCTATAGTTTTTAAAACAAAAATTTTGGATCATTTCTTACAAATATTACAAATTCAAGAAATCGCTAAAATCAGAAATTCAAAATGTCATGTTTCCTTCATAACTTTTTTTAATTTTAGCCCCGGAGTTTTTAAGACATTTCTAAAGGTTGGTGCCGATTTGGGGATATTTTGTCCAATACCAATCCGCTTAACATCTCACCTTTTAAGTACATGTAGCTGGGATTTTCATTCTGCGTCATTAGCATTCCACTTTTTGTTACAGTTCTGTAATACGTAACTTAAAAATATTACCAGTGGCGCACCCAGGAATGTGTCTTGGAGGGGGGGGGGGCCGAGACCTTTCGGGGGCCGACAGCTAAAACGGGCGCCTTGCAAAAATCGTGCAACAAAAAAAAAAAGGTAATCGTGTGTTGGAGCGGTCCGACAGCTCAAAAGGACGCCCCTCAAAAATCTTGCGACCAAAAAAAAAATAAAAAAAAAAAGGTCTGTTTGTTTTTCGCGGGACGCGACGAACTGCCGTTGCTTGGGGGGGGGGCCCGAGTCCTGATTACGTCAAATTTGAAGCTATTTTTTCTGTTTTCTCATGAAATATGTACAAAATATGTAAAAAATCTAAGGCTTGGGGGGGCCCAGCAGAAACGAGGTACACAAAAAATTCAGCTAATGATGAGTCTCTTAAGACTCGAAACATTTTCTAAATAAAACCCAAACAATAAAGACTTCAGTGGAGACGTTGAGTTTTTTCTTTCAGCTAGTAAATTTTTACTATAATTACGCACACCTAGTCCAAATTTCTTAGTGTTCTGACTTTAATTTGTATATTTTATTGTATTTCTCGTTAAATAAATATGTTTACTTTTTCAATTTTTTTAGGGTACGAGATGGTAGATCGTCAAACTGGATTTGACTATGATACAACTCTTGTCGTATTAAAAGCTCTAGCAGAATTCCATGTAGGATTTATGGGTATAAAACAAAAAAGATCCGAATTCTTTACCAACAAAATTGAGTCAATTTTGCAAGAAATATTAGAAGAGTATGATGCTAATTATGCGTTTATAATAAACTTCGAGTTTTTAAAAAATATTAATTTAAGTAAATACGAAACAAGAATAATACAAAACCTTCAAGAATATGATCCGTTTGGATTTAATCCACAATCGATAAATAACCCATGGCTAACAATATGCCATAATGATTTTTGGAGTAATAATATCATGGTTGAAAAATCCAAACTCCCCAAACAAGCAAAAATACTGGACTTACAATTTGCATCACATCGATCTCTTGTGTCAGATGTGGTTTTTTTCTTACTTACATCTGTTGAGTTAAATACTATAAAAAAATATTTTGATGATTTTTTAAAGTATTACTATAAATGTTTCCTAAACAACCTTAGTCAATATAAATTAGACGATGAGCCATATTCCTACGAACAATTTTTAGAAGAAGTAGACTCTAATGGCAAATGCGGACAGTTTGGACATGCGCTTCACCACACTTTTTATCTTTGCGCGGATGAAGACAAAAATCAAAAATATGCATACGAAGAAGAATTCGACATAGAAGCAACGTTTGAAAAAATTAATAATAACTTAAATCAAAGACACCTAGATAGATTTAAGTGGTTAATTTGTGAAGCCGTTAAGAGGAATTGGATTTAGTTTTAAAAATATATTTCACTCTGTTGGCGTTTGGCTTAATTTTTGTAAATAGTATAAATAGTATAGTAGTAGTAGTAGTAGTAGTGGGGGGGGGTTGACCCGCAGGTCTGACAAGTAGGCCAGAGTAGGCCCTTTTTGCCATGCCCCAAGTCTGTCCCTTAACCCACTCTCTGCACTTCCCTTTGATGGTCGGGTAACTCATTGGGCCTTCCTGTTCTCTTTACAAAGTCCAGTAAGTCTGCCCATTTGAGCATGTGCAGTTCTTCCTCGCTCAGAGTTGGCGCTCCGAGTGCCTGTTGTCTCATCCTTGCGTAGGCCTCGCATTCTGCCACGAGGTGTCTTGATGTCTCTTCTTCCTGTCCACAGGCTGGGCAGGTAGGGTCATTCTCGACTCCTATACGTGTCATGTGCTTCCTCAACCGGTTATGTCCGGTTAGAGTACCTATCAGCAGTCCGAGGTCTTTTCGTGTCCGTCCCAGCATCCATCTAATTCTGGTCGCTTTTGGACGGTCTACGAATTCTCTGGTCTGTCTGCAACCCGTTCCTGTTTCCCAGGAGTTTAATAGCGCGTCCTGGGCCCATTTGTTGAGTCCGCTTTGCACTTGTCTTTTTGTCACGCCCAAAAGTGGCTCCGGTCCTACATAGGCGGTTCCTGCCCCGAGTCGTGTGAGTTCGTCCGCCTTCTCGTTGCCTGGTACCCCCGTATGTCCCGGAACCCAAACCAGCGTCACCCGTTTGCCATCGCTTAGGGTCTCCAGCGCCTCTGCGCATTCTTCCACCAAGCCGTCAGCAATCTTGGGTGCGTTTAGCGCCTTCAGGGTGGCTTGACTGTCAGAGCATATATATATAAGCTCCTCTTCGCTGTTCCGAACCTCTTCTAGGGTTGCCGCCATTATTATGGCGTAGACTTCTGCTTGAAAAACAGTAGCCTGCTCACCGAGCGAGTAGCTCTTCTGAACTTCTAGTTTTTCCACGTATACTCCCGCTCCTGTGGTTTGCCTCTCTGATAGTTTGGATCCATCAGTGTAGCAAACTAAAGCGCTCTCCTCAAACATCATTTCGTCTCTCTGCCACGCTTCCCTGTCTGGGATGTGGATTTTGTACCTCTTCTCGAGCCTCCAAGGTGCGTGTGCTCTGCTGACCGTCATTGACGTGAGGGGGATTTCTCTAATTGTCAGCTCTTCTATAGCTAGATGACCAGCTGTTTCCCCTCTTCCTCTCCACTGACCCGTGTCCCTTAGACGTAGGTAGGTCCCCATCGCCTCCCTCTTGATCCAAGTTGGTAGCGATGGTAGTCCCAGAATTGTCTCTAGGGCCAGGATCGGGGTAGTTCTCATAGCTCCGGTTATCCCTCTACACATTAGCCCCTGTAGGCTTCTGAGTTTTAGGGATGTGGTCGTTTTCTCCACTGCCGGCCACCAGACTATGGATCCGCGGTCTCAGTATTGCCGTGTACATCCAGTGGAGGGTCCTGGGGGATAGTCCCCAGGTCCTGCCGACTACCCGTCGTAGCTGCCACATTGTTGCCTGGACCTTTACGATCATATTGGTAACATGTGGCGTCCAGGTGAGTCCGCTATCAAGAATGACACCCAGGTACTTCAGCTTTGGTACTAAAGCTAGGGGTCTTCGGTACATCACGGGTGCTCTAAAACCTTCGATTTTTCTCTTTCTGGTGAACAGTATCATCTCTGTTTTACCTGGGTTAACAGAGAGTCCATTTTCTTGGCACCAGTCTTCTATGATGCGAACAGCCATTTGCATTCTACTGCAGACAATAGACAGACAATAGTATATTATATATTAGTATTTAAATTTTATAAAATAAATTACAGTTAATTGTTTTTCTTTCCACACAAGATTTTACGCGTTATATCTTCCACTTCTAGCGTCGCCGGTCCACTGATTTTTCTAAAGATCTACTTACTTTAGTGACCGGCTACTGATCTACTGATTTTATATTCTGCTAACTTCTTATTAGAAATGAAGTAAAAAATAATAGTGTAGAAACAAAATTTTGGACTTTTATTGCTTTTATTTATTTAACACAGAACGTTTCCGTTAGTTAGCATCTTTAATTCTTTTATTTGTTTAGTTTCCCATGCTTTAATAATACCCTACTATTATTTCTTCGGTTGTTTTGCAACTTGCAGTTAGAAGGTATTAATTTTGTGTGTTTATAAGTTGACAAAAAATGACAAATCAATTACCTACCTAACAAATGCGGAAAGTAACACTTTTTGCATTAATCGGCGTTGGTCCGAACGAGGCGCCACGCCGGCGGAGTTTCGGCAAACCGTTAGTTAATTTTTAAATGAAAAGTTTTAACCACACACCCACTGCAAAAGATAAGCACTATCAGACATTGTATTAGGAGAAGCTCCGATCCATTAAGATATCAAATCGGTAGGTTTGAGTTTTTTGCTCGTTTCGTTCTTGTGTATGGATGGCAAGTTTGAAATAATTGCGAATACACTAGATATTTGTCCAAATAGAGCGAACCCGCTAATAAATACGCTACGCCAAGTCACGGTGGATAGAATAGACCGGTGTTCGGATCTTATATATATATATGTCGAATTTTTCACGTCACTGATTTTTGTAAACAAAAGTTAGATATGATATGAATAATGGATTAACTAATATTTTTTGAATTTTTTTAAAACTAAGGCAATTTTCCTATTGTTTTCTAGTACATTCTTATAAAATATAATTTTCTAGACGTATTGTCGTTATTTTTGTTTAGCCCGCTTTATTTTTTATTACACAAAACTTAAATTACAAGTCAAACTGAATGTGATCGTTTAGTATCAAAGGTGAACCCAGGACTTGGGGAGTAAACAAAGATGTAAGTCTGCGGATTATTTTTGAAGCTGAAATGAACACATTATTTTCTTCGAATTTTAATTTTTGTGTAAAGAGAAATGAAGCGGGCTAAAAAAAATAAAGACTGGTATGTCTAAAAAATATTATTTTATAAGAATATACTAAAAAATAGTAGGAAAATTGCCTTAGTTTTCAAACAATTCAAGAAATATTAGTTGTTCATATCATATCTAACTTTTGTTTACATAAATCAGCTGGACCACCAGTGACGTGAAAATTCGACATATATTTATAAGATCCGAACACCGGTCTATTCTATCCACCGTGACGCCAAGTGAAGTACCGCCACTACATTATGTTATTATCGCCGAGATATAAATATATAATATAGTTTAGTGCGCAGCGATGTGCCATAATATATATTTTTACTTGTTTTGAAGGCTGCAGTGATGCAGTGTCACACGAGTGTTCACAAAATAACAAAAAAAATTACGATTATTGCTTGATATGATCGATAGCTCTTCGGCGGAAGAATGTAATGAGGAGAGCGACAATGTTTTGCTGATGCTTTGTAGTTACCAAAAAGTAAAAACCCAGATTCTGGATGTTCCATCATATAAAATTTCGGCAGGAAGGCGGAGAATTTTTAATTTATAACGATTTAAACCATAAGGCATTCACGAAATACTTTAGAATGGATAGAACAAAATTTAATGAACTTCATGACTTAATAAAGAAGATATTAAAAAGAAACACACAAATATGTAAAAAAGTTTTACTACGCAAGAGCGACTAGCGGTTACATTAAGGTACGTACAAATACGCAGCCCACGAGAAAGACCGGCCTGGGCGCGGAAGTATCACGTGACCGTAGGAGGCTCACAAAAAAACGCCTCACGGCCCGCTGTCATTATAAAACATGTGTGTTTTCAGATTTGGTATGTTTGTTTACGTCGATTTTTTTTTAATTCGGGCACGAATTTTATGTGAATTTTATCAAAGTTATAAAATAACGCAGCCCACGAAAAAGACTGTAGTGGGCTGCGTTAAAATAATTAATGGCTAATGAGTAAATTATAAAAAAAATACCTATAATAATAAATAATAATAAATAAATATTTATTTCCCAAAATAAGTATTTTTACATAAATGTGATACAGTCATTAATTATTTTCTGTCTACAGTGTTGTTCCTTGTCGGTCCAACTATAAAACTGAAACCTAATATGTTGCAAACGGAAAAGAAGTGGTAAAAGATAAGATCTTGGATAAGATTGATCAAGTAATAGATATCCTTAGTGACATTTTCGATAGTGAGAGCGAAAAATGTGTTCAGTTGTCATTTCTTATTGAACAATTAGGTCTCTTGAAAAGGTAACCTGAGAATCGAAGATATTGTGGATACACTTTAATGTTGGCTTCATCTTTGTTTATCCAGTCATCCAGTGCATACACGTCAATTTACAATTCTAAGGTAATATGTCTTCCGCACCCTCGCAATATTAAAATACTGATTTGTAAAATATTGTTAACAGATAGTAATCTCTCTGGTAGTGTGAAATATTTAAAAACTAAGATACAGCTTTTAAAAGAACATGAGTTGGTAGTTAACTTACACTAATGAAATATATATTAAACTTTGTGCTAAGTAATTTTTCAAAAAAATATTGACGACCACTACATTCAGTTCATTGAATGTGAAAACCATCTCACTTATTCACAAAATCACTTGTTTCTTTTTTAATAAATTATTGTGAAATGTTTTATATTGAAAATTTTTCTTCAGATAACTCTAGCGAGTGTTTTTGTGGAGAAAAACTATTGTCAAAGCTTGAAAAAATTAGTTTAATGGCATGTAAAGTTTTTTTAAATAATTTTATTAAAAAGCACAATGATTTAGTGTCTGCTAATAAATCTTTGAATAAGAACTCAGACAAAGATGATGAAACTCAAAGAAAAATTTAAAAACTAAAAGCTTAAGGTGCGTACTGACTTGCAACAAATCACTCCAAACGCGCAAAACACTACGAACATTCCGATCTTTTTCCTCCGAATGCAACAAACATTCGCGCGCAAAAGATCGTCGTGTTTGCAAGGTCATTTGAAATACCTCCTAATACGGGGTTCTAACGATTTCGTGAAATTTTGCTTGATTCTGCCCTTCAAAAGTTATCCAAATTCATATAAAATCTTCCTGGTATAATTTCAACCCTACCGACACAAAAAGCCGAGGCTCTTTTCGGGTCCGACCAAAGTATTTGTAGGCCGCGACGTCACTAAAAAGAAATGAAAACAAGATTTCCAACACTTCCCTCGCGGAAATCACATAAACTACAGGTAAATATAAATCGAACAGAAATTCCAGGATCCTTGTATGTGGGCATATCCTCAAAAGGTGCGCTTCTGTAGAATATGAAATGATGATTTACATAAAGTTAATCTTTAATAAACTTTTTTCGATATGATTTTTGAAATTGCGTAAAATTTAAAAAAATAATTTTTCGCACTTTGATATTTTTTAATTTTTAGCTCACATGTATGCATACAGACAGACAGACATACAGACATACAGACATACAGACATACAGACATACAGACATACAGACATACAGACATACAGACATACAGACATACAGACATACAGACATACAGACATACAGACATACAGACATACAGACATACAGATATACAGACATACAGACATACAGACATACAGACATACAGACATACAGACATACAGACATACAGACATACAGACATACAGACATACAGACATACAGACATACAGACATACAGACATACAGACATACAGACATACAGACATACAGACATACAGACATACAGACATACAGACATACAGACATACAGACATACAGACATACAGACATACAGACATACAGACATACAGACATACAGACATACAGACATACAGACATACAGACATACAGACATACAGACATACAGACATACAGACATACAGACATACAGACATACAGACATACAGACATACAGACATACAGACATACAGACATACAGACATACAGACATACAGACATACAGACATACAGACATACAGACATACAGACATACAGACATACAGACATACAGACATACAGACATACAGACATACAGACATACAGACATACAGACATACAGACATACAGACATACAGACATACAGACATACAGACATACAGACATACAGACATACAGACATACAGACATACAGACATACAGACATACAGACATACAGACATACAGACATACAGACATACAGACATACAGACATACAGACATACAGACATACAGACATACAGACATACAGACATACAGACATACAGACATACAGACATACAGACATACAGAAATACAGACATACAGACATACAGACATACAGACATACAGACATACAGACATACAGACATACAGACATACAGACATACAGACATACAGACATACAGACATACAGACATACAGACATACAGACATACAGACATACAGACATACAGACATACAGACATACAGACATACAGACATACAGACATACAGACATACAGACATACAGACATACAGACATACAGACATACAGACATACAGACATACAGACATACAGACATACAGACATACAGACATACAGACATACAGACATACAGACATACAGACATACAGACATACAGACATACAGACATACAGACATACAGACATACAGACATACAGACATACAGACATACAGACATACAGACATACAGACATACAGACATACAGACATACAGACATACAGACATACAGACATACAGACATACAGACATACAGACATACAGACATACAGACATACAGACATACAGACATACAGACATACAGACATACAGACATACAGACATACAGACATACAGACATACAGACATACAGACATACAGACATACAGACATACAGACATACAGACATACAGACATACAGACATACAGACATACAGACATACAGACATACAGACATACAGACATACAGACATACAGACATACAGACATACAGACATACAGACATACAGACATACAGACATACAGACATACAGACATACAGACATACAGACATACAGACATACAGACATACAGACATACAGACATACAGACATACAGACATACAGACATACAGACATACAGACATACAGACATACAGACATACAGACATACAGACATACAGACATACAGACATACAGACATACAGACATACAGACATACAGACATACAGACATACAGACATACAGACATACAGACATACAGACATACAGACATACAGACATACAGACATACAGACATACAGACATACAGACATACAGACATACAGACATACAGACATACAGACATACAGACATACAGACATACAGACATACAGACATACAGACATACAGACATACAGACATACAGACATACAGACATACAGACATACAGACATACAGACATACAGACATACAGACATACAGACATACAGACATACAGACATACAGACATACAGACATACAGACATACAGACATACAGACATACAGACATACAGACATACAGACATACAGACATACAGACATACAGACATACAGACATACAGACATACAGACATACAGACATACAGACATACAGACATACAGACATACAGACATACAGACATACAGACATACAGACATACAGACATACAGACATACAGACATACAGACATACAGACATACAGACATACAGACATACAGACATACAGACATACAGACATACAGACATACAGACATACAGACATACAGACATACAGACATACAGACATACAGACATACAGACATACAGACATACAGACATACAGACATACAGACATACAGACATACAGACATACAGACATACAGACATACAGACATACAGACATACAGACATACAGACATACAGACATACAGACATACAGACATACAGACATACAGACATACAGACATACAGACATACAGACATACAGACATACAGACATACAGACATACAGACATACAGACATACAGACATACAGACATACAGACATACAGACATACAGACATACAGACATACAGACATACAGACATACAGACATACAGACATACAGACATACAGACATACAGACATAC